>JACEVL010000426.1:112500-232500 GCA_020284085.1 Aporrectodea caliginosa | reverse complement strand
CTAGATGATTTTACATGTACCATCCCTGCTTACTGAAAAAGTGCATTGCTATTGAATGGACGCTAGCTGATTCGAACCTGATGAAACTGTAATTTTGGAAAAGACAGCTAACTTAATCACACGGACTGATAAATATAATTTTCGCGTAATTGGTTGCGTAATTGGTTGCGGATTCTCCTGTGAATTTGTTTTGATTAAGCTATAAACAGAACTAACGAAATGGCGGATGTTGAGTTGTCAGTGCCAGCTAATGCAGCGCTAGATGATTTAATCCAGAAAGTTATACAACGGGAAGAAGAACAGGGGGAAGTGCTAAGGAGTATAGTACGTGCTAAGACAGGGAGTGAATCCCAGACCGATAAGGAAAGTACTTGTGTTGGGACGAGGAGTCCAATCAGAGCGGACACTTTTCTGTCGCCACCAAAGCCGGTCCTAGGCTGTGAGCTCGGCCTATAGTAACTGATATCTGAATGACATAGCGGCTAGTGGCTCTATACAAGTCACCGTATGGGCGTGGCCCCGTAGGAGCGCACGACTGCTTCAAAAACCCCGTGTTGATTGCATGATGTGATGGGACACACATGGCTTACTGTGGTGATCGAACCCGACGGAAGTCGAATCCTTTCCTCATGGAACTTGCCAGAACTAAGTCCCTTCAACAGCGAAATAAATCTGAAGTGACTAAAATGAAATGTTTATAGAAGCACAGAAACTTCGTTTCTATTTTCTTACATACATACATTAAAAGAAAGCCTTATATTATAATTATGCCTTATATTATATTCGAGATAACACATTTGATCGTTATTGGTTAAGTTGAGCTTTGAGGGGTGGGGCGCAAGTCTACGCTTGTCAAGGGGCGCAATTATAGCTTACTACGGCCCTGTCAATTCGCACCACATTACATCTTTTAACTCACAGCATTCATTTGTGCATGTAGGTAGGCCTATATATGTGTCCGGCTTTTATATAGTGTCCCGACGGTCGATGATCGAACCATCGTTGACGAGGTTTGCTCAACAAAGCCTGACCGTTCGGCGCAACGCCATGGGCGTCCGCAGGGGCGCAAGGGGGCGCATATGCGCCCCCTGGATTTTGCGTGTAGTTGCAGAGAAATTTTGATTATTTGGTTATTGTGATTACTACAACACGATTTTCAACGTTAGCCTATTATCGAAAAAGCAATAAATTCCCTAATTAATTATTTAAAATTAACGGAATTTGGACCTAGGCTATATCTTTGCTTAGGCGTATTTTTTAATTTAACGTATAGAGTTCTCTCTTGGTAATATGGAAATTTATATTGGCAACCTCGAGACGGGGAAATGCTTTTTCAGTCGTATCGGCTAATTGGTATCGTATTCCCTTTACCAGCGGCTGTTTTGTTGTGTTTATCCGATCGGTACGAGATAACAGGTGAACCGCGTAGTCAGGACGTTATATATATATATAGGCCTACACACAAATATATATATTATATACAAATTAATATAAACATATATAATTGACACTGGCTGGTGCCACAATCTCTGACTAAGTAATCATCTTCTTCCTTTAGAAGTTAGATGCCAGCTAACACACGATTCTGCCAGACTTTTTAACATACCCCGCTATAGCTTCGGAACTAGTCCCAAGCCTGGATGAAGGAGGAATGCGAATCTATTGATCTTTGTTGTCGCACGGGTCGTTAAACCTGGGACAATAAAAGTGCCATGTTAAACTGAAACTTCTACTATACTACGCTTTGTGAGTCAGTCGGGCAGTGTCACAGGAACGGAAAATAGGAACATGTCTGGACAATTTCGTTGGAACTGTGATGGTCGATTGACAGTGACGACCGTTTATCAGGTCTTACTTTGTCTTTGTTGTCTGAATTTTTTTCGATGTACACTCATCATACAAAGACGAATTCATAGATTAATTAGTTTGGACAAGAACCCAGACGACTGCAATTGTTATTTCAAGAATAAGGTCAGGTTTCAGTCATATAAATTTTAATTATCGTAATAGTTTCTGAATGTCTATGAATTGTTTCGCATGTTGGGATCCGCGCCAGAGGATCGAGAGCCGATGGAGCGAGAGTAGCAGGTGGAGTGATAGGCCTAGGTTGCTTTCGACACCCTATATTTAGTCCCTGTGACAACTACCGAAAAGTTTGCGCCCCCCTGGAAAAATTCCTGCGGACGCCCATGCGCAACGCCATGCACTGTGCAGCGTAATAACGTTAAGTCTTGATGCTCACGCTTCGTAACGAAAGCATTATGTATGTATGTATGTATGTATGTATGTATGTATGTATGTATGTATGTATGTATGTATGTATGTATGTATGTATGTATGTATGTATGTATGTATGTATGTATGTATGTATGTATGTATGTATGTATGTATGTATGTAAGTATGTATGTATGTATGAGCACTTGTTATAGCGCCCTTTCAAGATTTCTACTCAGAGGCGCTCCCGACTACAGCGCGGACTCTGAATCGGAGTTTCACGCCAAAGCGCATGAGCAATTGCGAGTGAAGGACTTGCCCAGGGTCCCTACGCGGCGGCTTGAGGTGGATTCTAACCTCAACCTCCGGCTGCAAGGCACCGAACATACCCCTACATCTCCGCGCACCACAATTATAATACTGTACGAAAGGATCATTAGGCTTCCATTGGCGGAGACAGAAATCGCATAAATGGGTGGTGTGTGATATTTTATCCACAGGTTAAACTGGTGGTCTACATCTTTAGAAATGCGTAAGACTGAAAGGCAGGGCAGTTAGGCCTACGTACACGCAGTTTGATACATTGCAAACTGTTCTGCCCACCGTTTCTGATATTATCGTGAATAGGTGTATAGGCCTATATACACTGTGTCCGGATGAAAAGTAGAACACAACAAAAAGTGTCATAACTCGGTCAAAACTATCAGTATTTACCTGAAATTTTAAACACAACAACAGTGACCATATCTACACGAGATCCTAAAGCCGTTTGGAAATGTTCGTGAATTTATCATATTTATGAGCGTTTGCAATGGAGCACTGACAAATTAAAGTTTCCAACATGGGCCCTTACATATTACATAAGAAAGTGAAGTTCAGCTACAGCTGGTGTTCAAAATGTCCTCCTCGTTCACGGACACATGACCGTAGACGTGGACGCCACTGTTTGATGGCCCGGTCGATGATCGCGTGGTCAAACAGCTGCCACTCCTCAACCAGACGCGCCCTTAGATGATCGACGTCACGAATACGGGAACGATAAACGCGCTCCTGCAGTACACTCCAGATTTGGTAGTCAACTGGATTGAGGTCTGGACTGTTGGGTGGCCACATCTGCGGTGATATGAAGTCGGGTGTCTCCCGGGACAGCAGAGCAATGGTCTCACGTGCTCGATGCGCAGGGGCACTGTCTTGTTGGAATGTGAAGTAGCCGCCAGAAACCTGCTTGATAGCAGGTAGCAGATGTTGAGTGAGCAGCACATCGCGATAGTACGCTCCATTTACCTTCACACCCGGCTCAACAAAGATCAAATGAGTGCACCCCAGGGTTGACACACCGACTGAGACCATTAGTGACTTTGAAAAGTGTGAACGTGTTTTGAGGAGACGTTCAGCAGGCACGTGTTTCTTGCGCGTCCCAGCCGCCGCATAAACGCGATCATTCTGGAGGTTGACAGGAGGAGCGACGGTAAAAACTTTTTCGTCCGTAAACCATATGAATGGGACTGTGTGCTCAGGGTATTTCTTCAGCAGCTGCTTGACGCGTACAAGACGTGTCAGTTTGTTTCTTGGTGTTAGATCTTGCGCTCGCCTCTTCTTAAAACAAACCAGCTTCAAGTCCTTGGCAACGATTTCGTGTACTGCGGTCTTCGGAATCCCAATATCCCTCGCAATCTGACGCACCGTTCTATGGGTTCCCGGTGCATCTTCTTGGCTTAATGCCAGCCTTTCAACCAACTCGACGTTTTCAACAGTGCGTGTCGTGCGTTTTTGGCCACTGCCAGGTTTTCGCTTCACTGTGCCGGTTTCATCGATCTTCTTCAATAGCTTACTCACAGACGAAAGACACCAACCTTTATTCGAAAATTCATTCAGAAACCTTCTCGCTCCATAACCATGTTCTTGCCGCAGTACTTTAATTAAAATTTTATCTTCTTCTGTAAACGCCATTTTTGTTGTGCTTAGACCAAAACAAGTGACGTATTTCATCGATGACGACGTCACAGCGTCTGCGTAAGTAAGGGCCCATGTTGGAAACTTTAATTTGTCAGTGCTCCATTGCAAACGCTCATAAATATGATAAATTCACGAACATTTCCAAACGGCTTTAGGATCTCGTGTAGATATGGTCACTGTTGTTGTGTTTAAAATTTCAGGTAAATACTGATAGTTTTGACCGAGTTATGACACTTTTGTTGTGTTCTACTTTTCATCCGGACACAGTGTATATATAGAATATCGCTTAAACAATACCGGAAAGTTAGGAGAAAACGACGTTTACGCAATAGCGGTGAGTTTTGGGTCGTTCTGTACCAGTCATGCAGGACCATATTATGCAGGATGTGCGAGGTATCAGTTGCCCACAAGAGTCCAGGGTCCTTTCATGGACGAGGCATGCAATGCGAAGGGATGAAGAAGCGTGGCAGAGGTCTGCGCCTCGACAAATCCCCTTCGACCTTGTGTGAATAACTGAAACGCTTAATTAAAGGAATTAATTCGAGTGAAACACCTTTGTCCTCGATTGCAGTTATTTATTTAATCAATTAATTAATTAATTAAATTTAATATATAAATAAGAAAATAAAATAAAAAATAAAATAAAAATAAATAAAAATAAAAATAAATAATTAATTAATTAAATTATTAATTATCTAATTAATTAAATGAATTAAATAATTAAATTTATTTATTCATATAATTATTTATTTAATTTTATTAAATAAATAGAAAAAATAAATAATTAATTAATTGAATTATTAGTTATTTATTTAACAATTTATTAGACAATTATATGAATAAATAAATTTAATTATTTAATTAATTTAATTAATTAGATAATTAATAAGTTAATTAATTATTTATTTATTTTTATTTTTATTTATTTTATTTTATTTTTATTTTTTTATTTTTATGTATTAAATTTAATTAATAAATTAATTGATTAAATAAATAAATTTAATTATATTTATTTATTTGTTTTATTTTATTTATTTATTTATTTATTTATTTATTCTTATTAATTGACAATCCGTCACGTCAACTCAAAGCTCTATTTAGGCTCCTAAGGGGAAGGGAACAAACAAGTCACGGCCCCGACCACATGACTTGAAACATAGCCGGCGGACATGTCGGACACGCAGCCAAAGGCGGACATGATCAGATTTATGGGATTTTACAAAATCCCTGGTGTTTTACATCCCGGGATTTTATAAAGTGCCCGAGTGAATTGGGGATTTTACAAATTGCCTAAAAATTTAACAAAATCCCTGATTTTACACATTGCCTGTAATCATCAGATTTAAGGTATTTTACAAAATCCCTGGTTTTTTCAGGTATTTTGTAAAACTTCGATAATTTTCGTCACTTTCAGGCAATCTGTCAAATTTTCATCATCAGATTTCAGGGAATTTACAAAATCCCTGGTTTTTTCAGGGATTTTGTAAAGTGCCCGAGTGAATTGGAGATTTTACAAATTGCCTAAAAATTTCAGGCATTTTACAAAATCCCTGATTTTACACATTGCCTGTAGCATATATATAGAATATCGCTTAAACAATACCGGAAAGTTCGGAGAAACGACGTTTACGCAATAGCGATGAGTTTTGGATCGTTCTGTACTAGTCATGCAGGACCATATTATGCAGGATGCGCGAGGTATCAGTTGCCCCCAAGAGTGCAGGGTCCTTTCACGGACGAGGCAGTGCGATGGGATGGAGAAGCGTGGCATAGGTCTTTCACCTTGACAAATCCCCTTCGACCTGGTGTGATTAACTGAAACGCTTAATTAAAGGAATTAATTCGAGTGAAACACCTTTGTCCTCGATTGCGGTTGTAACGTATCGTCCTTTTTTTAATCTATTATGTCAAAAGAAGAGCAGAATTTTATTAAAATAAAAAGCACAAATCAAGTCAGAGCAATTTTTACAGGTAGCCAGATTTATGTAAACGAATTTCTCAATGTATAGCAAATCGCATATATGAGGTCTTTTAACGTAGTTCAGTTATTTAAAACTCCAGATATTAGTAGCCATCGTACTATATACCATTACAACAGATATCGAAATTATTTTTTCTTAAATTGTCTCCATCGTTAACATCCTTTCGAGTGGTTCATTCTTCAGTGAAACGGAAGGTAGTGAAACCAGTGGTCCCAGTATTCCGATCAAAATGAGTACGCCAAATCGCATTTATCCCGCTAATGTAATACAAGTCGTAGAGTAAAAGGTTCTTGCCTTGATCCTGCTGCAGACTATAAGTACCCAGGAGATTCAATTCAGAATCTAAAAGCTCCATTCCTTCGTGCGGTTCACTTATCATAATTCTACCATAATTATCTGCAACATTCACAAAGCCCTCTTCACTGAATGATGATTGATATTGGCGCACGACGCTCCCACCCATGTCGATCTCCAATAGTTTTATTTGATGATTTTGGTCGTTGACATAAGCCAATACCAAGTTTCCATTTGATTTTGGAATTACGTTTTTATATCTCAGCGCGTCAATATCTGGGGACAACATTATTTCATGTTGCAAGGAACCATTCGCATCATATATGCTTACTACATTGGGATCCTGTCCTTTAACCACTGAGAGGATTATTAGGTTACCATTGGCGGAGACAGATATCTTAGAAATGGGCAATCTGTGATATTTTATCGACAGGTTAAACTGATGTTCGACAGCTTTCGAAATGCGTAAGACTGAAAAGCAGAGGGTGCTTTTGTTTCGTAGGCCTACATACACGCAGTTTGAGACTTTGCAAGCTGCCATGCACACCATTTCTGTTTCTCGTAGCGGGACGACATCCTTGATCACCTCGACCACTTTGTTGTGGTTGTAGTATCTATACGTAATATAGTCTCGCTTATTTTGTCTGTAGAGCTGAAACGTTCCATCCTTCAGTGTAGTCAAAGCGCGAGTTCCTGACTTGATAGGATGCTCTTTCACAAATTTCAAACGAATCTCCTGGGCTGAAAACAGTACTCTGCTTTATTTATTGCGAAAAAGAAATGACGCTTATTATACAACAGATATTCTTAAAACGTGAAATATATTTATCAAAATAACATAACATAACATAACATAACATAGGTTTTTATTGCTCCCAAAAAAGTACAGTAACACATCATCATATTTCAAATAATACTAAGTTGCAGGGGCGGCACAACCAGTTCAAATTTAGGTAGGCACGGAGGGAAATGGGTGCTTACTATTAAAGTAAGAGAATATATGTCATAGTCTAATAGTGCTTACTGACAGTACCTGACTAGTCAGTAGTCACTAATGAACAGTGAACACCGTCATACCGGCTCATCCCTCAATTTGCGTGAAATCTAGGAACACATTAATCAATGAAGACGCTCCGACGGTAGTCGTTCCATGAAAACTCAAACTTCAATGTATCTAATGCTAAACTGAATATGATAATAATTTCTCGCTCAGTGACATAATTATGCAGCCATTGCAGCGGACATGATAGAAGTAATAGTACTTCCGGCATGACGACAGCTACAAAGCAAGGATAATACATAAAACAAGGCTTCGCAAAACTTGCGTCAACGGTCAAAAGCATACTAGCGCTCCTACCGAGAGGAATCGCGTCGATTATCGCGAACAACACATTCAGGAGAAACGCATTTCATGCTCTTCTCACGAATTTGACATAAGACTGAAAATGTTTGCAGACATAATAAATAATCATAAATCATAAATATAACAAAGCAGGTACGCATAAATAGGTAGGCACGCAGTGGAGCGTGCCTTATGGAACCGTATTTTCAGTAGGCACTGTGCCTGCGTGCCTAATAGGTTGTGCCGCCTCTGCTAAGTTGGGATACAAAAAGTGGATCTAGAGGGACCAGAGTCCCGCTAAGAAGGGCCACCTATGTACCAGTGCTGTTAGGTGGAGGTTGGTAACATAATGGTCAGGATTGGGAGTGAATTAAGTAACAACTGAAATTATAACATAGCCTAATTAGCATTGTCTAATGCTGAAAAGTTTTTTAATAAACAAAGAAAAGATTAAAAGCAGTTATATATTTAAAGTTAGTAGGTGGGCACGCAGAAGTTTTTTAAATAGGAGGAGATGAGACGCACTAAGGATGTCGGCAGGAAGATTGTTCCAAACAGTAGGACCAGTTATCTTAATAGAGAATTTGCGAGTGTTGGTGTGAACAAAAATCGGTCTATAATTGGAGGCTGTTCTAGTACTGTAAGAATGAGTGGCGGAGCCGGTTTTAAAATAGTCAGTAAAGGTATTAGGTAATAAACCGTGTTTATAACGAAACATAAATTCACCAGTTTGCAATATTCTAATCTGATCTAATGTTAAAATGCCGTGGAGGAGAAAAAGTTGAGCAGTATGACACTTGTAATCAGATTTAGTAATAGTTCATCAATTTTTGTGTTGTTATTGGATGTGTTAAGAATGGACCTAATAATTTTCCAGGTATGTTTCAAGTCGCTATTATATTTTTGAAATTCTGAGGCATAGTAATTTTTGTTTGTTTTAATTCTAAGCGATTTGAATTTATTTCTGTAATTAATATACTTCGCTTTATTAGCGGCAGTAGGGTGTTTAATCATTTTAAGGTAGAGTTTTGATTTAGTTCTACATGATTTTAATAGGCCGCTGGTCATCCATGGCTGCTTAGGGGAGTGACGCTTATGTCTAGTGCGTGGGAGTAAAGGGAATGCTTTGTCATAAGCTGCTTTGAATAGACCAACAAATACGTCGTAGGCAGCAGTAGGGCTGTTTTGATTGCATAAGTCTAGTACCAATGACCAGTCAATTTCCGATAGAAGAAATTTGAATTGCTCCATATTACTATCATTTATATTACGTGAGAGGTAAACGGTTGGTTCAGTGTTTGACAATGGACTAAGGTCAAGATGCATCAGTACGGGCAGGTGGTCGGATATGTCGGCTGCAAGAATAACAGTTTCAATTACTCGGGTTGGGACATTAGTAAGAATGTTGTCGATTAGGGTTGAGATGGGCCCATTTATTCTAGTAGGACGGGTAATCAAAGGTAAGAAATGGTGCGTAGTGATCCAATTAGTGAACCAAATTGTGGAGGACTGATCCAAATATTTTAATAGATCAATATTATAGTCCCCAGCTAGATGAATATCGTGGTGTTTTTTTAGTTAATTCAGAAAACAGGGAAATAAATTCATCATTAAACATATCAAGGTTTTGGCCTGGCGGTCTATAAATTGTTCCCAAAACAAAGTTGGGACCATTTTTTGAGGAATGCTTAAAAATAACATGCATTTACAAGTGCAAAGACTAAAGACTAGTCAGGAAATTGAATGTGCTATAGACCCTACTTCAAACACGCAAGCATGGGCGTAGCCAGAAAAAAATTTCGGAGGGGTCTCAGATTTAGGGGTGGAGGTTCCATTGGAAATGGTCGCAAAAGTCAAGGTTTTTGTATTTTGCATGTAAAAGCATATTAAAAATGCTTCGGAAACTTATTTCGGGGGTTTGAACCCGTAACCCCCGTAAATACGCCCATGCACGCAAGGACTTGAAACTTAGAATGAACCTGAATCGTATAGATACGCTGTATCGAACAACGCGCGGGAAAATTAAATTTTGCACTCATAGTGCGCATTTATCTGCTGATCTTAGTCAGTATGAGCTATAACTTGTCTGGAGTTCGTCATGTATCTTTTTCTTATGGGGACGTGCGACAATCTTGTGGCCATATTTTAACTATTACCGTTCTGGATTGTCAATGGAGAGGCGGAGTTCAAATTCCCACTAGAGCAGAAATTTGGTTTAAAGTTTCTGTCTATTTTTGCATATACAGCCAATTCAGCCACACAGAGAGCACACAGACCCTATGTACACCGTCAGTTAGAAGAGTAGGCAACGAGGCAGTGGGCTGGTACATTATCTTCTAGGTTCTAGATATTGACGACATCTAAAAGGCAATGGCTAACCAACTCATAAATATAATCTAAAAACATTATAAAGCGCTGCTAAAAGTGTTTACGTATGGGACCAGCTTATTCATGGCTCCCTCAGGTTTACCTGAATTAGTCCTAAGAGTCCTGACGCAATGACTTGCTTTAATTTCATTTTCAGGTCTTCTAATATCGTAAGCAAGAATAAAGCTTATTTAATATTATAAAAAAAGCTCCACGAACTAACCAGTGCCGTCTAGAATTCTGTGAAGTTTAGTTCGGAATGAGTTGGTCGTAAGGGTGTTGCTCCATTGCGAACAGACAGTTCTTAGTCGGCTTATCACCAGATCAGCTTTTTCTTTCCATACACTTTTGGCCAGCATCAAACCCTTCACTTCCATAGCTACGGCTTTAACGAGGATACATTCAAGTAGCTCGATCGGTAGATCTTGTAGCTACACGTAAACGTGAAAAGATGTTACATATGTTAAGACACTTAAGAAAACTTCAGCATAAAATCAACGAAGTGGAACAAATTGTAAGCAGATTCGTGAACATTACAGCATTAGCGCCACCATCAATGTCAACTCATATTAGGAGGCCAGGCAGAATTAAAAGTATGGGTATGTAGTCCAGAATTTACTTCTTATTTCACAGATGATTCTGGTTAGATGGCTCATTCACAAGTTTAAAAGGGAAAAGAGTAAGCAAGATCGAACCTATCTATGGCGGGTTTACTTTTTTGACATTATAAATCAGCCAAATATTTTCATTATCTTACGGCCTTTTGCAATAATTTCATCGTAAACACAGTCGTAATCTCCAAACTTCTAAAGCGCCATTAGGAAACTAAGCTCACGGCACCAGCTTATTTTCACCGGAAAGCTCCAAACATATTAGATCCATCCTTGTGCTAATATCAGACTTTGCATTAATTATCGACTAATGCGAATGTCGGTATACAGGTTTCGCTCAGCATGCTGGAAGCCCAAAACGAAGGTTCTCATGACGAACACAACGTATACTGAGCCCGGTGTCAGACGCTTAAGAAAAACAGCGAGGGATCGTATAGTTACAGTATTGCTAAGACGTCTGGAAAGACAGAAACACTATAGATCTATTTTGTTGAAACCGGCGAAGGATGCGACGACGCATTCAGAAAAAAATTGTTGCCTTGATTTCGAATTTGAATACTATTGAGTGCTATTAAGGATATTTGGTTAGAGAAAAAGCATGGCAACTATGAGACTGTAGACTTCACTGTTAAAGCAATTCACAGTTTATATCATAAGAAGAATTTGGAATTACAGTTTAATGCCATAAAGCTTACCGTGGTGTCACTCAGTAAGTCGAGCCTTGCACGTTTAGCATTGTCTTCTGGGGCTAGAAGCAGAATAAGAAAGTAGGCGATCTTTATTGATACAAGAGCCCGAACTTTATAACAACAACTCATACAATAGTGAAACATTGCACAGTGTCAGTAAAAACGAAGCAACATTACGAACAGTTTGAAACGTATAACTTAATATAGACCTACAGTTACATTGCTCGGAAGTAACAGAATAAACTTTTTATAGGTCTACGATTACATAGGTTCGACAGATTTGATATTTGTGTAATCATGAGAACTACCATCATCACAATTTTATATTTACACAGTGCCAGGCAAACAGTTGGTCGTCGCAGAATAGAAATCCTCTATACAAACATTTACCAAATCCTCTGATGGTTTACATTTTCTGTTACTGCAAATAAACGAATATTGATTGATTGCATGTGCATGCGTGGAATCTATACTAACTTAGGCCTACTGCATATGCGCAAAAGTAAAAAACTGCGAATGATTGGCTAAGAAGTTCTGACCGACATTCCCAAATTTTCATCATAAAAACGGTAAACCTGCAAAAGTAATATTTAAGACGTTCTTGGACGTCTTTTCCACATATATGCCTACAGATCTAGCCACTGAAATTGCAGTGCAAGCAATTATAAGCGCACAATAAAAAAACTGTCTTGTATTAATTAACTTACATTCTGAGCCTTCATTCGTTTGCTCATCATTATTGGCTTCAGCTGATGTTCGTTTCTTCGACATATTAGTTAAACGATATTAAAATTAAAGATGTTAGTCTGAAACAGATAATGGCGTCTGGAAAATATACTGTAACGTCACACAATGGAAACTTAGAATACAATATAATTATAAATTTATAGCGCGCTTTAACAAGTCTGGCACTATAGCGCGTTGCACTGTGTTCCTAGCTGTAGTGTAATAAGAAAAGATGAGTTTTTAATTTTGATTTAAATTGAGTAGCAGATGAACATTGACGGATATAACTGGGAGACTGTTCTATTCTCTGGGTCAGAGGCGGCACAACCTATTAGGCACGCAGGCACAGTGCCTACTGAAAATACGGTTCCATAAGGCACGCTCCACTGCGTGCCTACCTATTTATGCGTACCTGCTTTGTTATATTTATGATTTATGATTATTTATTATGTCTGCAAACATTTTCAGTCTTATGTCAAATTCGTGAGAAGAGCATGAAATGCGTTTCTCCTGAATGTGTTGTTCGCGATAATCGACGCGATTCCTCTCGGTAGGAGCGCTAGTATGCTTTTGACCGTTGACGCAAGTTTTGCGAAGCCTTGTTTTATGTATTATCCTTGCTTTGTAGCTGTCGTCATGCCGGAAGTACTATTACTTCTATCATGTCCGCTGCAATGGCTGCATAATTATGTCACTGAGCGAGAAATTATTATCATATTCAGTTTAGCATTAGATACATTGAAGTTTGAGTTTTCATGGAACGACTACCGTCGGAGCGTCTTCATTGATTAATGTGTTCCTAGATTTCACGCAAATTGAGGGATGAGCCGGTATGACGGTGTTCACTGTTCATTAGTGACTACTGACTAGTCAGGTACTGTCAGTAAGCACTATTAGACTATGACATATATTCTCTTACTTTAATAGTAAGCACCCATTTCCCTCCGTGCCTACCTAAATTTGAACTGGTTGTGCCGCCCCTGCTCTGGGTCCTGGGACAGCAAAAGCTCGATTTCCAAATTTCATCTTGTTTCGAAGTCTCCTTGCGTAGCCGATCTGAGTCCTCTAGCATTTGATTTAAAACTATTATAATTATTATATCATAAATATTATTAATATTATTATAATATTATTATGACAATTTAATGGAGATATTAACTAGTTGGCCCATTATAATTGTTGCTACAGTTTTACACGTTATTAGATTATGCTTTTTATAAAGTAATACATACCAATTATTAAGGTCATTGTTTAATCCACCCTGACTTTTTCTTTTAAATTTTTATTTCTATTACTGCTACTATAACTACTAGGCCCTACTACTACCACCACCAACACCACCATCACCACCACCACCATCACCGCCACCACTACTGCTCCTACTACAACTACTACTACTACTACTACTACTACACTATTCTATTACTACTAACACTACTGCCATTAACCCAAGGGTTAATATTCTAACTCTCTAAGCGTAAAGTTAATGTATTATTTTCAGATACTTTGACACTTAGACAACTGTCATGGCTATTTCCTGCTTATGTCTATAAATGCGCAGTTCAAAGCAATTCTGTTGAATCGCTGAATAGTTACAGATAGGCATTGAAAATGGAATGAAGTCTTCTGTCTTCAGGAACTTTCGTTTAACCCTTGAACGGTAACCTTTTTTTTACACCGGTCCTCGGTAACCTGGGTGTGTTTTCTACCCCCGGGGGTAACTACTGTTGTTTGTGAAGTAGGAACGAATTTGTCTAATTACAACGATACAGTACATCATAGTTTGATAATATTCTTTGTATTTAACACGGATATTCTATGCAGATGACTGACGTCATTACTATAATGACGTCATTGCGTCGCTATAATAAAACCAACAGTCGGTTTTGCTAATATTTCATGTTTATTGAATGTGTTTGCGTTACTGTTACCATTTGGCATAACTATTACTACTACAAATTTTTCTGGTCATGGCTGCAAGACCCAGACGGCTCAATGCAGCTCAAGCCACTGCTTCCAAACTAATTCGTCCTTTCATAGAAATGCGTGCCAATGTGCCAACAATATCACATCAGCCATCTGTTGCTCGTGCAATGTTGTCTGTTGGGGTGCATCCCGTGTTACTCAAACCGGAGTCGCAGAAGTCGAGAAAGCGTGGTCGATGTCATGCGTGCCCCAGAAAAAAATATATAAAAGTTGAAAAACCAATGCACTGAATGTGAACAATTTGTTTGTCAGCAGCATGCTGAAAAGAAGCTAATATGTAAGAGATGTAGGCCTACAATTGAAGACGTCTTAGAATTATTATTATTATTAAATAAATTTGTAACGCGCGCAAGGTCACACCAAAATGTGAATCTGAGGCGCGGATAGTCAGCCGCCAGATGAAGATGCACTTAGGTTTCTAAATCCTTGAAAGCCAAGGAGAAATAGTGAGTTTTGAGCCGCTTTTTGAAGGAAGGAAGTGAAGTTGAGCTACGAAGAGAAAGTGGTAGTCGATTCCATTCCTTTGGAGCAGAGGCGTGGAATGCACGAGAGCCCATAACTGTTCTGCATCGTGGCTCAGCTAGAAGACCTGTACTAGATGATCGCAGGCAACGAGGAGGGATGTAAGGAGTTAGTAGTGCATGAATATAGGTAGGTGTGCTGGTGTTGAGGGCTTTGTATGTCAAACAGGCCAATTTAAATTTTATTCTGAATTCAACAGGAAGCCAATGCAGCTCGTGGAGTAGGACTGAGGAGCATGTTCGTAGTGGGACACGCATCACTACACGAGCTAAGGAGTTTTGGATTCGTTGCAGCCTTTTTAGTTCAAGGTTTGAGACACCCACAAAAAGGGAATTAGCATAATCAAGACGAGAGGATACAAGTGAACAGGCTATAGTTTGAGACATATTCTTAGTTAGAGCCGACCTGATGTGACGTATTGCCCTGATGTGATAGAAACAAGATTTACAAAGGTTTGTTATGTGTGGTCGGAATGTGAGCTTACTGTCCAGGGTTACCCCAAGTGTTTTGACAGTATCTAAAAGAGACACAGCAGTGCCTGCGAGGTCAACACTAGAAAGTGAAGGGAAAGAACGCAGGCGTTGGCCTGAACCGAACAGAATTGCCTCAGATTTGTTTGGGTTTATGGCCAAACCATTGAAACAGAACCATGCATACATAGATGAGAGGCACTCTTCAAGTTTTAGTTTACCAGACTGGTCAGTGTGTGACAGAGCAATATGTAGCTGAGTATCATCCGCGTACTGTTGTAATTGGATTTCAAAGTGCTTAGCTATATGACTGATTGGGGAAGTAAAGACTGTAAATAATAAAGGACCGAAGACAGATCCTTGTGGTACTCCAGCAGTACAAAGCGTGGGCTCAGACCGAGCGGTACCGATGCCTACCTGCTGACTACGGTCACCCAGGTGGGAAGCTAACCAGCCTTTAGTGGAGAGTTGCTCGCGCCGAAGGCGTTGAAGCCTTACGATTAGGGGTTTGGGGGAGCGTCGTAAGCTCCCCAGCGGGGTCTGGGGCGGAGCCCCAGACGCAAACGCATTTTGCAGCATTTGAGATCAAAGGAGGCCTGTTTTTGGCAATATATTTCGGGGATTATTCAATCATATAAATGTATGAAAAATTGAACATAATACGGTTCAAAAGTAAATTACGTGCATTGAAAACAAGCCACATTATTTCACATAAAAAACCTTTAATCAATATGTCTGACAATTAGTCCATCAACACACTTATACTGCACTGGTCAAAATAACAAATCATTAGTTTCAGACCAAACTGAAGTGCCTAATGAGGCCGGTGAGGGTCGGTTAGGGTCAGTTTTTATGGTCGTGAGTGTCAGTGTGAGTGTCAGTGTTGGAATTACAGTAGTCTTTAGATAGTTGTTGTGGTCGGATAACAGCGTCGGCTCGATCTTTTTACTTTTTATGGACAATTGGGGGGGATCGCCCCCGTCGCCCCCCTAAGACCAACCGGTGACCGATGCCTACCTGCTGACTACGGTCACCCAGGTAAGAAGCTAACCAGTTTAAGGCAGTCCCAGAGACACCGAAGCTGTTGGTTAGTCTTGAAAGAAGTAGCTGGTGGTCTACGGTGTCGAAGGCAGTCAGTAGAAGATGAAAGGCATGCTGTTACATTTATGGTTGCTGACATGTAGTGTACATAAAAGATAACATTACCTGAGCTTTTATTTCGTATGTTATAGGTTTATAGATAGCATTATGTTATTTGTTTGGATGTGGACTAACGAATTTCAGATTCTCCTTTGCTTGAAATAGTATTATGCAATTATTTTTTCTTCATAACATCTCGTTTTTCGCCGCCATATTGAAAATATGTTAAATATGGTGACAGTATGCACAATGTTTTTTACATAATTTGAAGCATGGTCAATGTCAGGAAAAGTCACCAAAGCGATTGTAAAAATTTCTAGTACTTCCTTTAATAGCAGCAGTTATAACAGTCTGGGGGTAGAAATTACCCCCAGGTTACCGTTCAAGGGTTAACAATTATCAAATCTTTCTTCATAAAGCTGAGACGTTCGTAGTTTGTTGGACGATGAGTTTGCAGTGGTTAAATAGCTCATCCAGAGGTGGCAGATCGCCATAGTTTTTGCAAATATAAAACCCAAGCCTATCTCAAGAATTTATACCGGACACTCGCTATTCACTACTCTGAAAACACATAAAATGTGTAAAACACTATATATACATATGATCGATTATTGCAACCAAAATATATTTTGGTGACGGGTCACCTCCATTGTGGCGGATCACACCGTTCAGATGGTGGGTGGCAAATCTGGGGTTGCGGATATCAGATCCGGCTGAATTAACCACCATGCATATGGTGATGATAAGATAGGCCTTTATGCCATCTTGCACGATGCGACCTCGGCGGTATTAGATCGGCATCAGTCTCTCAGAGTTTTGATTACTGTTACATCCTGCAATTCGCACCACATTACATCTCTTAAATCACTACTTTCATTTGTGTATGTAGATAGGCCTATATATGTGTCTGGCTTTTTATATAGCGCCTTTTGTGTCCATCACAGAGGCGTTTAACGTGGCTATGTAAAGCTTGTAAAATAAGTTTAGTTGGAAATGTTTCTTGAGCCCTCTGTATATTTAATAGGCCTACCTGTTTTACTGGCAACCTGCTGTATAGAGAAGATACGGTGCTCAGTATACCCCGTGGTATGCCCCGTATCGTCTTTGACGAGGTTTGCTCAACAAAGCCTGACCGTTCGGCGCATTGCCATGCATTGAGCAGTGCGAGAACGTTATGTCTTGATGTTCACGCTTCGTAACGAAGGCATAATACTGTACGAAAGGATCATTAGGCCTCCATTGGCGGAGACAGATATCGCAGATATTTTATTCACACGTTAAACTGATGGTCTACATCTTTCGAAATGCGTAAGACTGAAAGGCAGGGGCAGGGTTTGTTTCGTAGGCCGACATACACGCAGTTTGACACATTGCAAGCTGTTGTGCCCACAGTTTCTAATATTATCGTGAATAATATTATTGTTGTGTATACATATCGAATATTGCTTAAACAATACCTGAAAGTTCCTATAAAACGACGTTTACGTAATAGCGGTGAGTGTGTATCGTTCTGAACCAGTCATGAAGGACCATATTATGCAGGATGCGCGAGGTATCAGTTGCCCCCAAGAGTGCAGGGTCCTTTCACGGACGAGGCAGTGCGATGGGATGGAGAAGCGTGGCAGAGGTCTGCACCTCGACAAATCCCCTTTGACCTTGTGTGAATAACTGAAACGCTTAATTAAAGGAATTAATTCGAGTGAAACACCTTAGTCCTCGATTGCAGTTGTAGCGTATCGTTCTTTTTTGACTACATGTCAATAGAAGAGCAGAATTTTATTAAAATAAAAAGCACAAATCAAGGAAGAACGATTTTTATCACAAACCAAAAAAGAACAATTTTTACAGGCAGCCAGATTCATGCAAACGAAATTCTCAATGTATAGCAAATCGCATAGTATAATGAGGTCTGCAAACGCAGCTCAGTTATTTAAAACTCCAGATTTTAGTAGCCATGGCACCACCCATTCCAGGAGATATCGAAACCATTTAATACAGATTGTCTCCATCGTTAACATCCTTTCGAGCGGTTCATTCTTCTGTAAAGCAGAAGATAGTTAAACCACTGGTCTGAGTATTCCAGTCATAATGAACTCGCCAAACCTCATTTCTCTCGCTAACGTAATGCAAGTCATGGAGAGAAAGGTTCTTGCCTTCATCCTGCTGCAGACTATAAGTACCCAGGAGATTAAATTCAGAATCTAAAAGCTCCATTCCTTCGTGCGGTCCAGTTATCAAAATTCTATCATAAATATCTGCAAAACTTACTAAGCTATGTTTACTAAATGATGATTGATATTGGCGTACAACGCTCCCACCTACGTCGATCTCCAATAGTTTTATTTTATGATTTTGGTTGTTGACATAAGCCAATACCAAGTTTCCATTTGATCTTTGAATTACGTTTTTAAATCTGAACGCATCAATATCTGAGGACAACATTATTTCATGTTGCAAGGAACCATTCGCATCATATATGCTTACCACATTGGGATCCTGTCCTTGCTGCGCTGAAAGGATTATTAGGCTACCATTGGCGGAGAGAGACATCGTGGAAATGGGCAATCTGTGGTATGTTATCGACAGGTTAAACTGATGTTCGACAGCTTTCGAAATGCGTAAGACTGAAAAGCAGAGGGTGTGTTTGTTTCGTAGGCCTACATACAAGCAGTTTGACATGTTGCAAGCTGCTATGCACACCATTTCTGTTTCTCGTAGCCGGGCGATATCGTTGATCACCTCGACCACATTGTTGTGGTTGTAGTAACCATTCGTAATAATATTATTGTCTCGGTAATCTTGTCTGTTAAAGTAGAGCAGAAACGTTTCATCCTTCAGTGTAGTCACAGCAAGAGTTCCTGACTGGATCGGATCCTCTTTCACAAATTTCAAACGAATCTCCTGGGCTGAAAACAGTACTCTGCTTTATTTATTGAGGAAAAGAAATGACGCGTATTATACAACAGATATTCTTAAAACATGAAATATATTTATCAAAATAAATGCATTCATGCATTTACATGTGTGAAGACTAAAGACTAGTCAGGATATTGACTGTGCTATATACCCCACTTCAAAGATACGAGAAGCACGGACAATTCACTTGAAACTTAGAATGAACTTGAATCGTATAGATACGCTGTTTCGAGCAAAGCGCGGGAAAGTTAAATTATGTACGCATAATGCGCAGATCTGCAGGCGTGCGTCAGTATGAGTTGTAACTTGTCTAGACTTATCCATGTATCTTTTCTTATGGGGACGTGCGACAATCTTGTGGCCATATTTTAAATATTACTCTGCTGGATTGTCAATGGAGAGGCGGAGTTCAAAATTCCACTGAAGCAGAAATTTAGTTTAAGGTTTCTGTTCATTTCTGCATATCCAGTCAATTCAGTTCCGTAAGTTGAAAGAGTAGCAAGGAGGCATTGGGCTGGTCTATTGCCTTCTAAGTTTTAGATATTGACGAATCTAGAAAGCAAGTCCGCATATGAAAAGATACATGGCGCAAATAACGCGCTCAAATCGTAAATATAATCTAAAAATGCTAACGCGCTACTAATAGTACTTACGTATGAGACCAGCATATTCATGGCTGCCTCAGGTTTACTTTAATTAAGAGTTCTGACGAAATGGCCCTAATTCCAGTTCCAAATCTTCTAATATCGTATGCAAAAATAAAGCTTATTTTTGAATAATAGTAATAAAGCTTCTTTATTATCACGAACTGACCAATGCCGTCTAGAATTCTGTGAAGTTTAGTTCGGAAGGAGATGGTCGTAAGGATGCTGCTCCAGTGCGAACAAACAGTTCTTAGTCGGCTTATCACCAGATCTGCTTTTTCTTTCCATACACTTTTGGCCAGCATCAAACCCTTCACTTCCATAGCTACGACTTTAACGAGGATACATTCAAGCAGCTCGATCTGTAGATCCTGTAGCTACAAGTAAACGTTAAAAGATATAACGTGTGTTAGCACATTTCTTAAAAACTCTTCAGCATAAAATCAACCAAGTTAAACTTGCAGTAAGCAGAGTCGTACACATTACAGCAATTCAGATAGCTCACACTTTCAATGTCAACTCATATTAGGAGGTCAAACAAAATTAAAAGTATGTGGACGAGCTGATTATAGTCCAGAGCGTACTTCTTACTTCACAGATGATTATGGTTAGATGTCTTATTCACAAGTTTAAGCAAGATCGAACCTATCAATTGCAGTTTTACTTGATTGGTAGGATTATAAAGCAGTAAAACATTTTTAATTTTCTTACGGCCTTTTGAAATTATTTAATCGTAATCGTAATCGAAATCTCTAAACTTCTAAAGCGCCATTTGAAAGCACAAGCGCACGGCACCAGCTTATTTTCACCGGAAAGCTCCAAACGTATTAGATCCATCCATGTGCTGATATTAGACTTCGCAATATTTATCCACTAAATCGCTACACAGCTTTCACCAGAATGCTGGAAGCAGTGGTGCGTGCGTGTGTGCGCGTGAGTGCGTGAATGTGTGTGTGCGTGCGTGCGTGCGTGCGTGCGTGCGAGTGTGCGTGCGTGCGTGCCTGTGTGTGTGTGTGTGTGTGTGTGACGCCTAAGGAAAACAGCGAGGAACCCTATAATAACAGGATTGCTAAGACGTCTGCATAGACTGAAACACAATATTCTGTTGAAACCGGAGATGGATGTGATGCATATATAAAAAATTGTTGCCTTGATTTCGATTTTAAATACTATTGAGTGCTAATAAGGCTACTTGGCTAGAGAAAAGGCATGGCAACTATTGAACTCTAAACCTCACTGTTCAAGCAATTCACAAAGTTTAGATCGTGCGAAGAATTTGGAATTAGGCCTACAGCTTAACGTCATTAAGCTTACCGTTGTGTCACTCAGTAAGTCGAGTTGAGCACGTTTAGCATTGTCTTCTAGGGCTAGAAGCAGAATAAGAAAGTATGCGATCTTTATTGATTCAAAAGTCCGAACTTTATAACAACAACGCATGCACATATAATAGTAGGCTACAACACCTCACAGTGTCAGCAAAAACGAAGCAATATTGCGAACAGTTTGACTTAATATAAACCTACTAACAGTTGCATTGCTCGGAACTTACAGAGTAAAGTTTTTATAGGTCTGCGATTATATAGGTTAGGTTTGACAGATTTTTATATTTGATCAGTTATGCGAACTAGCCTCATCACATATTTATATCTACACAGTGCTATGCAAACAGCTGGTCGTCGTGTGTGCTTGTGAAGAGCCTACACTACTGAATTTGCGTTAACGAAAAAGAAACTGTGCGAAGGCTAAGAAGCTCTGACCGGCATTCCCAAGTGCTCATCATAAAAAACTGATTTAGTCAGTGAAACTGCTAACAATTATAAAGCGCACTGTCAAATAGTTTCTTGTATTATAGCTTACATTCTGAGCCTTCTGATGATGTTCGTTTCTTCGACATGGTATAAAGGAAGGTATTAGGAGTAGCATAAGAATGAACGTCTCCTCTTGTAGTTAGTCTGAAATAGTAATGATAATGATAATGGCGTCAAATTATTAATGACGTCCAGAAAATATGCTGTGACGTCACACAATGGACGATGTCCTACACTGTCTTAGAATTCATTAATCCAATACAATACAATTAGAAATTTATAGCGCGCTTTAACAAGGCAAAAAGTTTATTGTATTACTACTACTGTTACTACTAGGCCCTATATATACCTACTTACTTACTAAGCATAACGGTAAGTTCCAATGAGCATATACCTACTTACTTACTAAGTTTAAGATCTTAATACTTATGCGTAGGCCTAATTATCTTACAGGCTGTGCTTCATCATGAGTTATATGTATGTATACAGCACTTGTTATAGCGCCCTTCAAGATTTCTACTCAGAGGCGCTCCTGACTACAGCGCGGACACTTAATCGGAGTTTCACGCCGAAGCGCATGAGCAAATTGCGAGTGAAGGACTTGCTCAGGGTCCGTACGCGGCGGCTTGAGGTGGATTCGGACCCGCAACCCTCCGGCTGTAACGCACCGAAAATACCCCTACACCGCAGCGCCCCATATTATCTCAGCTTCATTCAGGCATAGCCGCAGACTAATTCACTCTATAACGAAAGGTGAACTTGTCGTCCCACTTAACTTATAGAACTTTCACAGTAGGTGTACAACACAGCCACCTGTGACATGAGGTATTTGGTCTTTTCATTGCCCTTTTCCTTAAGCGATTGAAAACTATTCTGTGCAATAACGGTTTTGTACTGTTGTACTGTTGACATCGTCTGATAGCTGTGGCTTTGTCAAACGTCTTACTAACTAATCGAAACTTATGAGACAGTTTGAGGACAAAACTCTGAAGTTATGACAAGATATGAACCAGGTTATTAGATTTTATTAAATAATCTGAATAATACAATTGAACATCTTCAAATATTGCTAACATAAACTTTCTAGAGACTAGTAAATAGAAGTTAGAACGTCTGAAGTTCAAAGTTCATGTTGAAAACTAACAATTGGTGGCACATAACCGCAATGGCTCCCCAGATATGGGGGTGGGGGAGGTGACACGGTGAACAAAGTGACGCAGCGACTAAGGGACGAAACAAGGTCTATTACATGTAATGAGGATGAGGGTTCTTTGGTCAGACGTGGACCCACAGCGAGGATCAGGCGACGATGGCTCTTTGTAGGAGCCAATTCGTGGGCCAACATTGCACTGCCGTAAAGAGCTATTGCAATATCCACAAATTCTTCCACATATAACGATCTACATAGAAAGAGGGAAACACGTAGAAAGACACACACGCATAGCAAGACACACACGCATAGAAAGACGCACGGATAGAAAGACACACACATGGAAAGACACACACACATAGAAGGACAGACGCAAAGAAAGCTGCAAGCATAGGTAGGCACGTGCTTACAAAGTCCCACGCATAGAATGACACAGACAAACACTTGGATCAGTTTCTTTGTGATTTCTTTGTGACAGCCCCTCAGCAACCAGGTAATTAACCCATTAACGCATAGCGTCCCATAAATGGGACGCTATGCTAAACAGCCTGACAGACTGGTAACTGTTGATATTTCGTTACTTGTGTTATATCGCCTAATTCTTATTATGCACTCCTACGCAATGGACTCGTCCAGTAACCCGAAAGTTGATAAAGTTGAAGTGTTTCAGTTGATGTCAACTGCAAAACGTTTTCGATAATTAACTTCTACTTTGCCGCGTTCAAAGAGGTATGCATATTTTTTAATTCATTTTTTTCTTTCTACATTCGCTTTCTTACAGATGTTTTCCGCATATATATTGAATGATTTCAGTTTCTGCTGTTTGTATTTGCTGACACTGGTCCGCGATCTGGACGTCCCTTATATGGGACGCTTTGCATGAAAGGCTACATGAACTTTTGTTGTTCTGTTATTGCATGTTTATAGATATACCGTTCACGAGGTTGTGTCTATGCTTGAGAATGATGAAGATTTCATGAGTGATGAAGAGATACTTCGCTGTTTGCACTTTGCAGACAATCTGTCTCTGCCTGCTGGTGACAAACTGGCGAAGGTCCGGCCATTGTAGGACATGATGAAAGCTTCCTGCAGTACTTTCCCGTTGAGCAGCATGTCGATGTTGATGAATCAATGATTCCTTATTACGGTAGACATTCTGCCAAGCAGTTCATCAGAGGGAAACCTATACGGTTCGGCTACAAAGTTTGGTGCCCTCAACACGCGTCTCGGGTACCTTGTACAGTGTGATCCATACCAGGGTGAAGGTCCGTATCTGAATCCTCAGTTGGGGCTTGGTGGATCTGTTGTCCGTTATTTACTCAACAAATTGCCGAAGCTGAACTACTGCCTGTACATCGACAACTACTTCACGTCGCTGAAATTACTGGACCAATTGAGACGTGACAACATTGCAACAGTTGGAACCGTACGTGCGCTCAAACCGAATTGAGAAGTGCCCATTGAAAGATGGTGCTCTGATGAAGAAGGATGATCGTGGTTCCTACGACTTCCGCACGGATGTGACTTCCGGAACTATCGTAGTCAGATGGCAGGACAATAGCATTGTCACCATTGCATCCAACACTTTTGGTGATCAACCAATCGCACATACTAAAAGTTGGTCAGTTGCGAAGAACTGTGAAATATCAGTAGCACAGCCATGTCTTATCGCCAAGTACAACCACGGCATGGGCGGGACTGATCGCATGGATCAGAACATACAGCAGTACCGGATCGGCATCAGATGCAAGAAATGGTGGCGGCAGCTATTTGCTTACCAGTGGACGTGGAAGTGCAGAATTCATGGCTGAGTTACCGGCAAACTTCTGCCTCTGATGCACAACCAATGTCATTTTTGCAGTTCCGAAGATCAGTCGTACAGGCATATGTGCTAAAGTACAAGTCACGGTCAACCATTGGTCGCCCGATGGGACGAAGTCGCGCAGACTCGCGCTCTGGATGAACGAGTACCAGCTGAGGCTAGATTTGATGGACATAATCATTTCATCCAACGAATTGCCACTCAGCGCAGATGTGCCCATTGCGGTATGAAGGCAAAGACGGTCTGCGAGAAATGTACCGTTACCGTTCACGATCGCTGTTTTGCTGACTTTCACTCAAAGTAGCATTGCGCATCAAGAACGTCATGACACTCACGTTGACAAAGAGTTAAAGACTGGTCCATAGATTATTCTGTCTGTTCTACTATAGCGTTTATAGATATCATGCACTATTGCCTTGTTTTATAATGTTCATTACACGGTGCTATATTTTGAAGTAATTTTCATTGTAATTATGTTAATTCTGCCGATAACTTGCAATAATTCAGATATAAAATTGCTGTTGACTTATCCAGTATTAACAGTTACAGTTCATCTGCATCCTCTATTCACCATTATACTGTCTATGCAGTTATCACAAACGTTTCTGACTGATTCGCCCATATATGATTTCATGTAGCCATTCGTGCATAGCGTCCCATATATGGGACGCGTTTTGAAACATGCAAAACTAACAACACGTTCATTTCTTTGGCAAAAACCTTTCACATATCTTGTACAAATACCACCAGGTGCTGAATTTCCAAATTTGGCACAATTTTGAAAAGTCATGCAGTAATGGGTTAAGATAGACAATTACAGCTCCATGTTTTCAAAATCAAAGTTCATTCTGAGTTCGGTCTATGACTTTTTTTTTAGCAAACTAATAGACCGAACTAACAATGACTTCTGTTTTTGAAAACATGGTGCTGTAATTATCTATCTTAATTACCTTATTGCTGCGAGGCTGCTTTCGTTGCTTAGCAAACTAATAGACTTAATAGCCCTATGGCTAATACACCTGTGCGTGTATCTGAATGTATATTCATACTGATATTGATAATAAGTAACTAACATATGCATATTGAGGGTAAATTATATTCATGTTGAACTCTAGATTTATGTGTAGTTCATGGAAATGGTGAGAGAAATTGGTAATGTAATGTAAATCTTCGCATATTCTCAGCACCACACACAAAAGTCACAACAGGAAGATCAACATACACACCGGCGCTATATTAATAAACCCAAGTCCTTCGGAGTCAAGCTGTAGCATATATAATTATGTTTGGAATTTGTTTCGATTACGACTACGATTGCCTCTGAATCCATAAATTTTGTGCTTGATTCAACTGTATTACTGATAGCTATTTGGTGTGCAAATAAGGATTCAGTATAATAATAATAATATTGATTAAGCGTTGAGTTTACATCGGTGGAGGTAGGCCTACTCGTCCGCAAGGCATTGTACTCGTTCAACTATGGATAAAGAATACCTAAGAGCTAAATTTGTAAATAGTCGTCGTTAGGGCGTTGCACGTCAGTATATACCTGGTATAATAGTACTTCAGGACAAATCCGGACTTGTAAGAGGAATTTTGGACTTTAACACCTTAGCTACATGCTGCATTGGTATCTTAGTCGCTTTAAAGTGTTAAGTTGATATTTACTAGAAATACTAGTCTATTAAACTTTTGACTTTTTATTACCATCAACATACAAGAATACCTTCCTACTACAATGGCATAATTGACAACATAGAACTAACCGCTAAGGAGAATCTGAAGTAGAACAAGCAAAACAATTCTATAATAACCAAATCCATTGCAAACTGAAAAGTTTTTGATAGTTTGCTAGCTTGCCTGGATCAAGTCTGGCACATGTTCTTTTGTAAGCTGACAATCTTTACAAGTAAAATCAATGCCTTGATAAATTAATATTAATGCCAACGTCACGATGCAATGAGTGAACTATGAGGTCCACAGCAGTTAGCAGCATGATTCAACGCGCTAAATTAGCATATATCGTGTCATCTCAACATAGATCTCATATAAATCTTTAGATACAATACAATAGATCAGATATCATCTTATCAGATCAAATCCTTTCAGATTAGAGTAAAAACACTGAGGTAAATGAAACAAGTCAAGACACAGAGAGAAGTCTCATAGTCGATGGCCTATACATGTGCATATGATTTAAACTGAGTGCAGGATAATCTATACATGAAACACGTTATTTATGCAACACAAATAATTCGAGGAAATGTTTGCGTTAGCATGCACGAAAATTGACTGACATCTCACACAAACTGACGTTGATTCCATGAATAGGGGTGGAGTGTGATGCGGTGAGTGAAGCGATACATCAAGTAAAGGATGAAAGAAGGTTTACTTGACGCAGTGACGATGAGGATGAGGGTTCATTGGTCAGGCTTTGACCCACGACGAGGATCAGATGACGCTGGCTCTTAGAAGGAGCAAATTCTGGGGCAGCCATTGCTCATCTTAAATAATTATGTCAATATCTACAACTGGATCTATATAGCACAATAAACTAACATTTTATTGAAGCTATTATACCACTATGCATGTATAAGCACATACTACTATAACAATAGATACACAACAAACATGGCTAAATACATCTACGCTCAAATTGTCTCAACTGAACTCTACAACAAGAGGTCGGAATGATGTATATCTTTGAGTGGAGATGACATGTTTCTCTAATTCGAATTACTTGATCTATGACTCTACGTTGAATTACGTGATTTCTTTATCTAAGTTGAGCTACTTGTTTGTGTCTCTCCGTTAGACGTATTTGATCTCGACGGCTTCACCTGAAAACGACAGAATAATTTACGAAGACCGACGCGAAATTCCTCGTAGTGAAAACCATAGATGAATGGGTCGTTGCAGCAGTTCAAGTAGGTCAAGACTTGAGCCACGTTAAAAGTAACGCCACTCAGGTCAATTCTCCCGTCTCCCAAGAGACTCGCCACTAGAAGAAATTGTTTGAAGGTCGTACAGATGACGAATCCTAGAACGACGATGAACAACATCTTGATGATGTTACGTCTGGCTCGAGAGATCTTCGCATCGATCGGTTGCACTGCGTCATTTGCCGGTTGAGTGATCTTTGAGATCCGGCGTAGAGAGCGCTCTATGCTAGCGTAGCAGAAAGCAAAGACACTGATGGGGATGAAGTACTCAACGAGAAAGTTGGAGAGGACAGTGAAAAACATGGAGGCATAGGTCGGGAGGTTTCCGAGCGTGCAGATTCCTTTTTCGATCTTCACCGATGGGTAGCTTATGCATATCTTAGTGATGACGCCTGTCAGAGTCCCGAGAATGATGCTTGCAATGACCTTGCCCTTGCTGATCTTCAGGCTGTGCTTGATCGGGTGCACAATCTCAATGTGTCGCTCAATGGTCAGTAGAACGATGTTGTAGATCGACGATTGGAACAGACCGGTGAATATGGCACGGGAGTTCCATATGTAGCACATTGGGAGGAAAAGAGATGGTGGCCAGTTTCTTGCGTCGACCATTATCATCAGGATGAGCATGATGCTAACGAGGAGGTTGATTGTACACTGGCTGACGAGAAAATAGTTGGCTGGTCGTTTGAGCAGTGGCTTGTGTCCAAGAAAAACGATCAGAGCCAACAGATTGCCAGCGATTCCCACGATACCAATTGAGATGTTCAGAATCTGGACGCTAGAGGCAATCGCACCATTGTAGACTTTGAGATCAAGCGGTTTTTGAATCTGAGGTGACGGTACAATGTTCGAATCGTTAACGGGAATACTCATTAGCGATGTGCTGTTCATCTTTGTTGTCTTGAACAGATTCAATCCAGATTTCAACACAGAGTCACCGTTGTTATTCTTCGACAGTCACTCCTGAGTAGCCTTGCGATGATTGGAGGTGACTGCACCATAAATCAGAAAGTCATAAGCTGCAGGCGCGTTACTAGCATTACGCAATTACGCAACTGCGTAAAGATTTTAGCAGCTCTCACAATTTTTTAACCGTTTAGATTACTTTTTGACATTCTAGATTACTATTATTCGTTGAATTTCTAATGTGCAGACTTTATTACTGTACAGTCAGTAAAACATTTCCCTTCGCCGACATAGTGAAGACTCTGCAAATTTCGTGGCACTTCTG
This sequence comes from Aporrectodea caliginosa, assembly GCA_020284085.1. Taxonomy (NCBI): domain Eukaryota; kingdom Metazoa; phylum Annelida; class Clitellata; order Crassiclitellata; family Lumbricidae; genus Aporrectodea; species Aporrectodea caliginosa. Next base: position 203,687 of record JACEVL010000426.1, on the reverse strand, counting down.
AAATTTCGATCACAGACCGACACTATAGATTAAATCATCGTAAGCTAATGTCATCTGGTCCACGCAAAACCCAGTACATAAGTCCGTTGATTCAAAAATCAGCTGATCCACCTGTGTGGCCTGTGAGTTCGAGACATTATTGTGGCAGAATGTCGTGCGGCTAGGTTGTACACTGTATTGTTTAATGCGAGCACAGAACAGATATCGGTCAGCTTATACGATATGTTGATAGCGTGAACAACCCGGTTCTCAGCATGATATTGGCAAAAGAACAATTATTTATAGGGCGATTAGGGCCTAACTGTCATCCCAAGTTTTCCCAACGCTTGACGCCACTGGCGAAACTATTGCGACACTCGTAAAGCAGCAGCTTTATGAAGTTGGTTTCTGTATATGTTAAGGTATCTTGATAAGGACAATTTGCTGCCGACTTTTCAATCTGGTTTTCGTAAGGGCCACTCCACGGAGACCGTAATAGTTCGCCTCCTCTTTGATATCTATGGGGCTATTGATAGGTCACAGGTCATCCTCTTAGCATTATTTGCTGTCAGCACGGCGTTTGACACCGTCGATCACGATATCATTCTTAAGCGCCTATCTACCTCGTTTGGCCTTTCTGGTAACTTTCTTGACTGGATTGTTTCCTACCTCCATCACCGTTCCTTCTCTGCGGTCTACGTGTCTACTAGGACTCCATGTGTTCCTGTCCCGTTTGGCCTGCCCCAGGAATCTGTGCTGGGCCCTCTTCTCTAATTATATTATTTATACTGCTGATACTGGTCCTCTCCTGGCCTCTTGCTGAGCCTTGCTCTGTGCTGAACCAATCTTATGCGGGTGACCTGCAGGCGTTTTTGCACAGTCCTGCGTCAGCAGCCATTACCGAAGCCCGGGCCATGAACCGGGCAATGGAGGCTCTCGAGGCCTGGATGTCCTCCAATCGCCTGCGGCTAAACTCATCTAAGACCCAGTTCATTTGGCTTTTCACGCGCCAGCAGCTCGCCAAAATTGATTTGGAGGCCCTTGCCCAGGAGTTCCCGCAGATTACTTTCTCACAGTGGCAAATAAATTAATTAATTGATAAATCCAGGCAGGCTATCAACTTTATAAAATAAAATTATAGACGTGTATGTAATGAGATCGACGATCGTCATGAAAACTGCAATCTCTTAGAGAAAATAACATATCCAAAATTAAGCGGCCAAGGGCAGCATTTTGGGCCGTCGCCCCGGGCGGCATTTCAGCTCCGTACGCCATTACTTTCTCATCCTTTGTCCGGGACCTTGGTGTCACATTAGACCAAGAACTAACGTTCACGCGGCATATCAGCCTGCTATGCCGCGATTGTGTACAGTGTATACCGTCTGGCAGCTGCGTCAGCTTAGAGAGGTCTTCCGTTCCTTAACCTTTAATGCTGCCTTAATGCTTATCCACTTCTTTGTTGTTTCCCGTCTTGATTATTGCAGCGCCCTCTGCGTGGGTTTTCCGGCGACTCGGGTTGGGTGCTTGGTTCGGGTCTTACGCTCGGCGGCACGCTATATTGGTTGCATCCCAAGATTCCGCCATGTTACTGACTATATGCGGGATGTCTTGCATTGGCTTCCTTTCCCACAGTGGATCGCTTACCGGATCTCTTCCTTGGTCTGGCGCTGATGTGGTCTCTGTTTATCTACAGGAGCACCACCCTCAGCATCTAGCACCGTGGTTCTCCTCGCTCTTCTAGGCAGGCTAAGGTTCTTGTCTCCCGGTCGCGGACTTCTATTCTGCAGCGCCGTGCTTTTTCTGCTGCTGGCCTGCAATCTGGAATGGGCTTCCTTTGGCACTACGCCTAATGCCGAGAGCCCTTCAGATCACGTTCTATTCTAACTTCAAGACTGTTTGGACTTCGGAGTTGGGTCGGGTGCGCTCCTAAGTAGATAATGCAATACGTAGATAATGGCGCTATGTAAATCTCTGTAATGAATGAATGAATCATAATTTGCCAAAGAGCTGATGTAAAATGTTATTACTTTTAACCAAAAAGATTGTCTCCAAAATGGACCATTACAAACCAACAAATAAATTTATTTTCTTATGCTTTAGTTAATTGCTCTGATTAGTCTGTCTGTTTCTAGTCTACGTTGGTTGCTGTGACTTTGCAGCTGAACCCATTTTAAAAATCAAATTGTGAAATTATAATTATAATTCTCCAAAGAACTTATGTAAAATGTTATTACTTTGAATCAAAAGTTGGTCTCCAAAATGCACCATTACAAACCCCTAAATGAAAATTTTTCTTACCCTGGGGAGAGGCACAGCCGATATATGGAATTACATACACACTTGCGTGCATGCATACATGCACGGATACAGAAATACGTAGATGAATGCCTCAAAGACTTATATAGCGCCTTTCAATTGCCTTATATATACAGACGTTGGTCATGGCTATATAAAAGTTAAATGGCCAGTTTTTAAAACCTCACCAGGTGCATTCTCAACTCCGTCATCGCCTCGCCACAATAATTTTTGACTCGTGTATTTTATGGAATGACCCGGTGTCGGATCTCACTCCCGTTAGTTTAGTTTAAGATTTGCCTCATAGATTTGGAAAGATTTTGGCCTAAAGCATACGGCATCATTGATAGTTCAGTTGTTTGGACGATATATGTACAGTATATGTATTGCATATATATTGTATTGTATTTGAACACTTGTTATAGCGCCCCTACCAGATTGCCCATTCAGAGGCGCTCCCGACTACTGCGCGGACGCTGAATCGGAGTTTCACGCCGAAGCGCATGACCAATGGCGAGTGAAGGACTTGCCCATATATGTATATGACCGTGTGAAGATTATACATCGAGGGGCAGCACCAGCCGAAGCCATACGTCGTTAAATCTTCAAACCCATTTCTGTCTATCAAAGTTAGCTTTATGGAATTACAAGATGTGTAGACCTATGTTAGTGTCATCATTGCCTACCTCTAGCGCTGTGTTAAGATGTAAATATATATAATAGGCCTATGTGTAAACATCTTTGACGCGGATAAATTTAATGGGCGTTGAATACATGAGGATGAATTCCTTTGGTCTTTTGAAAACATACTTTAAAGCTGTTGATAGTTTAAAGATTTTATGAAAATTGTAAACTCTTATTACCCGTTTCATTCAAAATTCTGGAAGAGTACTTCGGCTCTTTAACTCGTATGTACGCAGTCTCTCAAACGTGCTTAGAGTCTCGAGATTTATCAGCGGCACTACTTACGACAAATGAAGTCACGTTGACTAAAGGTACCGCATGATGAGGACATGATCAGGTACACGCATATATAGACCTATGCGTGTGTCAATCACGACAGACAAAACGCAGCCATGTATTGGTCGATGTGGGTGGAGTCTATAATTATAGCACGCGCATAGACCTGGATGGGGGTCATTGCATAATTAGGCCTACGTAACGCCGAAAATGACCGTTTTGGACCCACCCACCCTGTAACACTTCGTAACGTTTCCCTAGACCCACCCACCCACCCCAGCGTTACGTAATTATTGGTACGAAAAATCATGTTAGATTTACTATGTGCATGAAAGCGCAAATAATTCATATTTTATAGCGAAATTTTACAGTGTATGGTATGTGATTTTGACAGTAGACCTAAAATATACATAATGTTTTATTTACATAAATGACAGTCATGTTTGAAATGCAATTTAAGTTTTACGTTAAGAGTTAAAAGTTTTACACATTGCCGAAAAGTGTCATGGACTAAATTGCTTATTAATAATTAATCAAAAGTAAGATGAACTACTGAATTCCTTTAGTCTTGGCACTTCGATAATTATTAATACAAATATCAGCCACTTTTTGTCGGGCATCAATTTTAAATGTTTGAAATTCGTATCCACTAAGTAAAATATATGCTTTAAAGTGGTTCTTCTGGGTCAGGAATCCAAGAGGAATTATCACGTTGTTCCAACGGTAAAACTATGAAAGATCTACACATCTCGAACAGCGATTTCCAGTTTACACAAACGGGAGATCAGATATTATTATGTTGATCTGAACTTTCGCTGGTGCCTGCTACCGGATCTTCTTCGGCACCGTGGTCTGTATTGGATCCTTCGGCGGCAGTTTTTTCCCTCTCCCTCTCCCTGCATCCCACCATCCATTGCGTGTTTTAGTTAAGTTTTAAATCAATGGCACGAAGTTTGAACTTCGATCATTATCTAAGGTGTCATTCGATGTTAATTTAAAATTCATTTAGGATAAAACTAAACTGTTGGTAAAAGCGTTACGTAACGTTCAGCTCGACCCACCCACCCACCCTCGTAACGTTTCGTAACGTTTTCAAGGACCCCACCCACCAACCCTGGAGCGTTACGTAATTATGCAAAGACCCCATGAGTATACGTTGACAAGGCATGTAGGCCTATTAATCGTAATCTCGAGATTTCTACAGCGCACAAACAGCCTAGTCGCGGGAACAAGATAATTGACAGGCGCTCTGCCAACACGAAATCGAATCACAGGTAGGCCTACATGTATGGTCAAAATCGGTTCCTAGTCAATAATCATAAAGGTCAGACAGTCAGAAGGCTACAGTGAATCTTATTTAGAATTGAAGCGGCCAGGGATGTAGAGGTGGAGTCAGGATGGAATTTGTGAAAGAACACTGTTTTCAGTTATGAGTGAAAAAGACCTGTGGAGAGATAACATGAGGTGAGACTTTCGTGAGTTCGTGGTCTGGGTCGGATATTTGTTGTACATGTAATTCTCCCGCGAATAAATTCCATAGAAGCGGAACAGCTTTGGCTAACGAGCTACTTTGCAATAATTATTTGTAGTCATTAGGTGAGGGAAGGGCAGGGAAGTGTTAGAGCGGCACAGGAGCGGGTTGAGCGGCTTGGTTGTACTGCGATTAATTTTCAAAACTAAGACTATAAACCGAGTTCAGATACTCGAATTCAGAGTTCGAAATGTTTGATCAAGTCCATGTTTAAATTCCATATTTGTTATTCAGACGAAAGTCTCGGAATGTGTAGGGCAGATTATTTCGAACACAAGCAGTGAAATAAACACGCATAGAGAGATACATAAATATAAAGACACACCCATAGGAAGACACACGCAAACACTTGGTCCCGGTTAACTCACCTGCACACGCAAAATCAGAGGTGCTATGCTCTGTCATTTCATAATTAATGTTGCAAGACTCGCAACGCATTGATCATCATCCTCGAAGCCTTTCCTTTGTTCAACACCGACTCAAGATAATAGTGGCGGCGAAAACAGCCCGCAGCAATCAGTTAGCCTAATTAAGGTAGCTAATTACAGCAGCAACATCACCATGTTTTCAAAAACATCGTTCATTCTTAAATAGTTCTCCAAACAAATTTATTGACCTAATAGACCTATACGTGTATGAGAATACGTGTTCATATTGATATTGGTATTAATTAAACTGACTTATGTATTGTGACCATAAATATCACGTTGAGCTTTTGTATGGTTCACAAAATGGTAATTGTATGGGTAATGTAAAACTTGAAATATTTTCAGCGCCAAGCAAAAGCCACAGCAGGGAAACAGCATATAGGCCAACACCGGCGATTTGTCAAAATAATTCCGCAATAACCAGGTTGTTTGGTTCGTTTCGGTGCAAAGTCAAAATCCGGGAATCAAGCCGAACAGAATATTGCAACGGTGCATATCGTTGGTCTCGATTGATGTCTTGGAACGGTACAAGAGCAGATAGGCCTATGCGGGCCTATTCGTGTGAGACATTTTTCAAAAACTTTACCCTTGCAATTTTAGAGACTTCAGAAACTGAAATAACTTAAACGTAGGTTCAGCCTTCTGTGGCTCTACGGGTTAGCGGAAATGAGGTATTCTTAGCACCGACCGAAGGCTAGAAAATACAAATTTTTATCTGCCATTCTATTTTAGCAATTATTTCAAGAACTTCCGGTTGTTGTAGTTTTATCGTCGTCGGAAATGTTTACAGTTTGTGTTAGTTATTATTGTAATTGTTATATTTTTTATTAACAATAATAATAATAATAACTAGTTACTAATCTACAGATGGGCGGGCATTCCATTATTACAAAGAACGTTATCATTGCTAGGCCCATTATTATTGTTTATAGGGTCATCTCAGCAGAACTCAGAGAGCGATGGCAATGTCCCGAAGTGGCAGATGGCGTTCCCCGCACGGAAATAATATGAGAGTAACCTGAAATTGAATTTAAATGCACAAAGGAAAACAGCAGACAATTTAAAGAAATGACACACAGTCTTGACGAAAGATATTCAAGATTTAACGTAAGAAATAAATGGTAAAATATTCTAGTCGTACTACGTGACATCTCTTAAATCACTACATTCATTCTATGTGTCCGGCTTTTATATAGCGCCTTTTGTGTCCATCACAGAGGCGTATAACATGGTAATCTACAGCTCGTAAAATAAGATTAATTGCAAATATTGCTTGAGCTTTCTGTGCTTTTAATAGGCCTACTTCTTTTAATGGACACCTGTTCCATAAGGATGGTGCGGTGTTCAATATGCCTTGGTATGCCCGCATTCTCGTGCCAAAGTGCGCGCCCATCAATTCATCACCGTCGTTGATCGAAACCATCGTCGACGAGGTTTGCACAACAAAGCCTGACAGCTCGGTGTATCGCCCTGCACTCAGCAGTGTGAGAACGTTACTTTTGATGCGCACCTTTTGTAATGAAAGCATATCCTGAATTGTTGCGTATATAGATCGAATATCGCTTAAGCAACACCGGAAAGTTTGGAGAAACGGTTCTAGGACGATTGGTCATAGGACGATTGGTCATACGGACGATTGGTCGGCGATTGGACTATCGAAGGCTGTTGAAGGCTAAAACAAAGAAGTTTTTAAAACATGAAAACTATTTACTGGATCATTTTACTGTGAAATACGTAATACAAAATACGAACAATACGTGGTTTCATTGCCTTTTATACCTGACTAAGATGCGGGTGAAACGTTTATTTTCTTCGGGATCAATCTCCATTCTTTGAAGTGCGTTGGACTTTGATGTGCGTTTATCTAGTGAATGTTAAGTTCTCTCAAGTAAGTTGAAGCCTGCATGTAATTATCTTAATAAGTTTCTTGATTGGCACTGATTGTATTTGTCTGAAAACGATCAATGTCCCTAATTGATGCCTTTCATACTTGAGTTACATACGCGTAAAACGTGTATTATTTCGAGCAAACGTTAAGTTCTTTGAAGTGAGTTGATCCCTGTAAATATTACCCTAATAAGTGTCTTTCTTGATTGGCACTGATTGTATTTGTCTAAAAACGATGTATGCCCGTTGCGTTAAGCTTAAAACTTAGAATGTCCATAACTAACGACTACAACAAATTATGTCGGTTTATTAGCGGCATATGACCAATCGTCCGTATGACCGATCGTCCGTATGACCAATCGTCCTATGACCAATCGTTCTATGACCAATCGTCCTATGACCAATCGTCCGGATACCGTATAAACGACGCTTACGCAGCAGCGGTGAGTTTTGGATAGTTCTGAACCAGTCACGTAGGAGCATATTATGCAGGGGTGCGAGGAGTCAGTTGGGTCACAACAGCGCAGGCGCCTTTCCGGGACGAGATAGTGCAATTGTCCTTGGATGGAGAAGCGTGGCAGAAGTCCGCACCTTGCCAAATCCCCTTCGAACTAATAGCCTATGTAAAATGCGTGATTAAATGCTGCGTATGAATTAATTGAACTGAAGCACCATTGTCCTCAATTGCGGGCGAAGCTCATCGTCCTTTTTTGACGACATGTCATCAGAGGTAACAGCAGAATTTTATTAAAATAAAAAGAGCAAATCAAAGAAGAACGATTTTTTAAAGGTAGCCAGATTTATGCAAAAAATTCTCAATGTATAGCATATCGCATAGTAATAATGAGGTCTTCTAACGTAGTTCAGTTATTTAAAACTCCAGATATTAATATCCATGAGATATCGAAATTATTTAATACTACTTGTCCCCATCGTTAACATCCTTTCGAGTGGTTCATTCCTTTGTAAAGTGGAAGATAGTTAGACCACTGGTCTGAGTATTCCGATCATAATGAATACGCCAAACCTCACCTCCATCGCTATCACACTGCAAGTCGTAGAGTAGAAGGTTCTTGTCTTTATCCTGCTGCAGACTATCAGTACCCAGGAGATTAAATTCAGAATCTAAAAGCTCCATTCCTTCGTGCGGTCCATTTATCATAGCAATACCATAAATATCTGAAAAACTTACTAAGCTCTCTTCACTAAATGATGACTGATATTGGCGTACAACGCTCCCAGCCGTGTCGATCTCCAATAGTTTTATTTTATGATTTTGGTTGTTGACATAAGCCAATACCAAGTTTCCATTTGATCTTTGAATTACGTTTTTATATCTGAACGCATCAATATCTGGGGACAACATTATTTCATGTTGCAAGGAATCATTCGCATCATATATGCTTACTACATTGGGATCCTGTCCTTGCTGCACTGAAAGGATTATTAGGCTACCATTGGCGGAGACAGACATCGTGGAAATGGGCAATCTGTGATATTTTATCGAGAGGTTAAACTGATGTTCAACAGCTTTCGAAATGCGTAAGACTGAAAAGCAGTGGGTCTTTTTGTTTCGTAGGCCTACATACACGCAGTTTGACACGTTGCAAGCTGCCATGCACACCATTTCTGTTTCTCGTAGCGGGGCGACATCTTTGATCACCTCGACCACATTGTTGTGGTTGTAGTAAGCATTCATAACACAGTCTCGGTTATTTTGTCTGCAGAGTAGAAACGTTTCATGTTTCAGCCAAGTCACAGCGCGAATTCCTGACTTGACCGTTTGCTCACTCGAATTTTTCAAACGAATCGGCTGGGCTGAAAACAGTAGGCCCTACTCAGCTTTATTTATTGCGGAAAAGAAGTGACTCGTATTAAAACAGATATTCTTAAAACGTGAAATATAATAATTATCAAAATACATGCATTCATGCATTTACTATTTTACATGCGTAAAGACTAGTCTGGAAATTGATTGTGTTACAATGTGTTATACATCCTACTTTAAACACGCAAAGAACATGGACAATTGACTTGAAACTTAAAATGAACTTCAATCGTATAGATACGCTTCGTGCACAGAGCTGCAGATGTGCTTCAGTAGGAACTGTTACTTTATAGACTTATCCATGTATATTATTCATATGTGGACTTTGGACAATCTTGTGGCCATAGTTTTAATATGACCGTGCTGGATTGTCAATCGAGAGGCGGAGTTCAAATTCCCACTAGAGCAGACATTTAGTTTAAGGTTTCTGTTAATTTTGCATATCCAGTCAATTCAGCCACAGAGAGCACGCTGTCCGTATGTACACCGTCAGTTAAAAGAATAGGCAACGAGGCAGTGGGCTGGTACATTGCCTTCTAAGTTCTACATATTGACATGTAGAAGGCAACGGCTGAATTACTCATGAAGATAACGTACAAAATTTATAAAGCGCTACTAAAAAAGTGTTTACGTATGGAACCAGCTTATTCATGGCGCCCTCAGGTTTACCTGAATTAGACCCAAGAGTCCTGACGCAATGGCCTTAATTCCATTTTCAGATCTTCTAATATTGTCAACAAGAATAAAGCTTACGCCTATTAAATACTAGCAATAAGGCTTCTTTATTTCACGAACTAACCAGTGCCGTCTAGAATTCTGTGAAGTTTAGTTCGGAAGGAGATGGTTGTAAGGATGATGCTCCATTGCGAACAAACAGTTCTTAGTCGGCTTATCACCAGATCAGCTTTTTCTTTCCATACACTTTTGGCCAGCATCAAATCCTTCACTTCCATAGCTACTACTTTAACGAGGATACATTCAAGTAGCTCGATCGGCAGATCTTGTAGCTACACGTAAACGTGAAGAGATACCACGTATGTCGACACACTTGTAAATATTTACATAATGTCAAATTGTAAAACTGCAACTGTTATTGTTTAACTAATCGCCATCCAATACTGAAACTGATAATTAGGGGCCCTACTTAGTGGAACCAAGGTCCCTTCTGGTTCCCCTATTGTAACCACTCGAAATACTTGTATGTAATATCATCTGTGTAATACCTGTCTGGCTACAATAAAAATGATGGTTATGGTTATGGTTACTTCTTAAGAACTAGTAAGCATAAAATCAACCAAGTGGAACAATTTTTAAACACAGCATTACAGCAACACATATAGCGCCACTTTCAATGTCAACTCATATTAGGAGGTCAGGCAGAATTAAAAGTATGTGGACGAACTGAACGTAGTCCAGAATTTACTTCTTACTTCACAGATGATTCTGGTTAGATGCCTCATTCACAAGTTTAAAACGGAAAAGAGTAAGCAAGATCGAACCTATATATTGCAGTTTTACTTTTCTAGTAGGATTATAAAACAGCATAAAAGTTTTTATTTTCTTACGGCTTTTTGCAATTATTTAATCGTAATCGTGATCGTAATCTCGAAACTTCTAAAGCGACATTCGGAAAGCATAAGCTCACGGCACCAGCTTATTTTCACCGGAAAACCCCAAACGTTTTCGATCCATCCATGTGCTGATATTAGACTTTGCAATAATTAGCCACTAAATCGCTACACAGTTTTCACCAGAATGCTGCAAGCAGTGGTGCGTGCATGTGTGCGTGTTTGTGCGTGTTTGCGTGCGTGCGTGCGTGCGTGCGTGCGTGTGTGTGTGTGTGTGTGTGTGTGTGTGTCATTGTGTGTGTGTCTGTGTGACGCTTAAGGAAAACAGCGAGGAAACCTATCATAGTAACAGGATCGCTAAGACGTCTGCATAGAATGAAACACAATATTCTGTTGAAACCGGTGAAGGTGTCACGCATATAGACAAATATTGTTGCCTTGATTTCAAATTTAAATACTATTCAGTGCGAATATGGCTATTTGGTTAGAAAAAAGCATGGCAACTATAATACGTTAAACCTCACTGTTCTGGCAATTCACAGTTGAGATCATAAGAAGAATTTGGAATTACAGTTTAATGTCATTATAGCTTACCGTTGTGTCACTCAGTAAGTCGAGTCTTACACGTTTAGCATTGTCTTCTAGGGCTAGAAGAAGAATAAGAAAGTAAGTGATCTTTATTAGTGCGATGCAAACGTCCGATCTTTATAACAACAACGCATACAATAGGGAATCACTGCAGAGTGTTAGCACAAAAACGAAACAATATTACGAACATTTTGAAGCGTTTAACTTAAGGATAAATCTTCTGCGGCGGAAGATACCGCCACAAAATGCACGAAAATTTTACTTCTGCGGCTGAAGCCTTTTGCGCATGCGTCACGCATGCGCCGCACATGCAACTCGAAAACATCTTAAAATGGCGGACGTGTGGCCAGTTCAAACCTTTCGCCGAGGATTTATCCTTGCTTAAATGCGTTATTTCCAATAATATTGGCGTCGTGAGGGTCGTTTAGGGTCAGGTTAGGCGTCGTGAGTGTCGGTTAGGGTCAGGGTTAGGGTTAGAGTCGTTTTTAGATAAAATGTGAAAAAATTTCCGCCGCAGAATACGTTTTCGCGGGTTGCGTGGCGGAATTTCCGCCGCAGAAGCACCACGCCTTAACTTAATATAAACCTACAGTAACATTGCCCGGAACTAACAGAAATAAACCTTTTATAGGTCTGCGATTAGGCCTATATAGGCTTGACAGATTTGATATTTCATCAATCATGCGAACTAGCATCATCACAATTTTATATTTACACAGTGTCATGCAAACAGCTGTTCGTCGCATGTGCATGCGTGGAACCAACACTACTGAATATGCGTAAACGAAAAAACTGCAAATTATTTGCTAAGAAGCTCTGACCGGCATTCCCAAGTTTTCATCATAAAAACGCTAAGCCTAGACCCACAAAAATAACATTTTATAAATTCTTGAACGTCTCTTCCGTTGGCCCTATAGGTCTACTGATTTAGTCACCGAAACTGCAAGCAATAGCCTATTATGTGCACTATCAAAAACTGTCTTGTATTAATTCACTTACATTCTGAGCCTTTATTCGTTTGCTCATCATTATTAGATTCAGCTGATGTTCGTTTCTTCGACATAACACTGTACTAGAAGTAGCAAAACGATTACGACAGAAGTTATGCAATAATTCAAAAACAAATTAAATGAATAATATATTAAAATTAAAGATGTTGTTAGTCTGAAATATATAAGCTATGGCGTCTGAAAAATATACTATGACGTCACACAATGAATTCATTAGAAATCATTAATACAATACAATAGAATACAGTTAGAAATTTATAGTTATAGTTTTCACAAGACAAGACTTGCACGAGAGCGCGTAAAGCTGAAATGTTCGTAATTTGTTGGACGATGAGTCTCGAATGACACTAAGTCTTGTAGAAATCTGTGTGATGCAGTGGTTTAATAGCTCATCCAGAGGTGGCTGATCTCAATTAGTTTTTTGCAAATCTAAAACCTAAGCCTATACTCGCTATTCGCTATTCGGAAATACATACAATGTGTATTAAACACCATACATAATTACATATGATTGATTATTGCAACCAAAAACACATTTGGGTGATGGATCACCTCCCTTAGGCGGCGAATCTCACAGTTCAGGTGGCGGGTCGCAAATCTGGGGTTCCGGATATCAGATCCAGCTGGATCCGGATGGATTTCACCACTGTGGTGATGGTAGGATAAGAGTATATTTGCCATCTTGCAAGATGCGACCTCGGCAGCTTTGATCGGCAGAGTTTTGGTTACTGTTACATCGGCCTACAGTCATTTTAATACAACATTTGCCTTACTTATAGCTTTAGTCAGCCAGAGGACAGACTCTGCTGCGTTGTATCATGTAGCGAACTTCGCTGGCAGAAGCAGCATGCCTTGCCTATGCGTCATTGACCAAATATTGGAGGATGTTGGTTGCTGGTTCTCTTTTATCTGATTCATATTACTGAGGCTGAATACGACAGGTCCGGAACTTTGTATAGTTTGAGAATTTATAAAAGACTTTGAAGTATTGTCTCTTCTCGACGTTACTCTGGACGTTTTCTTCTCATCTATGATCTATTGATAAAGGAAATTAGGCATCTTTTCTCCTTCGTGACTGTTAAAAGAGTTTACTTATAGTGGCGCCGTTTATGTCTGATGATGATGGTGATGATGATGACGATGACGATGACGATGACGATGATGACGACGACGACGACGACGATGACGATGGTGGTGGTGGTGTGGTGGTGGTCATAATAACAATAATAATAATAATTCTAACAATGAAGATGACGAGGAGGATGTTTTGAAACTTGAGCCTTCGTCTGGCAACTCGCTTAATAGCCTAAAGCTACAGGGAGTTTTCTGCTACTGCTTAAAGAACAATGGTCATGGCCTAAGAACGTGACAAGAACTGCTAAACACACACTCATTAAGATCCGTTAGTCATAGGAGCAGCACATTTGTGACGTGCATGTATTTAAAACTCATTATATTAAGAATCTTAAAAATACAGATGGTTCAAAATTATCTGACAAGAGCCATAACAATAAACCACAAGCATCAACGGATTACACCAGTGATGTCAAAGAGCAGGCCCGCGGGCCATTTCTGGGCCGCGGATGATTTTTTTCTGGCCCGCGGCTCTGTGCACAATTTGAGAATAAAAGTTCGATTTTTTTTATTTTTCAGTCAATACCAAATACACTTAATGGTAAGCTGCAAGGTAAAGACATTACTATTAGGACCTACTAAGGCTTATGATTTGAAACGAGCATTCAAAATAAACCTTCAGCTGTGGGCTTCGCAACTTACGCAAGGGCATTACGACCACTTTGGATATCTGAACGAAGCTAAGAATCATGCCAAAGCATTAACTCTGCTAAATATGCAACGAAAGTGGCAGACATACTTGATGCATTTAGAAAACGCTTCTCAGCATTCTGACAGAGGACCAATTTCAGCTGTTCAACAATAAATTTGGAATCAATCCTGCGACTGTTCCAAGTTTGTTACAAAATGGATTTGCAGTGTAACACAGCATTGTAAACCAAATTCACAAGAACAGAAGTGCAGGTGTTTTATCAGCAACTGCACAGAGAAAGTTTTCCTCATTTACTCATGCTGCTCTAAAGCTGTGTTTGTTTTCCAGCTCATACTTACCCTATGCGAGTAAGGATATTCAATGTTGACGCTTGTTAACACAAGAGTCAGCATACTTTTAGCATCAAAATTAACATTTATAAGCCTACTTAATTTGACGGTTAGTATGTTAAACATATCCACCATTTAAGATTTCAGTTTTGCAAAAATATCTCACCGAGCCCCTTCCAGATTCCTAACTCCATTTGCTCAGAAGCCTTTGACACCCTGGCCCGCCACATTCTGGAAAGTACTGCAACTGGCCCGCCATTGAAAAAGGTTTGACACCCCTGGATTACACTAATATTGCATTCATTCCATTTACTACCCATCGAGCAGAATTCAATTTCAAATCGCTCCTATAATTCACAAAACATCGCAGTCAAATTATCCTACTTATTTCTGATCCTTGCGTAGCCTACCCCACGTCAACAAATATTGCACTCAATCACCAGATACCGCGACTATTTCTGACCCTTGCACGAAAAGCATTGAGTTGTTCTCAGTGGCTAGTCCAAGACTTTGGAAATCACTGCCCAGTTTAGTGCATTTTCTGTCGGCTGTCTAAAGTCATTCAGAACCAAGCCTAAAACTCATCTGTTCCATGTATATCGAATAGTAGTTAATGGCCAGCCAAAACCAATGTAACAACATACAAACGTAACTCTGTTTTTATCGAACTTGCATAGCCTATATCGAAGTCTCGTTTCTTACGAAGGCGCTTAACGGTTCATATCGAACTGCTGGTTGGCAGAGATATCGAAGTTACAGGGACACACGGAGATTCGATACACTCGACCTAGTTGTAGCTGACCTATGAATGATTAACCCAGGGCAAGTTTCGTGACTGGATCCATAATAATAATAATAATAATAATAATAATAATAATAATAATAATAATAATAATAATAATAATAATAATAATAATAATAATAATAATTAATAATAATAATAATAATAATAATAATAATAATAATAATAATAATAATAATAATAACTGATGCAATCCTACCACTTTGTCCCATTGGCTTTTGAAACCATGGGACCACTTAACGCCAAGGGTCTGGCCTTTCTTGCCGACCTGGGTCGTCTCTTGGGCCAAATTTCGGGCGACCCAAGAGAAACCAGTTTCTTGTTCCAGCGCCTGTCCGTTGTAATCCAACGTTTCAACGCTGTTGCGTTCCACAGCACTTTTATTCTTCCAGATCTTGACAAGGATGGCCACTCCAGAGTAAACATTGCTTATTAATATCTGACACCTGAGGGATTATAGATACCTCGGGTAAAAAATAAAAAAAATAATAATAATAATAATAATAATAATAATAATAATAATAATAATAATAATAATAATAATAATAATAATAATAATAATAATAATAATAATAATAACCGTGACCATTCCTCTAGTGTCGTGCGGTCTAGGACTGAGTAACGAAGCGGTGCGTGTGGCGGCGGGCTTGCGCCTCGGCCTCACCCTATGTGCACCGCACCGATGCCAGTGTGGAGAAATCGCCGACCCTGGAGGACATCATGGGCTGGTCTGCAGAAAGTCGGTGGGAAGAACAGCCCGACACGCCGCCATCAACGACATAATTTGGAGATCCCTCTCGAAGGCGGACATCCCCAGCTCAAAGGAGCCGCCTGGATTGATTCGCACCGATGGCAAGAGACCGGATGGGGCCACTTTGATCCCATGGGCCAGAGGCAAATATATAGCCTGGGATGCAACGGCCGTCCACACATGCGCACCCTCGTACGTCCATCTGACGGCAGCGATGACGGGAGGGGCGGCAGAACATGCTGCAGAACGCAAACTCAGCAAATACTCTTCCTTGCCCGCGACACACGAGTTTGTCCCGGTGGCCATAGAATCATTGGGCCCCATTAACCGCACAGGACGAGAGTTCTTGCAGGAGCTAGGCCGTCGGATGACGGAGGCAACGGGCGACCCCCGCGAGACAACTCATCTGTTCCAGCGATTGTCCGTCTGCATGCAGCGCTTTAACGCCGCGGCCTTTAGGGGCTCCTTTATGCAACACGATGGAGATGAGAACCCGTAAAAATTTATAAAAAATATAATAATAATAATAATAATAATAATAATAATAATAATAATAATAATAATAATAATAATAATAATAATAATAATAATAATAATAATAAGCCTTCCCAGAATGCATTTTTGTATCTCCGGATAATTTTTATAATTCCTGAGGGATCTGAGGTACCTCGGGTAAAAAAAAAAAAATAATAATAATAATAATAATAATAATAGTTTTCAATTTTCCAATTTTCACCGATAATTCTGGCTAAGCCTAAGAGGGGAGGTCGAAACCGGAACTTGAGCAAGATCATTCTAACTCGCATCGAATCCTGGCGTAGTGGAATGATCTTCTGTGATGATGTTAAAGAAATCACGCCATCTGTCTCACGAACTAGGAGGAATGACAAGGGCTACGATCGAAGTAAATATCTTGCGCAGGCGGTGTCTAGCAGACTCGAAGATGGCGACATCAAAGGAGCCCTTCGCTTGCTGTGCTCTGATGATGTTCCTGTAGAAGATTCACCTAGAGTGATTGAAGAATTGCAGAAGAAGCACCCAAAGGCTTACGAAGACAGAAGAACACTGCCATGCCCTCAAGAGGACAGGTTCGACGCCATACAGGTTTCTGGAAAGATGGTCTGTAACGCTATTGCTTCCTTTCCTGCAGCATCTAGCGGAGGACCAGATGGCTTCACACCACAACATCTGAAGAACCTTCTGTCCAATACAACAGACACGGGTTTCGTAGAGACTATCACTGACTTTATCAATCTTTTATTGAGAGGCGGGCTACCGAAACAAGTTGCAGATATCCTATACGGCGGAAGACTAATAACACTTGGAAAAAAGGATGGCGGAATAAGACCAATCACGATTGGATACACGTGGCGGCGGCTTGCTGCTAAGTGTGTCTGCCATGTTGTGACTCCATACTTATCTCAAAATCTGTCACCACTTCAAGTCGGCGTGGGAGTTTCAGGAGGAGCCGAGGCTGCTGTTCACGCAACCAGACGTTACTTACAGTCTATGCCTGAAAACCATATTATAGTGAAACTGGACTTTTCGAATGCCTTCAATGCTCTGAGAAGGGACTCAATGTTAGAGGCGGTGGCAGCAAAAGTTCCAGAAATATACAGATACGTATATGACAACTATGCCTACGCCCCCCAACTACAAACCAGACAGCATACAATTCTTTCCGAGGAAGGCACCCAGCAAGGCGACCCTTTAGGACCACTGGAGTTTTGTCTGGCAATACATCCGCTTCTAGAGAGTTTGACATCTCCATTCACTATAGGCTATATGGACGATCTTACTCTTGCTGGACCGATCGATCAAGTTGAACATGACATCCGCTTGATAGAGAAAGAGGCGCCCATGTACGGTCTAAAGCTGAATCGAACAAAATGCGAAACATCTGCTAGAAGCTACGACGAAGCTAAGAATATTCAGACCTTCGCCGAGTTTGAAAATATCGCCGTTGAAGATTTGTCATTGTTGGGAGCACCGCTGCTGCCAGGCAAGGCTGTCGATAAAACCATCCAGAAAAAGATAAAAGATTTGGAGAAAGTCGTAACAAGGCTTGAGATGCTACACCCACACGACTCATTCACCCTGCTGAGGAGCAGCTTAAGCATTCCTAAGCTGCTGTACACATTAAGAACTTCAGCCTGCTTCTTAAACGAAGAACTTCTATGTGGTTTCGACGAAGTCTTGAGAACAGGCCTGTGTAGCCTTCTCAATATCAACATGAGCGACGATCAATGGATCCAGGCATCTCTACCTGTTAGAAACGGTGGTCTGGGGATTCGTAGTGCCGTTATGCTGGCAACTTCCGCCTTTTTGGCATCAGCCGCTGGCACGCGAAACCTTCAAGACCGACTGCTACACGCTGTTCCTCTAACAATCACAGACCCGTTGGTAGAGGAGGCCTTAAGTTCTTGGTCATCGAAATCGAACGCACCTCCTCCCATCGAGCAGAAGGTTCATATACAAAGAGAATGGGACAGCAAACTCATCTCAAATGCACTTCAAGGCCTATCGGAAAGAGCAAATGATTCTGCTGCTAAAGCCAGATTGTTAGCCATTCAATCACCACACTCCGG
The DNA here is from genome assembly GCA_020284085.1 of Aporrectodea caliginosa. Lineage (NCBI taxonomy): Eukaryota > Metazoa > Annelida > Clitellata > Crassiclitellata > Lumbricidae > Aporrectodea > Aporrectodea caliginosa. Next base: position 185,357 of record JACEVL010000426.1, on the reverse strand, counting down.
AGACTGGCTCCATGCACTTCCAATTACAACAGCAGGATTACGGATGTCAGGAGAGGTCTTAAGAATAGCATCAGGCATCCGGCTGGGCACTGCACTGTGTGAAAAACACACCTGCAAATGTGGTGTCATAGTGGAATCCAACGGCCATCATGGATTCTCCTGCGTCAAAGGAGCAGGAAGACAACATCGACATGGCATGCTCAATGACGTTATTTGGCGGGCTTTCACCAGAGCCAAAATCCCTGCTATCAAAGAGCCCAATGGCCTCTCCAGATCTGACGGCAAAAGGCCTGACGGAGTCACCATCATACCTTGGCATAGTGGTCGTTGCATGGCGTGGGATGTGACGGTACCAGACACTTTCGCTGCATCCTACGAACATCTAACATCGCAAATCGCAGGTGCGGCAGCGGAAAAGGCAGCTCGCAACAAGGAAACCAAGTATGCTGCTATCACACAATCACATCATTTCGTTCCTGTAGCAGTCGAAACTGCAGGAAGCTGGCACACAGAATCACTGCAGTTTGTTCGAGAACTTGGAGGCAAGATCTCAGCAGCGACAGGCGACCAGCGTGAAACCAGTCATCTACTACAACGCCTATCAGTGGCCCCACAAATTGGAAACTCTCTATCTGTTTTAGGCACCACAGATTGCAACAACACTGTAGCCAAGGAGAATGACAGCTTATAACAATATTGAAAACAGTTACTTTTAATCAGTCTGTACATAAGTTTGTGTTGGCTTTATGAAGAAATAAATTTGGCATAATAATAATAATAATAATAATAATAATTATAATAACATCAATAATAATAACAGGTCTCGAAGACCTGGGTCGTCTCCTGAGCCAAATTTCGGGCGACCCAAGAGAAACCAGTTACTTATTGCGTTCCACAGCACTTTTGTTCTTCCAGATCTTGACAAGGATGGACACTCTAGAGTTAACATTGCTTATTAATATCTGACACCTGAGGGATTATAGATACCTCGGGTAAAAAAAATAACAACAACAACAACAACAATAATAATAAAAATAATAATAATAATAATAATAATAATAATAATAATAATAATAATAATAATAATAATAATAATAATAATAATAATAATAATAATAAATATAATAAATAATAATAATAATAATCAGTAACATCTCCAGATATTGTTTGGATCGCCTGAGGGATCATTGATACCTCGGGCAAACAAACAAAAATAATAATAATAATAATAATAATAATATTGAATCGTCATTAACCTTCTAGATAGACGGGAATCGCTATCATTATCTCGAGGTGAACTTGCTGTTCCCTTTGCGCGCACTTCAAAGATGCAACTTCTCAGTGGTTGGGCCGACCATCTGGAATAATCTTCCTTCAGATCTGCGTGTTCTTCTAGCTGGAGACTCTGCATACACCTTTTACAAGAATTTGAAAACTGTTCTCTATCGCCGTAGTTGGGCTGGGAGCGCCTCTGAGTAGGTTATCTTGGAGGTGCGCTATATAAAGTCCTCTGAATGAATGAATGAATGAATGAATGAATGAATGAATGAATGAATGAATGAATGAATGAATTAAGAACGTTATCATTGCAAGGCCTGTTATAATTGTCTAAGGGTCATCTCAGCAGAGCTCAGAGAACGGAGGCTATGTCCTGAAGAGGCAGATGGCGTTTCCCGCCCGGAAATAGAAGAGTAACTTGATTTTGAATTTAAATGCACACATAAAAACAGGTGAGAATTATATTAAGAAAGGTCACACTTGACAAAGATATAGATTTAACCGTTTAGCGTAAGATATAAATGGTATAATATTCAAATCGCACCACATTAATCTCATAAATCAATGCATTCATTTGTGTATGTAGGTATAATTATGTGCGTCTGGCGTTTATATATCGCCTCTTGTATCCATCATAGAGGCGTTTAACATGGCTATCTAAAGCTTGTAAAATAAGATTATTTGAAAATGTTTCGTGAGTTGTCTGTGTGTTTCATAGGTCTGCATGTTGTATTGGAAAATCTGTTCCATATTAGGATGGTAGCGTGCTCAATGTAGAGTGGTATGCCCACATCGTCGTGCCAGAGTGCTTGACCATCAAGTCCTCACGGTTGCTAATAGAACATCGTCGACGAGGTTTGCTCAACAAAGCTCGACGCATCGCCCTGCACGATGCCTTGTCAGAACGTTACTCTCATTGATGCGCAAGCTTTGCAAAGAATGCTTGTCGTGAATTGTTTCTTAGAATATCGCTTAAGGCTTAAGCAAGACCGGAGTGTTTGGAGAAACGACGCTTACGCAACAGCGGTGAGTTTTGGATTGTTTAGAACAGTCATGGAGGAGCATATGCAGAGGAGCGAGTTATTACTCAGTGGGTCACAGGATCGCAGACAACTTTCCGGGACGAGGCAGTGCAATGGGATGGAGAAGTGTGACAGAGGTCTTCGCCTTGCCAAATCGCATTCGACCCTTGTGTGAATAACTAAAACGCGTAATTAAATGCTGCGTATGAATTTATTCCACTGAAACACCTTTGTGCTCGATTGCGGGCATAGGCGCAACCACCCTATGGGACCCGTGGGACGCGTCCCCCCAACTTTCGAAAAGGGGACCGTCCCCCCCCAACTTTCGAAAATTGTGAGGCAAACAAGAGCCCAAAATGCACTCCGTTTGGTATCAAATGTTCAAAATTGCGCGGATGGGGGAACTAATGACGCTCCCCATACCCCCTACAGTCGTTAGGAGCTTCTTGCCTTCCGCGATATCTTTCCTCTGTACCATTAATGCCAGTAGGGCCTATATAGTACAAGGCTCTGGCCTTGGACCTACTGATTTTGTCATAGCCATTTCTAGCCTTAAACTTAAATACAGTGAAAACCGTCTCACTAAATATGCCGACGATAGCTACTTGCTGGTCCCTGCTTCCTGCATTGACAGCACTCTTTCTGAACTTGACCATATCTCTAAGTGGGCATCCATTAGGAATCTTAAATTAAACCATGCTAAGACCACAGAGATGGTTGTCAAACGACCGAGGTCCAAACCTATTGCCCTCCCTCCTCTCATCCCTGGCATCGAGCGGGTCCAGGAGATGGTTATTTTGGGTGTCACCATCTCTGATGGGATTGGCTTTGGGGCACACATGGACAAAATATACTGCAAAGCCCGAAAATCCATGTTCGGCTACGTGTTTTGGTCGCCCACGGTCACCACGGTCAACGTCTCTTTGACGTTGTTAGGGCTACTATCCTCGCACGGCTACTTTATGCCTCCTCTGTTTGGTGGGGATTTGCCACTGTAGGGGAACGTAAACGCCTTAACGGTATTCTGAGAAAATTTACCCGTTCAGGCTTCCTCCCTGCCGATTTTCCTAGTTTTGACAAACACTGTTCTAGAGCTTATTCTACTCTTTTCCGTTCAATTCTGTTAAACCCTTGTCACGTCCAGTTTATTCATATAATAGTCACATTTTCACAGATCTACATGGTTTAGGTACTTTTATATCAAATCATCGGTGAAAAATTTGAGGTAAATTAAAGCCCAAAATGTACTCCATTTGGCATCAGATGTTCAAAATTGCGTCAGCTTTAAGTTAAATTAAAGCCGAAAAGGTACTCCATTTGGCATCATATGCTCAAAATTGCGTCGGCTTCCTCAGACAACGATAGGGGAGCTTACGACGCTCCCCCATACCCCCTAGTCGTTAGGGGCTTCTTGCGGCGCTTCGCGCCTTCGGCGCTCGCAATTCCACCTCCCCCCACTCAGACATTGTAGTAGGTCCCCCAACTTCTGGGCCGTGGTTGCGCCCCTGATTGCGGGCGTAGTTCATCATACGGTTTTGACTACATAGCAATAGGGATAAGAGCAGAATTTTATTAAAATTAAAAGCACAAATCAAGGAAGAACGATTTTTACAGGTAGCCAAATTTATGTAAACGAAATTGTCAATGTATAGCAAATCGCATATAATGAGGTCTTCTAAAGTGGTTCAGTTATTTAAAACTCCAGATATTAATAGCCATGGCACTACAATTCCAAGAGATTTTGAAATTATTTAATACAAATTGTCTCCATCGTTAACATCCTTTAGAGTGGTTCAATCTTCTGTAAAGCAAAAGCTAGTCAAACCACTGGTCTGAGTATTCTGATCAGAATGAATACGCCAAACCTCATTCCACCAGCTCTCGTAATGCAAGTCGTAGATTAAAAGGTTCTTGCCTTTATCCTGCTGCAGGCTATAAGTACCCAGGAGATTCAATTCAGAATCTAAAAGCTCCATTCCTTCGTTCGGTCCAGCTATCAGAATTCTGTCATAAATATTATCTGCAACACTCACAAAGCTCTCTTCACCAAATGATGATTGATATTGGCGTACAACGCTCCCAGCCGTATCGATCTCCAATAGTTTCATTTGATGATTTTGGTCGTTGACATAAGCCAATACCAAGTTTCCATTTGATTTTTGAATTACGTTTTTAAATGTGAACGCATCAATATCTGAGGACAACGTTATTTCATGTTGCAAGGAACCATTCGCATCATATATGCTTACTACATTGGGATCCTGTCCTTGCTGCACTGAAAGGATTATTAGGCTACCATTGGCGGAGACATACATCGTGGAAATGGGCAGTCGGTGATATTTTATCAACAGGTTCAACTGATTGTCTGCGTCTTTCGAAATGCGTAAGACTGAAAGGCAGGGGCATTTTTTGTTTCGTAGGCCTACATACACGCAGTTTGACACTTTGCAAACTGCCATGCACACCATTTCTGTTTCTCGTAGAGGGGCGACATCCATGTTCACCTGTGACACATCGTTGTGGTGGTAAGCATTCATAATATAGTCTCGGTTATCTTGTCTGTAGAGCGTAAACATTTCATCGTTCAGCCAAGTCACAGCGCGGGTTCCTGACTGGATCGTTAACTCACTTGAAAGTTTCAAGCGAATCTCCTGGGCTGAAAACAGTACTCTGCTTTATTTATTGCGGAAAAGAAATGACGCGTATTAAAACATATATTCTTAAAACGTGAAATATAATAATAATTATTGTCAAAATACATGCATTCATGCATTTACACGTGTAAAGACTAGTAGGAAATTGACTGTGCTATACATGCTACTTCAAACATGCAAGGACTGGACAATTGACTTGAAACTTAAAATGAACTTGAATCGTATAGATAGACGTCTACGCTGTATCTAATTAGTTAGATTTTGCACGCATAGTGCGCAGATCTGCAGAGGTGCGTCAGTATGAGCTGTAACTAGTCTTGTCTAGACTTATCGATGTATATTTTTCATATGGGGACGTGCGACAATCTTGTGGCCATAGTTTTAATATTACCGTGCTGGATTGTCAGTGGAGAGGCGGAATTCAAAATCCCTATAGAGCAGGAATTTAGTTTAAGGTTTCTGTTCATTTTTGCATATCCAGTGAATTTAGTACCTTAAGTTGAAAGAGAAGCAACGAGGAAGTGGGCTGGTCCATTGCCTTCTAAGTTATAGATACTGACGACATCTAGAAGGCAATGGTTAGCCAAATCGTAAATATAATCTAAAAATTTATAAAGCGCTACTACCAGTGTTTACATATGGGACCAGCTTATTCATGGTTGCCTCGGTGTACCTTAATTAGTAGTCCTGACGCAATGGCCTTAATTCCGTTTTCAGATCTTCTAATAATTTTATCATATGCAAGAATAAAGATAATTTAATAATAGCAATACAACTTCTTTATAAATTTTCACGAACTAACCAGTGCCGTCTAGAATTCTGTGAAGTTTAGCTCGGAAGCAGTTAGTCGTAAGGGTGCTGCTCCATTGCGAACAGACAGTTCTTAGTCGGCTTATCACCAGATCTGCTTTTTCTTTCCACACACTTTTGGCCAGCATCAAACCCTTGACTTCCATAGCTACGACTTTAACGAGGATACATTCAAGTAGCTCGATCGGTAGATCCTGTAGCTACAAGTAAACGAGAAAAGAAATCACATTATGTTAACACACTTAAGAACTCTTCAGTATAAAATCAACCAAGTGGAACAATTTGTAAGCACAGCATTACAGCAACACATATAGCGCACACTTTCAATGTCAACTCATATTAGGAGGCTAAGCAGAATTAAAAGTATGTGGACGAACTGAACGTAGTCCAGAACGTACTTCTTACTTCACAGATGATTCTGGTTAGATGCCTCATTCACAAGTTTAGGCCAGCAAGCGAGATCGAACCTATCTATTGCAGTCTTACATTGTTGGTATTATAAAGCAACCTAGTTTTTTCATTATCTTATTGCCTTTTGCCGTGATTTAGCCTAATCGTAAACGTTATCTCCAAACTTCTAAAGCGCCATTCGAAAGCCAACCAGCTTATTTTCACCGGAAAGCTCCAATCATATTAGATCCATCCTTGTGCTGATATTAGAGATTGCATTAATTAGCGACTAATGTGAATGTCGCTACACAGCTTCCACTCAGCATGCTGGAAGCCCAGGGACGAATGTTTTCATGACGAACATACCGTATATTGAGCCCATTGTAATTACGAACGCTTAGGCCTAAGGAAAACAGCGAGAGACCCTACAGTAACAGGATCGCTAAGACGTCTGGATAGACTGAAACACTATATTCTGTTGAAACCGGCGAAGGATGTGACGCATATAGACAAAAATTGTTGCCTTGGTTTCGAATTTAAATACTATTGAATGCTAATAAGGGTATTTGTCTAGAGAAAAAGCTTGGCAACTATTGAACTCTAAACCTCACTGTTCGAGCAATTCACAAAGTTTAGATCATACGAAGAATTTGGAATTACAGTTTAATGTCGTAGGCTAAAGCTTACCGTTGTGTCACTCAGCAAGTCGAGTCTTGCACGTTTAGCATTGTCTTCTAGGGCTAGAAGAAGAATAAGAAAGTAGGCGATCTTTATTGATACAAAAGCCCGATCTTTATAACAATTTATACAATAGTGAAACATTGCACAGTGTCAATAAATGAATTCATTATAATTCAATAGGCTATTAAGAACAGTTTGAAACGTTTAACTTAATATAGACCTGCATTTACATTGCTCGGAATTAACAGAATAAACTTTTTACAGGTTTGCGATTATATAGGTCTGACAGTTTTGATATTAATTTTGAACAAATCATACGAACTAGCATCATCGCAAATCATACGAACTAGCATCATTGCAATTTTATATTTACACAGTGCCATGCAAACAGCTGGTCGTCGCGTGTCCTTGCGTGGAACCTACACTACTGAGAATGCGTAAACGAAAAACTGCGAATGATTTGCCAAGAAGCTCGGACCGGCATTCCGAAGTTTTCATCGTAAAAACGCTAAGCTTAAACGCACAAAAATAACATTTCCGAAATTCTGGAACGTCTCTTCCGTAGGCCCTATAGGCCTACAGATTTAGTCACCGAAACTGCAAGCAATTATATAGTCTATATGAACAATCAGAAACTGTCTTGTATTAATTAACTTACATTCTGAGCCTTTATTCGATTGCTCGTCATTATTAGATGTTCGTTTCTTCGACATATTAAACGATAGTAGCCTATTAGGGTTAGCAGAAGAATCAACGCCTCCTCTTGTCACAATAATTAACGTCCATATTGCAAGAAACGCCAATATATAATGGCGTCTTCGAAATATACTGTGACGTCACACAATGAATTCATTATAATTCATTAATACAATATTGTATTGTTTTGTATCTAAAGATTTATATAGCGCCTCTCTCAGAATAACTATTCAGAAGCGCTCTCAGCACAAAACCCCGGGGAAAAAGAAACGTCTTTAAAGAACGAGAGACCAAAGAGGAAAAGCTAGTCATTAGTTTAGCCCTTAATGAGGGGGAACGTAGTAAGCGTAACTAGGGGTTCGTGCGCCCGGGGGCAAGAATTTCCTGAAAATGTTTTCTCAGTTCCGCCAAAATTTCTGATGACTTTTTTTTTTTTTTTTTTGCTTTTCTCTCTGTATCATTTGGCGCCCCTTGCCCGCCCGCCCCAGACTCACGTACAAAAGTTACTTTTTTCTACTATTTTCCTATTTTTACCTGATTTCTTTTAAAAAACACGTTTTCAGACCTCATTTTGCGCCCCCCTGTCCTGCGCCCGGGGGCGGCCGCCCCCCTGACCCCCCTCGTTACGCCACTGGGGGAAGGTCATTCCAAGTAGAGGGACCAACCACAGTAAATGCCCGGCGTTGAGCCAAGGCAGTCCAGTCCTAGGAAGAAAATGATCTAGCCATTCAGCAGAGCGCAAGGAACGAGATGAGGTCGCAGATAACGGCTTTCGCATATAGTCAGAAAGATACTTTACGGCACTTCTCAGCTCCGCCTTTGAGACTAGAAAGAGGGTCTTATAATGGATGCGCGCAGTGATAGGAAGCCAGTGCAAGACTTCAATCATATGTGTAGAGATATGCGAAAAGCGAGGAGTCGGGCTATGAGCCTAGCTGAAGCATTTAAGACTGATTGAAGGGGAGAAAGACGCTGTTTCGGGAGGCCCATAAGAAGTGAGTTGCAGTAGTCAAGTCGGGAACAGATAAAGGCATGAACTATGGTGGTAAAGACAGAGGGAGAGACCGATCGTCCGATGGCTCTGACACGCCTCAGTTAAAAGAAGCAGGAGCGAGTCACTAGAATACATTCAATACAATTAGAAATTTATAGCGCCTTTTCACAAGACAAGACTTGCACGAGAGCGCGTTGTGCTGTGTTCTTAGCCATAATGTAATGAGAATAGATTAGTTTTAATTTTGATTTAAATTAAGTAGCAGATCAACATTGACGAATTGTAACTGGGAGACTGTTCCGTTCTCTGGGTCCTGATACAGCAAAAGCAGGATTTCCAAATTTCTTCTTGTGGCGAAGAAGGGTAGTCTCCTCGCGTCGCCAATCTGAGTCCTCTAGGATTTGATTTAATACTAATAATAATAATAATTATATTATAAATATCAATCAATCAATCAAATCAATCAAATCTCTTTTATTGAAGCCAAATGAAAAAAACACATAACATTTCAACATAAAGTATCAGGATTGGCCGCAAGAGGAGTCCCAAAAGGGATCAAGATCCCGCTAACTAGGGACACCTAGAACAACATTTCAGAAATATGAATTAGCTAAATCCTTGATAAACAGTACAATATCAAGTTTCGTACAGCAATGCAAACAGTATAGTACATATTACACAGTAAATGATTAACTCGATTCAAAACACTATGAAAATATAAAGAAAAACCGAAAACCTTAACTAACAGTGAAAAAATATCCGGCAGGGTAGGTTATAGCTAATTTCCATTAATCAGGTAGGCAAACAGTATAGTACATATTACACAGTAAATGATTAACTCGATTCAAAACACTATGAAAATATAAAGAAAAAAACGAAAACCTTAACTAACAGTGAAAAAGAATATCCGGCAGGGTAGGTTATAGCTAATTTCCATTAATCAGGTAGGCAAACAGTATAGTACATATTACACAGTAAATGATTAACTCGATTCAAAACACTATGAAAATATAAAGAAAAACCGAAAACCTTAACTAACAGTGAAAAAGAATATCCGGCAGGGTAGGTTATAGCTAATTTCCATTAATCAGGTAGGCATGCAGCATTTTTTAAGTGCCGTAGGTGGAGGGCACAACGTATGTGAGAGGGAAGCATGTTCCAGGTTGTGGAGCCAACAGATTTTATGGAGAATAAGCGAGTATTGGTGTGTGCGTATATGGGGCGATAAAAGTTAAAGTTTCTGGTGTAGTGAGTATGAACATCGGATCCTAGATGAAAAAATCTCTTAAAACATGCTGGAAGTAAACCATGTTCATAGCGGTACATAAATAGGCCAATCTGTAATGTTCGAATCTGCTCTAGTTTAAGGTACTATAATATTATGATTATTTAATGGCGATATTAATTATTATTATAATTGTTACTACAGTTTTATTTATTATAAGAATACGCTTTTATAAAAAGTAACCTAATCGAAACCAATTATTACGGTCATCCTCACTTTTATTCTAAATTTTTATTCCTATTACTGCTACTGTTACTACTAGGCCCTACTACCACCACCACCACCACCACCACCACCACCACCACCACCACCACCACCACCACCACCATCACCACCACCATCACCACCACCACCAGTTGTAGTTGTAGTCCCCTTTACTGTTCCCAGTCGCGGTGTGTCAACTGGGTTTTTTTACTATTAAACAAATATATATATATATGTCATGTATCGAACTTCAAAGGCTCATCAGTCACTCTAGGTTCGTCTAGGCTTGCCTAGCTTGCTTAGAGTAACACAGGGAGGAGATCCGATCGACGTATTCGATGATCGTAGATTCGGAACCGACCTGGGCTGATGAACCAAAGACCTCCGTGCCCACCTTCACGTGGTGCAGACTGTTAGTATCCTCCCTTATTTGGGTAGGAGAACGAACGGGCACGGCAGGCAAAACCAGGGGAAGGCAATGGCAAACCACCCCTGTCAACATGCCAAGAAAATCGTTATGAATCAAGCAAATTCAAACAAAGTAATTTGGCAGAACTGAGAGATGCGACGGCGGACAGAAGGAAATGGAGAGGCTTGATCATGACGGTCGCTAAAGTTCAAAGAACTGACAGCATAAGGTAACAAGGTATCGAACTTAGCTGGTATATGCTGCAGATGCCTTGCGTATGTGCATCATTGGTCACGTATGTTGGCGGACGTTGGTTCTCTTTTATCTGATTCATATTACTGAGGCTGAATACAACAGGTCCGGTACATTGTATATGGTTTGAGAATATATAACAAACTTTACAGCCTTGCCCACTTCTTAATCATACTGTCCCTAAATCGTGCCCGATGGAGTTTATACCTGCATCACTTATTGCTTCTTATTCTGATGTTTTCTACCACATTACTGCTCATTAATTTTAGCCAACTTGTCTTTTGCTTAAGGCTATTTTCCATCATGTTTAAGTGTGCCTTAGTCAGGCCTCAGGAGACCTGACCTGGACATCAACAGCCTGTCAAACTTGAGAACGTCTCCAACCTTACTGACATTTCGAAGACTCTTGATGTCTCTTACTTATACAGATCAAGTAAAATATCACTTCATCATGGGAGCGCTTCTGAGTAGAAGAGGCGCTATTTAAATGCTCTGAATGAATGAATGAATGAATGACCTAATTCAGTGCTACCAATCACCTTACCATGAAGGCTACTATACTGAAGCTGCTCTCGCCTTTACAATGGATATTATCTTCTCATCTATGTTCTACTGATAGGGGAAATTAGGCATCGTTTCTCCTTCGCCACTGTTAAAATGAGTCTACTTATAGAGGTGCCGTTTATGAGCCATGGCTGATGACGATGATGATGATCAATAATAATAATAATAATAATAATAATAATAATACACACACAATAATAATAATAATAATAATAAATAATAATAATAAATAATAAACAATAATAATAATAATAATAATAATAATAATAATAATAATAATAATAATAATAATAATAATAATAATAATAATAATAACAATTGTAGCAATGAAGATGACGATGTGATCGTCTCAGGCAAGCCTAAGGGACCGCTTCACTTCTTCATAGTTCTGTATCACCACTCTCTAGTGAACTTAATGAACTTAAGGGCAAAATATAAGTAGGCCTACACCGAAATGGCAGTGTCCGTAGTAAGATCAAATGGTGAGAGAAATTATTGACCGGCTACCCAATCTCATTTGCCGAGGTCAAGAAAATGGCGTCGGTGACGGTTTTCTTTCTCCTCTTGGTGACCTCCTCTTCCTCATTTTCCTCTTCTTCGTCGTCTTCTTCATCCTCTTCTTCAGTGTAATCATCATCATTCATTATCATCGTCATCATCACCCTCTTTAACTTCTGCATCTTCCTCCTCCTCCGCTACCGCCTCCTTTTCTCTTCGCGTTCCTCTTCGCATGCTTCTTCAAATTCTTCTTCTTCCTTGTCTTCAAATTCTTATCCTTTGCATTCTTCTTCTTCACATTCTTCTTTGCATTCTTCATCCTCACATTCTCCGTGCATTCTTCTTCTTCACATTCTTCTTCTTCACATTCTTCTAGAGTGCGACATGAATACTTCTGAAACACGTTACTAATTGGTACGTTATACGATAGTCTGCTCTCAAAGACAACGAATTTCGGGTGCAGATTTAAAAAATTTCTGAAGAAGTATACCCTATGAAATTCCTGTAACAAATCACTTAAAAGCCTAAAGCTATAGGGAGTTTTCTGCTACTGCTGCAAGAACAATCGAAAACGTACGGTCATGGCCTGAGAACGTGACAAGAGTAACACCCACAAGAACTGCTAAAGACATACTTATTAAGATCCGTTAGTCATAGGAGCAGCACATTTCTGACGTGCAGGTATTTAAAACTCATTATATTAAGAATCTTAAAAATACAGATGGTTCAAAATTCTCTGATAAGAGCCATAACAATAAACCACAAGCATCAACAGATTACACCAATATTGCATTCATTGATAAACCTTAGTTGTCCAATTTCTGTTCGTTTGGTCAGCTTGTTAACATCGTTAAAGCATACACTTAAGACTTGTTATTGTCATTTAGATCTAAAGTTAATACTTGTTACGTCTAAAGTTAAGACCTGCTAATGTCGTTTAGGTTTAAACAAAGTCTTATTAATGTCGTTCACTTCTACGCCGGATATCAGTCGTTTCGCATATTATAGGTAAACCAGCAAAGCCGTCGAAGCCATTTGAGGCAACGAACCAACTTCAAAGACACTTGTGTTTTGTGCAGTGTTGTAATCTCACGCAAATTAGGCCTAAACAATGTTTCAAAGTTAGTCGTCATGCTGCCTTTCCCCAAACTCCCTCTAGAGAAGGGGAAAGAAAACCACTCCGATGAGTTATTCTTCCTACAAATTACTAACTTGGTCTGATTTGCTCCCAGAACAGCAACTTTTCGGTGTTACCTAACCAAAAGATCATATAACTTTATTCACGTATTCTTAATAGGCACTCAACTAGCCTGTTGATCTTTAACTCTGGACTGTCTACAAATTACTTTCGTTAATATTGCCTGTTTAAGGAAATGCGTGCCGTGATAAACCCAATTTACAAATACAAACGAATATGATTGATTCAATTGATTGATTGATTGATTGATTGATTGATTGATTGATTGATTGATTGATTGATTGATTGATTGATTGATTGATTGATTGATTGATTGGTGTTGATTGATTGATTGATTGAAGTTGATTGATTGATTGATTGATTGATTGGTGGTGGATTGATTGATTGATTCAGTTGATTGATTGAGTGATTGATTGGTTGAGGAACTGACCCAAATAAGACTGCTTAAGGTCTTTAGCCTCTTCATTGCGGGTGAGTTGGTAGCCAAGTCGAAATCTTTGAATTTTGGTTTGATTTTGATTAATTGTGCAGGAGTTGTATCCCGTTTACTTGCGTAAATAAAATTAACTGTTGAGAACGTCAGATAAGCCTTTCACACGATGGGGAATAGAAATGGTTTATCCCCCTGATACTCTATACCGGTGTATACCACAGGGTGTATACATTTATTCAATCTCCCATAAATTTTATCAGACGTAGGATGGAATGTGTCACAAAGCTGAAATGGGCCTGTAGCAAGCATCTTGGCTCATGTTGTTAACTTTAAGCGCATAATTTTTATGCTCTACGCGTTCAGTAGTCAGCAAACTTCTTTCATCGATTTTGTTTTGAAAGTTGGAGTACTTTGACACGTGTATACGGTGTATCTGAAGGCAGACGAGCGGGAGCGGCCTTACGATACCGCGAGTGTCGAGGTTGGTCAGAGCACAACGCAGACTGGCTTCGGGTTTACAGACGGGCTCCTTTTCGGGACCAGGTGGAGGCGCGTGTTGCAGAGGTCACCGCCTTGATGGTAGATCATAATCGTAATCGTAAACTCCAAAATTTCTATAGCGCTACTGTAAAGCTGAGCGCGGGGAACCAGCTTATTCACGAGCGCTGTTTCGTATCAGGGTGTCCAGAGAAGGCAATGACCAGATAATTAACTGAGCCGTAAAGCAGAAAGAGGGTTATTGCAATCAATGCTACCTTTTAAAGGTGCCTAAATATTATTTAATTCAATAATGATGTCATAATGACGTGAACGAATCGTTAATGCCTGGAAGGAATTTGAACAGCCTGTTATCGATGCTGCTAGTGGCCAATGACGAGCGCGTCCTGAAGCTTGTGTTGAGGCCCTTCGCAGCTCTTTGGGGGCCCGATAAGCGCATTGGATAACACACTGGCATGAAGAGCGAGAGGAGTTCGAGCTTCGTAGGGCGGACATGCTTTATAGAGGCTGCTATTTGTAATCAAACAGCTGACAAAGTCCGTCTTTAAGAGTCGAGTAAATAACCTTCTAACTTTTATCACTACGGACCTCGATCTCAATTACTTCTCTATGCCAGTGTGTTATCCGTTGCGCTATCGGGCCCCCTTTAGGTCCCTATATACAGGTCCCTACTGGAATTTGTTTTGTTTAGGACGGGTTCAATTACCTGTTGGCAGATCTCTTTGAACCGTTTAACAGGTGTCTTGAAGGTGTCTAAATGGAGGTTCTTCATCGACGTTATTGACAGTTGATGTCAACCCTTACTCATCTTATACTATTCTGGAACAGTTTAGACTTTTAATTTATCGGATATCCGGGCGTTATGTACTTCGTCATGCCTCGTTTCCGCCACTGACTGCACTCTGTCAGTACAAGTCCCAAGCCTGGATGAAGGAGGGCGACGCTAATGGTGTTTGTTACCACACAGCTAGTCGTTAAACCCAGAAAAACCAACCAACGAAGAACTAAACTACTTCTCAAAAGAAGATCACATTGAGGTCGTTGTAAAGGGTCCTGCCAGCCACAAGATTTGCAAATCGACAATTACATCAGTTGATGAATCAATGCACAGCTAACCAGTAGACTCACCACTCACCAGTGGCAGACCCAAGCACACACGTAGGCTTACACATTGAATTACTGCTGATGCTGCTATTGCTGTTGGCGTCTTTAGATTTAATTTGTATTTTGGTCTTTCTATCTTCTAAATCTGAAACTAGAATACTTTTTAGTTTTTGACGACATCTTGCGGCTGCCAGAGCCGTTGGACAACGAATCAAATGATACTACATTATCGTCCAAGAAACATGATTGAATAACGTCAAGGAAATTATTTATACGTTAATTTAGAACCATTTTAAAGGTGTCTAACTGGACGTTCTATTTCCTCGGCCGATTATAAAAACCCTACCGCATCTTATACTTTACTTATAACTGAAATTACTTTTTTCGCTCAAGATATCCCGGTATGTTCTACAATTAGCAGAATCAGTTTATACAGAAAATCAGAGATTCTGTATGTTACTGTGAGTTCAATGGCTTAAGAATGGACCGTTGATCAGTGGCGGCGCTACAGGAGGACAAGCCGGGGCAAAGGCAGTGCAAGTTTTTTTAGACGGTGAAACTCTTGCTTCTATTGCATGCAATTGCAAACCAACATGGCTGATGTAAATCTGGAATTGCGACAGTGTAAAAGATTCATTGAATGCAAACAATTAAATTGAACAATGCCCCATATTTGATGGTGACAAATTTATTGCATTCACTCGTTTCATTGCACAATTCGATGAAGTCTTCCATGAACTAAACAGGCTAGCTTTAACTGAATGCACTATAATTCCAGTTACAATCAATGAAATTATAATTATACTATTATAAATATGATTTAACGTATGATAATATTATAATTTAATGGTGATATTAGTTATTATAATAATTGCTACTACAGTTTTATATGGTATAAGAATTTGCATTTTATGAAAAGTACTGGATACTAGCCTAGACCTAATTATTAGGTCTATAATTATAGTCCTTGTTTTATCATCCTCACGTTTAATATTAATTTTGTTTTCTACTGCTGCTGCTGCTGCTGCTGCTGCTGCTACTACTACTACTACTGCTACTACTACCATTTGCCGAAAATTTCATATTCTAATGTTTTAGCCTAAGCGTATATAAAGTTAATTTAATATTTTCAGAGACTTTGACGTATAACATGGCTATCTAAAGCTTGTAAATTAACTTTAGTTGGAAATGTTTCTTCAGCCCTCTGTGTGTTTAATAGGCCTACCTGTTTTAATGGCAACCTGTTGTATAGGGACGAAACGGTGCTCAGTATACCGTAGTATGCCCGCATCGTCGTGCATGCCAGAGTGCGCAACCATCAAGACCTCATGGTCGCTGATCAGAATTATCGTCGACGAGGTTTGCTCAACAAAGCCTGACCATTCGGCGCATCACCCTGCACTCAACAGTGTGAAAACGTTACTCTCATTGATGCGCATGCTTCCTAACGAACGCATTAGCGTAGAGGTCGAATATCGCTTAAGCATCAACGGAAAGTTTGGAGAAAACGACGTTCACGCAATAGCGGTGAGGTTTGGATCGTTCTGAACCAGACATGCTGGCGCATTTTATGCAGGGGTTCGAGGTATCAGTTGGGTTACAGGATCGCAGGCGCCTTTCTGGGACGAGGCAGTGCAACGGGATGGAGAAGTGTGACAGAGGTCTGCACCTTGCCAAATCCCCTTCGACCTTATGTGAATAGCTAAAACGGGTCATTAAATTCTGGGTAGGAAATAATTCGACCGAAACACGATTTTCCTCGATTGCAGGCGTAGTTCATCATCCTATATTGACTACAAGTCATTAGAGGTAAGAGCAGAATTTTATTAAAATAAAAAGCACAAATCAAGGAAGAATTATTTTTATCACATATCAAGGAAGAACGATTTTCTAAACGCAGCCAGATTCATGCAAACGAAATTCTCAATGTACAGCAAATCGCATGTTATGAGGTCTTCTAACGAAGTTCAGTTATTTAAAACTCCAGATATTAATAGCCATATGGCACTACCATTCCAAGAGATATCGAAATTATTTAACACAGATTGTCTTCATCGTTAACATCCTTTCGAGCGGTTCATTCTTCTGTGAAACGGAAGAGAGTTAAGCCAGTGGTCTGAGTATTCCGATCATGATGAAGGCGCCAAATCAAATTTCTCTCGGTATCGTAATGCAAATCATAGAGTAACAGGTTCTTGCCTTCATCCTGCTGCAGACTATAAGTACCCAGGAGATTCAATTCAGAATCTAAAAGATCCATTCCTTCGTTCGGTCCAGCAATCATAATTCTACCATAAATATCTGCAAAACTTACTAGGCTCTCTTCACCAAATGATGATAGATATTGGCGTACAACGCTCCCACTCAAGTCGATCTCCAATAGTTTTATTTGATGATTTTGGTCGTTGACAAAAGCCAATACCAAGTTTCCATTTGATCTTTGAATTACGTTTTTATATCTGAACGCATCAATATCTGGGGACAACTTTATTTCATGTTGCAAGGAACCATTCGCATCATATATGCTTACTACATTTGGATCCTGTCCTTGCTGCACTGAAAGGATTATTAGGCTACCATTGGCTGAGACAGATATCGTAGAAACGGGAAGTCTGTGACATCTTATCAACATGTTCAACTGATGGTCTGCATCTTTCGAAATGCGTAACACTGAAAGGCAGGGGCATTTTTTGTTTCGTAGGCCAACATACACGCAGTTTGACACTTTGCAAACTGCCATGCACACCATTTCTGTTTCTCGTAGAGGGGCGACATCCATGTTCACCTCAGACACATCATTGTGGTGGTAAGCATTCATAATATAGTCTCGGCTATTTAGTCTGTTGAGCATAAACATTTCACCGTTCAGCCAATTCACAGCTCGGGTTTCAGACAGCATCGCGTGCTCACTTGAAAGTTTCAAGCAAATCTCCTGGGCTGAAAACAGTACTCAGCTTCATTTATTGCGGAAAAGAAATGACGCGTATTAAAACATATATTCTTAACACTTGAAATATAATAATAATATTGTCAATTGTAATTGTAATTGTAATTGAACATTTGTATAGCGCCACTCCGAGATTCAGAGGCGCTCCCGACCCAGGGCTCTAACAAATAAGATAGTCTTCAGGCGTTTCCGAAACAGAGGGAGAAAAAGACTGAGGAGCTCAAGACGCAATTCATGCGGAAGATGGTTCCAACTGGAGGGGCCGACATAAGCAAAGCTTCTGGATTGAGCAGTTGCACCACGCATGCGAGGGACAACCAGAAGGCCTCTGGCGGCAGAGCGCAATGCAGAGCGACCAGGGAGTGTAGAAATCGATATGCATAAGGCCTGAAGGTATGATGGAGCTACCCTGAGCAGAGAGTTGCGCATAAGTGTGAGAATTTTGAATTGAATGCGCTGGGGTACAGGAAGCCAGTGAAGAGTTTCCCGAATGAAGGTAGATGTGTTAGAATACTTTGGGAGACCACAAATAAGGCGGGCGGAGGCGTTAAGAATGGGCTGAAGCTTGGAGAGGTTTAGTGAAGAGAGACCAGCAAAGATGAAGCTGCCGAAGTCAACCCTAGTACAGATCAGTGCATGGACGAGAGTGTTGACCGCGTGAGGAGAGAGAGTGAGTGACGAATGGTGCGAATTTGACGTAGATGATAAAGGCATGTTCGAGAGATGCGATTGACATGGTCTGAAAATGACAGAACTGGTTGAATGGTAACGCCTAGATCCCGAACTGAGACAGACTAGTGGACGTCTGGGAAAGTAGCGCGGAGAAATTCCATGTCAATCTTGGCTAGTTGGGCTCGACCGCCAAGCCAGATGAATTGGGTTTTTTCTGAATTAAGGCGGATACGGTTAGAAGACATCCAAAGGTCCAGCGTCGTGGTGGCCTCGAGGACCCTCGCGACCAGTGAAGCAGCTGCGCTGGCTGGACCATGAGCAAAGGCTTGGGTGTCATCGGCGTACTGATGAGCCGAGACCCCCTTGAGAGTGAGTATGTCTGAAAGGTCGGCGGTGTAGGGAATGTAGAGGAGTGGTGCCGGGACTGAACCTTGAGGCACACCATATGGAATAAAAGTCCAGGGAGAGCATGTGGACCCGAAGACGACAGAGAGACAGACAGACAGACAGACAGACAGACAGACAGACAGAGAGCGGTCAGAGAGAAAAGAGCGGAACCAACGGATGGCTGAATCAGCAATGCCGAAGGATTTAAATACATGCATTCATGTATGTGCTATACATACATGCATGTGGTATACATGCTACTTCAAACATGCAAGGACCATGGCAGGGCTGTTTTTAAGGAATTTTTAGAACTGTACAGACCCTTCTCTCTTTTTCAAAAAGCCATGGTAAATTATTATTCCCAATGGGATGACAATGACCTTTTAAGCTATTTTTAATTGCACAAAAATGCTTTTACAGCTGCACAAATTAATTTAGAACTGCACTTTTTGTGTAGAACTGCACGCTAAAAAGGCCCTGGACCATGGACAATTGACTTGAAACTTAAAATGAACTTGAATCGTCTAGATACGCTGTATCTAATTTGTTAAACTTTGCACGCATAGTGCGCAGATCTGCAGAGGTGAGTCAGTATGAGCTTGTCTAATTTGTCTAGACTTAGCCATGTATATTGTTCATAATAATAACGTGCGACAATCTTGTGGCCATAGTTTTAATATTACCGTTCTAGATTGTCAATGGAGAGGCGGAGTTCAAAATTCCACTAGAGCAGAAATTTAGTTTAAGGTTTCTGTTAATTTTAGCATATCCAGTCAATTCAGTACGGTCAGTTGAAAGAGTAGCAACCAGGCATTGGGCTGGCCCATTGCCTTCTAAGTTTTAGATAGTGACGACATCTAGAAGCAATGGCTAGCCAAGCACCCAAATCGTAATATATAATCTAAAAAGTGCTAACGAGCTACTAACAGTGTTTACGTATGGGACCAGCTTATTCAAGGCTGCCTCAGGTCTACCTTAATTCTGACGCAATGGCCTCAATTCCATATTCAAATCTTCTAATATCGTAAGCAAGAATAAAGCTTATTTAATAATAGTAATAAAGTTTCTTTATATCACGAACTGACCAGTGCCGTCTAGCATTCTGTGAAGTTTAGTTCGGAAGGAGTTGGTCGTAAGGGTGCTGCTCCATTGCGAACAGACAGTTTGAAGCCGGCTTATCACCAGATCAGCTTTCTCTTTCCATACACTTTTGGCCAGCATCAAATCCTTCACTTCCATAGCTACGGCTTCAATGAAGATACATTCAAGTAGCTCGATCGGCAGATCCTGTAGCTACACGTAAACGAGAAAAGAAATCACATCATGTTAACACACTTAAGAACTCTTCAGCATAAAATCAACCAAGTGGAGCAATTTTAAGAACAGCAGTACATCAACACATATGGCGTAGACTTTCAATGTCAACTCATATAAGGAGGATAAGCAGAATTAAAAGTATGTGGACGAACTGAACGTAGTCCGGAACGCACTTCTTACTTCACAGATGATTCTGGTTAGATGGCTCATTCACAAGTTTAGGCCTAAAAGGGAGGCCAGTAAGCGAGATCGAACCTATCTATTGCAGTTTTACTTTGTATTATAAAGCAGCCTAATTTTTTCATTATCTAATGGCTTTTTGCAATTATTTAATCGTAATCGTAAACGTAATCTCCAAACTTCTAAAGCGCCATTCGAAAGCCAAGCGCACGGCACCAGATCATTTTCACCGGAAAGTTCAAAATATATTAGATCCATCCTTGTGCTGATATTAGACTTTGCATTGATTAGCGACTAATGTGAATGTCGCTACACAGCTTTCGCTCAGCATGCTGGAAGACCAAAACGAAGGTTCTCATGACGAACGCAACGTATACTGAGCCCGGTGCACGGCACGTGACTTAAGGAACGCAGTGAGAGACCCTACAGAAACAGGATCGCAAAGACGTCTGGATAGACTGAAACACTATATTCTGTTGAAACCGGTGAAAGAAGTGATGCATATAATAGACACAAATTGTTGCCTTGGTTTCGAATTTAAATACTATTGAATGCTAATAAGGCTATTTATTTGTCTAGAGAAATCATGCCAACTATAAGACTCTAAATGCCCTCACCGTTCTAGCAATTCACGAAATTTAGCTCATAAGAAGAATTTGGAATTGCAGTTTAATGTCATATAGCTTACCGTTGTGTCACTCAGTAAGTCGAGTTTTGCTCGTTTAGCATTGTCTTCTAGGGCTAGAAGGAGAATAAGAAAGTCAGCTATCTTTATTGATACAAAAACCCGAACTCTATAACAATTAGGCCTATACAATAGTGAAACATTGCACAGTAAAATCGAAGCAACATTACGAACAGTTTGAAACGTTTAACTTAATATAGACCTACATTTACTTTGCTCGGATTTAACAGAATAAACATTATATAGGTCTGACAGTTTTGATATTTGAACAAATCATACGAACTAGCATCATCACATTTTTATATATACACAGTGCCATGCTAACAGCTTTTCGTCGCGTGTGCATGTGTGGAACCTACACTACTGAAAATGCGTAAACGAAAAAACTGCGAATGACTTGTTAAGAAGCTCGGACCGGCATTCCGAAGTTTTCATCATAAAAAAGCTGAGCTTAAACGCACAAAATAACATTTCCGAAATTCTTGAACGTCTCTTCCATCGACCTATGGTCTCTTCCGTAGGCCCTAAAGGCCTACAGATTTAGTCACTGAAACTGCAAGCAATTATATAGCCTAGTCTATGGGCACAATCAAAAACTAGCTTGTATTAATTAACTTACATTCTGAGCCTTTATTCGATTGCTCATCGTTATTAGATGTTCGTTTCTTCGACATAGTAAACGATAGTAGGCTATTAGGGTTAGCAGAAGAATCAACGCCTCCTCTTGTCACAATAATTATTAACGTCCATATTGCAAGAAACGCCAATTTGATGATATATAATGGCGTCTTGGAAATATACTGTGACGTCACACAATGAATTCATTATAATTCATTAATACAATACAATAGAATACATTCAATACAATTAAAAATTTATAGCGCCTTTTCACAAGACAAGACTTGCACGAAAGCGCGTTGCGCTGTGTTCTTAGCCAGAACGTAATGAGAATAGATTAGTTTTAATTTTGATTTAAATTAAGTAGCAGATCAACATTGACGAATTGTAACTGGGAGACTGTTCCGTTCTCCGGGTCCTGATACAGCAAAAGCGCGATTTCCAAACTTCGTCTTGTTGCGAAGAACAGTAGTCTCCTCGCGTAGCCAATCTGAGTCCTCTAGGATTTGATTTAATACTATTATAATAATTATATTAAAGGTATTATAATATTATGATAATTTAATGGCGATATTAATTATTATTATAATTGTTACTACAGCTTTATTTATTAGAAGAATATGTTTTTATAAAAAAAGTAATCGAAACCAATTATTACAGTCATCCTCACTTTTTATTCTAAATTTTTATTCCTATTACTGCTACTAGTAGGCCTTACCACCACCATCACCACCACCACCACCACCACCATCACCACCACCACCACCACCACCCTCACCAATAATAATATTATTATTATTACCACCAGCACAATTAATACTACTACTGCTGCTGCTGCTGCTGCTGCTGCTGCTGCTGCTGCTGCTGCTGCTGCTGCTGCTACAACCACAAATACTACTAGCCTGCTACTACTACTACTACAACTACTACACTACTACTACAACTACACTACTCTACTACTACCACCACTACTGCCACTGCTAATACTTTTCTACTACTGCCATTTGCCCAAGGGTTGGTAACTTGGTA
The DNA here is from genome assembly GCA_020284085.1 of Aporrectodea caliginosa. Classification (NCBI taxonomy): domain Eukaryota; kingdom Metazoa; phylum Annelida; class Clitellata; order Crassiclitellata; family Lumbricidae; genus Aporrectodea; species Aporrectodea caliginosa. Next base: position 162,552 of record JACEVL010000426.1, on the reverse strand, counting down.
TACTAGGTCTCTAAGCTGCAAAGCTTGGCTGCAATATTAATACTTTGACACTTTGACAACTAGAATGGCTAATGCTATTCCTTAAATTATATCTATAAAAGCGCTGTTCAAAGCAATTGTGTTGAATCGCTGAATAGCTACAGAAAGGCGTTGAAAATGGAATGCAGTCTACTGTCTTGGATAACTTGCACTTACAACGACAAAGTCTTCTTATGAAGCTGAAATGTTCGTAGTTTATCCGGCGGGATCCGGTTGAATTCAACCAGTGTGGTGATGATGGTGGGATAATAGTATATTTGCCATATTGCACAATACGACCTCGGCAGTTTTGGATCGTCATCAGTCTCCCAGAGTTTTGATTACTGTTACATCCTAGTTCAGCCATTAACCCGACTCAAAAGGAATAGGCCTCATGATTGCTCCATTGGGACGACGACCGTAGGATCTGATCAACGTAAGCTGGTTCACACTTCTTCTTCTTCACATTCTTCTTTGCATTCTTCTTCTTCACATTCTTCTAGAGTGCGACATGAATACATCTGAAACACGTTACTAATTGGTATGTTATATGATAGTCTGCTCTCAAAGACAACGAAAAATCGGGTGCAGATTTAAAACATTTCTGAAGAATGACGCTATGAAATTCCAAAAGCAAATCACTTAAAAGCCTAAAGCTACAGGGCGTTTTCTGCTACTGCTGCAAGAACAATCGAGAACGTACGGCCACGGCCTAAGAAGGTGACAAGAGTAACACCCGCAAGAACTGCTAAACACACACTTATTAAGATCCGTTAGTCATCATAGGAGCAGCACATTTGTGACGTGCAGGTGTTTTAAAACTCATTATATTAAGAATCTTAAAAATACAGATGGTTCAAAATTCTCTGATAAGAGCCATAACAATAAACCACAAGCATCAACAGATTACACCAATATTGCATTCATTGATAAACCCTAATTGTCCAATTTCTGTTCGTTGTGTCAGCTTGTTAATGTCGTTAAGGCATAGACTTAAGACTTGCTATTGTCATTTAGATCTAAAGTTAAGACTTGTTAGACTTGTTATTGTCATTTAGATCTAAAGTTAAGACGTGTTAGGTCTAAAGTTAAAACCCGCTAATGTCGGTTAGGTTTAAACAAAGTCTTATTAATGTCGTTCACTTCTACGCTTGATATCAGTCGTTTCGCATATTATAGGTAAACCAGCAAAGCCGTCGAAGCCATCGAGGCAACGATCCAACTTCAAAGACACTGGTGTTTTGTTCAGTGTTGTAATCTCACTCAAATTAGGCCTAAATGATGTTTCAAAGTTAGTCGTCATGCTACCTTTCCCAACAATTCCTCTCAAGAGAAGGGAAAGAAAGCTACTCCACGTGGGGTTATTCTTCCTGATGCAACTTGGGTCTGATTTGCTCAGAACATTAGCTTTTCAGTGCCTATTAAAGATCGCCATAACTTTATTCACGTATTCTTAATAGGCACTCAACTAACATATTTGATCTTTGCTTTCGGACTGTCTCTAGAATGCCCTGAACAATATTGCCTGTTTAAGAATGCGTCTGTGTCGATTAATTTACAAATACAAACGAATATGATTGATTGATTGATTGATTGATTGATTGATTGATTGATTGATTGATTGATTGATTGATTGAATGATTGATTGATTGATTGATTGATTGATTGATTGATTGATTGATTGATTGATTGATTAGAACACCTAGAACACTTAGAAGCACGGGCTTTACCAATTTTTAGTTTTTGATTTTTGATTAAAGCATAGATTTATAATTTATAGGCATTTTTGAAAACAATACCTTATGGCTGTGAATTATTATCCCCCGGGGGATGATTTCACACGATGGGGAATAGAAATGGTTTATCCCCCTGATACTCTATACCGGTATATACCATCAGGGTGTATACATTTATTCAATCTCCCATAAATTTTATCAGACGTAGGATGGAATGTGTCACAAAGCTGAAATGGGCCTGTAGCAGGCATCTTGGCTCATGTTGCTAACTTTAAGCGCATAATTTTTATGCTCTACGCGTTCAGTAGTCAGCAAACTTCTTTCATCGATTTTGTTTTGAAAGTTGGAGTACTTTGACACGTGTATACGGTGTATCTGAAGGCAGACGAGCGGGAGCGGCCTTACGATACCGCGAGTGTCGAGGTTGGTCAGAGCACAACGCAGACTGGCTTCGGGTTTACAGACGGGCTCCTTTTCGGGACCAGGTGGAGGCGCGTGTTGCAGAGGTCACCGCCTTGACAAATCCCCTAAGACCTTTAATACTGTATGTGGATAACTTTAGAAAGTTGGAGTACTTTGACACGTGTATCTGAAGGCAGACGAGCGGGAGCGGCCTTACGATATGTCGCGAGTGTCGAGGTGGGTGGGTCACGGCACAACGCAGACTGGCTTCGGGTTTCTATCTGCCTTCTTGCATGCTCAACGTCGTTTGAAAGTGATTAGTACTTTCTACAGACGCACACCTTTTCTGGATGAGAAGGTGCAATGGGATGGAGACTAGAGAGGCTCCACCTTGCCAAATCCGACTCGACCTTGCGTTGTGAATAACTAAAATGCGTAGGGCTAATTAAATGCTGCGTATAGGCCTATGAATTATTTGGACTGAAGCACCATTGTCCTCGAAAGTGGGCGTAGCTAATCATCCTATTTTTAACTACATGTCATGAGAAGTAAGAGCAGAATTTTATCAAAATAAAAAGCACAAATCAAGGAAGAACGATTTTTTAAAAGATAACCCGATTTATGTAAATAAATTACCCGTAAATACAATACAAAAATACCATACAATTATGCAAACGAATTCTGAATGTAGATCGCAGAGGTCTTTTAACACAGTTCAGTTATGCCTATTTAAAACTCCAGATATTAGTAATACCGTTCCAAGAGAAAATCGAAATCATTTAATACAAATTGTCCCCATCATTAGCATCCTTTCGAGTGGTTCATTCTTCTGTGAAGCGGAAGATAGTTTCACCACTGGTTTGAGTATTCAGATCATAATGAATACGCCAAACCTCATTCCACCAGCTCTCGTAATGCAAGTCGTAGAGTAAAAGGTTCTTGCCTTCGTCCTGCTGCAGACTATAATTACCCAGGAGATTAAATTCAGAATCTAAAAGCTCCATTCCTTCGTTCGGTCCAGCTATCATAATTCCATCATAAATAGCTGCAACACTCACTAAGCTCTCTTCACCAAATGATGATTGATATTGGCGTACAACGCTCCCACTCAAGTCGATCTCCAATAGTTTTATTTGATGATTTTGGTCGTTGACATAAGCCAATACCAAGTTTCCATTTGATCTTTGAATTACGTTTTTATATCTGAACGCATCAATATCTGAGGACAGCATTATTTCATGTTGCAAGGAACCATTCGCATCATATATGGTTACTACATTGGGATCCTGTCCTTCCTGCACAGAAAGGATTATTAGGCTACCATTGGAGGATACAGACATCGTGGAAATGGGTACCGGTAGTCTGTGATATTTTATCAACAGGTTCAACTGATGGTCTGCATCTTTCGAAATGCGTAACACTGAAAGGCAGGGGCATCTTTTGTTTCGTAGGCCAACATACACGCAGTTTGACACGTTGCAAGCTGCCATGCACACAATTTCTGTCTCTCGTAGCGGGATGACATCGTCGATCAACTCCATGACATTGTTGTTGTTGTAGAAAGCATTGAGAATACAGTCTCGGTTATTTAGTCTGTAGTGCAGAAACATTTCACCGTTCAGCCAAGTCATAGCTCGGGTTCCTGAACTGATCGCACGCTCACTCGAAACTTTCAAACGAATCTCCTGGGCTGAAAACAATACTCTGCTTTATTTATTGCGGAAAAGAAATGACGCGTATTAAAATAGGTAGGCCTACTCTTAAAACGTGAAATAGGGCCTAAATCTATCAAAATACATGCATTCGTGCATTTACACGTGTAAAGACTAGTCAGGAAATTGACTATGCTATAAATGCTACTTCAAACATGCAAGAAATATGGACAATTGATTGAAACTTAAAATGAACCTGAATCGTATAGCACGACCTATCGAACAACTAGCGAAAACGTTAAATTTTGCACGCAGAGTGCGCAGATCTGTAGAAGTGCGTCAGTATGAGCTGTAACTTGTCTAGACTTATCCATGTATATTTTTCATATGGTAACGTGCGATAATCTTGTGGCCATAGTTTTAATATTACCATGCTGAATTGTCAATGGAGAGGCGGAGTACAAAATCCCACTGGAGCAGAAATTTAGTTTAGGGTTTCTGTTGCTTCTTGCATATCCAGTCAATTCAGACACAGAGAGCACAATGACCGTGTATCATCAGTTGGAAGAATAGGCAACGAGTCAGTTGAGTTGGCCCATTGCCTACTAAGTTCTAGATACTTAAGACATCTAGAAGGCAATGGCTAACCAAATCGTAAATATAATCTAAAAAAATATACTCCGCCTCTCCAGTGTTTACGTAAAGGACCAGCTTATTCATGGTTGTCTCAGGTTTACCTTAATTAGACCTAAGAGTCCTGACGCAATGGCCTTAATTCCATTTTCAGATCTTCTAATATCGGAAGGGAACTGGGAGTAGAGGAAGACAACAAAAGACATGGATGGATACTATACGCGAGGATCTGGAGAGAATGAAAATGAACATTGCAGAAGCAAAGGAAAAAATCAAGGATAGAGAACTCTGGAGACGACAAGTTGAGGACTCATCGTTGGCCTTGGCCTGACGGAGGAGAAGCAAAGAAGAAGAGAAGAAGACTAAAAGTGTTTACGTATGGGACCAGCTTATTCATGGTTGTCTCAGGTCTACCTTTATTAGACCTAGGAGTCAGTTTTACCATAAATAAGTCTTGACGCATTGACCTTAATTCCATTTTCAGATCTTCTAATATCGTAAGCAAGAATAAAGCTTATTTAATAATAGCAATAAAGCTTCACGAACTAACCAGTGCCGTCTAGAATTCTGTGAAGTTTAGTTCGAAAGGAGTTGGTCGTAAGGATGTTGCTCCATTGCGAACAAACAGTTCTTAGTCGGTTTATCACCAGATCTGCTTTTTCTTTCCACACACTTTTGGCCAGCATCAAACACTTCACTTCCATAGATACGGCTTTAACGAGGATACATTCAAGTAGCTCGATCGGTAGATCTTGCAGCTACACGTAAACGTGAAAAATCACATATGTTAACACACTTAAGAACTAGTCAGCATAAAATCAACCAAGTGGGACAATTTTTAAGCAAAGCATTACAGCAACACATATATCGCCACTTTCAATGTCAACTCATAGTGGGAGGTCAAACAGAATTAAAAGTATGTGGACGAACTGAACGTAGTCCAGAATTTACTTCTTATTTCACAGATAATTCTGGTCAGATGGCTCATTCACAAGTTTAAAAGGGAAAAGAGTAAGCAAGATCGAAACTATCTATTGCAGTTTTACTTTGTTGGTATTATAAAGCAGCCTAGTTTTTACAGTAGGCTATCTTATGGCCTTTTGCAATAATTAAATCGTAATCGTAAACGTAATCTCCAAACTTCTAAAGCGCCACTCGAAAGCCAAGCTCACTGGATCAGCTTATTTTCACCGGGAGGCTCCAAACATAATTATTAGACACATCCTTGGGCTGATATTAGACTTTGTTTGCATTAATTTGCGACTAATGTGAATGTCGCTACCCAGCTTTCTCTCAGCATGCTGGAAGCCCAGAACGAAGGTTCTCATGACGAACACAACGTATACTGAGCCCGATGTCAGGCGCTTAAGGAAAACAGCGAGATAGCCTACCCTATAGTATCAGGATTGCTAAGACGTCTGGATATACTGAAACACTATAGGCCCTAATTATTCTGTTGCACATAGACAAAAATGGTTGCTTTGAATTTCGAATTTAAATACTATTGAGTGCTAATAAGGCTATTTGGTTAAAGAAAAGTACGGCAACTATAAGACTTTAAACCTCACCGTTCAAGGAATTCACAAACTTTAGATCAAACCTCAAAGCCTACGAAGAATTTGGAATTATAGTTTAATGTCGTATAGCTTACCGTTGTGTCACTCAGTAAGTCGAGTTTTGCACGTTTAGCATTGTATTCTCGGGCTAAAAGCAGAATAAGAAAGTCGGCGATCTTTATTGATACAAAAGCCCGAACTTTATAACAACGCATGCACATGTAGCCAGTGGCGTAACGAGGGGCAGGGGGGCGGCCGCCCCCGGGCGCAGGACAGGGGGGCGCAAAATTAGGCTTCTGACAAATTTTTGTGACAGAAATCAGGCATGAATAGTTAAAAAGTAACTAAAGTAACTATTATACATGAGTTTTGCACGAGGGGGGCGCAAAATGAGAGGCTTCTGACAATTTTCTTCTGGGAAAAAACACTGACGGAAAAGCAAAAAAAAGTGTCTTGCCCCGGGCGCACGAACCCCTAGTTACGCCACTGCATGTAGCCTAATAGTACAACACTGCAAAGTGTCAGCAAAAACGAAGCAATATCGTGAACAGTTTCAAAAGTGTAACTTAATATATGCCTAATCTTACAGATATAGTTGCTCAGAACTAACAGAGTAAACTTTATGTTGGGCTGTCATTATAAAGAGTAAAATATGTAATATACGAACAATCATACGAACTGGCATCATCGCAATTTTATATTTACACAGTGCCATGCAAACAGCAGCTCGTCGCGTGTGCATGTGTGGAACCTACAGCCCCTACCTCTCTACCTCTGCGAATGATTGGCTAAGAAGCTCTGACCGGCATTCCTGTATTCATCATAAAAAAAACTGACGTAGTTACTGAAACTGCAAACAATAGGAGCCTAATAAGCGCACTGTCAAAAGCTTTCTTGTATTATAACTTACAATCTGAGCCTTCATTCGTTAGCTCATCATTACTGGATTCAGGTGATGTTCGTTTCTTCGACATACTACAGCAGAAGAATCAACGCCTCCTCTTGTCACAATGAATGTCAATATTACAAGAAACGCCAAACTGTTGTACTGTAGGTAAATGGTGAGCAAATCGAAAGAGAATAACCAACGCAAGTGCTACTGCAAAAGCAAAACGATTACGACAAAAGTTATACACTAATTCGAAAGAAAATTAATTGATTAATATATTAAAATTAAAGAAGTGGTCCGTCTGAAATAGATAAATGGCGTCTGGGAATAAAATATAGCCTACTGTGACGTCGCACAATGGACGTCATATCCTACACGTGGAATCCATTAATAGCCTACTAATTATAATTATAGTCTACTATTATAAATGTTATTAAAGTTATTATGATAATTTAATGGAGATATTAATTATTATTATAATTGTACTAGTTTTTATACGTTATAAGAACATGCTTTTTATAAAAAGTAATAGATACTAGCCTAGGCCTAATAATTAGGTCTATTAGGCTATAGTCCTTGTTTTATCATCACTTTTAATATTAAATTTTTTTACGCTGCTAAATGTAAAGGTAGACCCTACTCTATTTTATAAAGCGACTTATGGCCTTGACCCTGCTCGTTTTCCAAAGCACTAATGGATGAGATCCTTTACCACCGCTGACCGTTTGAATGGGCGCCACGCCATTTAAGGTTCTCGTGTAGGCCCTATATGGTGTACGGACCGTGCTAGCCTCAGATTGAAATCTCTGAAGTAAGCAACCTTCGGGAGGCGAACCGCGATCTGCACGCTATAGGCTACGGAGGAATAAGTAGCCTAGGGCCTATGGGACGCAACATGTATACGGCCCTACGTAGGCCTACCATGGCAGTGTAACCAGTAGGACTATACCGAGCATAGGTCTAAGGCCGCCTAAGTTGTCATTGCGTACTTAATGGATAAATCGGCATAAGTTACTCAAACTTTTCACAATTAGGCCTATTGGAGGAAACCAAATGCACTTCCTATACGTTTATACAGTAGGCCTATATATTCGTTTAATGTAAATCATGTGGACAAGCCGCAACACGGTTACAAGGTAAGGTGAAATTAAATTAATGATGTGATGTTCTGTAGGTTATTGTTCGTTCAGGGGTTATTTTTTTAGCATGCTCCCTAGGTATGTAGGCCTAGTTCTTATCGGCTAGGCCTATGTGTTCAGCAACTTCAGCCCAGAGATTCAGCAATGGATCGAAGGGTCAATCTAGCCGAGCTCCCCATTCTGTGATCAAGCCTGTGAAATGGCATTGAAAATTTTAGCTACAGTAATATTTTGAATATTCCGTTGAAAATTAACATTTAGGCCTAAATTACAGAGTCTCATTTGAGCACTTTTATCTATTAGGCCTAATCTCTGTATTGGCAATAGCCAGTAGGCCTAAGAGTGATTTTGATCATTCTGCTACTAATAGATTCTTACAGCCGCTGTAAGGTATGAATTTGAATTTGAATGAATCGCTCTATTTTTCATTTGTGTCTGGGGTGGTATGGCGCGAACTGGGCGTATATAACGGAAGCACAACAATAGGCCTACGGTTAGAGATCCTGAGTGGCCGAGTGGGTAGGTAGCCCGCTCGTCACGCCGGCGCCCCGGGTTCGCTTCCCGGTCGGGTCGGTTTATCAGAGATTAATTTCTCGGATCTTTACTGCGGGTGGCTCGGTCGCAATTTAAACGTGGAGTACGAGGTTGCTTTCTGCCTCCGACACTAATCATCTTCGATATGAAAAAGTGTCGTTAAGCCGAAACAATTTTTAGGCCTACGGTTAATTTAGGTTTTAATATAAACCTAGGCAGAGCTTGTCATTCGTGGCGATCGATCGATCGATCTCCTTGCATGGTCGATCGCCTTGCAAAGGTCTGGTCGATCGAGGGATCGCTTAGCCCCCTAACTGCGGCTCAGCCCCCAAAACAAAAAGTGGGAAATCTCTGCCAATGCTTACTTCATAATAAGCCAACTGAACAGTGACCAACGGCAACGAAATCATCAATTATCTCAGGCAGTGAGGCAATTATATTACTTGATTATGATGGACTCACAGGGCCTATTTTAATCTTTAGCTTTTTGTTATATTTTTATTTTTCTAGAATTTCCAAGTGTTGCCATGGATAATAATTCTTAAGTAAAGTGTTTTCAACTTCATGATGTTGATGTTTTAATGGGTTTGGTGTAGTATTGCATGATCGCTTTATTCCAAAAAAAGAAGTATTTCAGACACAAAAAGTGTGATTGGGAATATAAGTTTGTCATCATGTTGTTTGTACAGGAGATGCAGTTCAAATAAATTCATGTTTGAAAGTTTTCCTGTAGCAAAATGCTGTAATAACTTGTTAGGGATTTTATGTCGCTTATGTACATTAAATTTGTGCTTTACAAGGAAATAAACATTAGGATTTAACGTGTTTATTGTATAGTTTTCAATCAATCTAAGTGGAGAATAGTAAAACTTGCAAGAACCTGTTTCAAATCAATGCGCAGTAACAGCTGTAAGGGTCTATGAAAGAAGTAATTTGGGAACATCTTAAAGATTTTCTTGTGATAGAGCTAAAACTTCTGTACAGTATATTGATTCCATTGTCTGCAGGTTTTGTGTCGGGTATAGAAGAGGGAAGGGATGGAGGCATAGGCGCAACCACCCTATGGGACCCGTAGGACGCGTCCCCCAACTTTCGGGCAGGCTTGGACGGTGCCCCCAACTTTTGAAAATTGTGAGGTAAACAAGAGCCCAAAATGCACTCCATTTGGTATTAAATGCTCAAAATTGCGTCGTCGTCTGGGGTTCCGCCCCAGACCCCGTTGGCGGAGCTTACGACGCTCCCCCGTATCCCTATAGTCGTTAGGGGCTTTTTGCTTTCCGCAATCGCGGCTGTACGTGCACCTTCCGCACTCGCAATTTCCCCCACTCGAACGTTCTAGTAGGTCCGTCCCCTAACAAATCGCTGGACCTGGCCGATAGAATTACAGAGTAAGGCTAAAGCCGCTAAACTCAACTGAGTCTATAAGAATTCAGTGCAGGATGTTGCTGTATAATTTCACTCTAAACCTGTAGCCTACTTATCACGCTTTAAAATTCGACTAAGGCTTGCGGTAGAAGCCTAGGAGGACATTTCAATTTTACTTCTGAGACTGCGAGTGGTATTCTTCTAAAACCTAAAATCTCAGTTTATTCATATAATAAAGTCATATTTTTTCACATATCTAGATGGTTTAGGTACTTTTATATCGAAATCATCGGTGAAAAATTTGAGGTAAATTAGAGCCCAAAATGTACTGCATTTGGCATGAAATGCTCAAAATTGCGTCAGTTTCTGGGGCTCCGCCCCAGACCCCGATGGGGGATCTTACGACGCTCCCCCATACCCCTAGTCGTTAGGGGCTTCTTGCCTTCGGCATCGCAGCTTCGCGCCTTCGGCGCGAAGCAATCCCCCCCTCAGACATTCTAGTAGGTCCCCAACTTCTGGACCGTGGTTGCGCCTCTGGATGGAGGTACAGGAAGGGGAAAAGAGGGAGGGGAGAAAAGGAAGGGCTTAGGGCTACAGCCCCCCAAACGTGGCGATCGATCCTCGATCTCCTTGCATGGTCGATCGCCTTGCAAAGGTCTGGTCGATCGATAAATCGATCGCTCTCGAATAGTTAGTCTCCAAGAGGGATCTGGAGCCAGACCATTATTTTACTTATCTAATTTACATTAGACTACTTGTGAAAGTTTAGACTACGATCAATACAACATTGCATCGACAAGCAGAGGGGAGGCTTATCGACGGTTAATAAGTGTTGTGCATATATGGCCTACTCTAGCAGTTTATGGACAGCCATATTATAATAATAGCGCGATTGATTTTCAAATCGCCTTCTATTTTCAAATGAGAAGCTCTGTGCCAACAGTGCCATCGACCTATATGCTCTGTGCCTAGTTCGTGGATACAGTCACGCCCGACGTAAGCCTACACGGGACTCGAATAGGCCTATTGGTCAATGCATGTCACATGAGTTTGTGCACGTGAAAGGGGCCGACCAATAAACACTCCCGAATGCGGTGGAAGGTTGTTCACCGTGTTTTCTAATGACTACCCTAACCCTGACCCTAAACGACCCTCAAGATAGCCGCAATCTCAAAATTCCAAGGGTAGTGAGCAAGTTCACGTGTCATGCTTTAGTTCACGTAACATGCTATAGTTCACGTGGCATGCTTTAGTTAACGTAACATGCTATAGTTCACGTGGCATGCTTTAGTTAACGTGACATGCTTTAGTTCATGTGGCATGCTTTATCGTGATGGCCGCGTGTTTGCGATTCCACTCTTATACAAGGATATCACTATAGGCCTAATTAATGCATTCATTTCGAACATTTGTATAGCGTCCCTTCAAGAGAACTACTCAGAGGCGCTTCCGACTCCAGCACGGCCAAAAACAACAGTGAGAAAAGAACATAGGAGATATAGGTCCAGGGGCGGCGATCCCGGGGGGGACGAGGGGGACATGTCCCCCCCCACCTTTAACAGTGGAGGGGACGCAGTATACAGTTGTCCCCCCCAAATTTTTAAAGAAATTTTGACTGCTATTTTCGTTAAATACAAGTGCAAACTTGACCAATGAGACCAGGCAGCTTACACGTCACACGTTGCCACCAACAACTTACAAGAATTACTGAGTTTTGTTTGTTATCATGCAGTTTGTTTCTTTGTTCCCATCCTACGACCCTATAATCGGAAGAAGTTCGACTTAATATCTCTGCATAGCATAAATATAGGCCTACTGTTGAGAAAGTGGACTTTGACTGCCGACTGAAGAGCCTTTCGCTGCCCTCTTTGAGCTCGTGTGCTGTGCTCGTCTGCAGCCGTCGATCAACCAGGCCACGGTCCCCTGGTATAAGAGCGAAGCCGATCAGGCCCTTGGTTGCTGCAGCTACGGAGCTACAGAGGCGCCTAAGATTCTACATGTACATAGATAAAATTCTAAACTACGAAAACCATTGGCATTTTTTAAAGAAAATTGCAAGGTCCTCCGTGCCACTGACTGACGGCCTTTGACAATTTTTTACAGTTGTGTGTTATAGGCAAGGACAAAAATGACACCCCTTACTCATAAATGACATCTTTTTGACGGAAGTGACCATCATGTATTTTTTCGGAATTTGCCGCCCTTTGAAAAATGCCGCTCTACGCAGCCGCCTATATCGCCAGTACCTAAACCCAGCACTGGTGTTACTCATCAGAGGTTGGCGTGCCACAAATACCAAGCGTGCCGCAGTTTGGCCACCACTGGTGTTTGCAATCTGTTAATAATTAGTCGTGTTTTATTGTTGATATTAAAGAGGAGGCACTAAAAATGCTTAATAATTTCAACTTAAATCATTGTCTCAGAACTTCGTACATTCTATTGTCACGGAGCGTCATGAAAAGAGCTAAATCGCCTCGTATAGGCCTAAGTGATCCAAGCAAGCAAGGGACCGATGGACAGCTTTGTTAAAAAAGGTAAATTGAGTTTGTGAATCTACTGAATTATCTGATTCAGTGAGAGGAATAATTAGTTCGAACTTCTAAATCTCATTAATTATTATTACATAATAAATTTTTATATTCGCCATAGTTCTATAAAATTTGCTACGTATAGGCCTATAGGAATGTTTTTTGATTGGTTTAAAAATTTTGTTGAAAAGCTCGCGTGCTGAAGATACAGACTGCGATTAACTACGAAGCTGAAAATAATGCATAAATTTTACTTATTTACGTTAAAAAAATCTAACAGTTCTCAACAACCAAGCATTTGGCCAGTGGCCACAGTCACTGGCCAGCTTGATAACCCTATTTGGGGTTTTCTGGTAACCTGCCAGAAAGGAGAAGGCAATCCCTTGGTACTTCTCCAGTCTGCATTGATTTGCTGAAGATCTGGACTAATACCTCTCCAATTTCTTCCCTTACTTCGTGTAGGACTACACATTTTTTATGGAGTTGGTTGTGAAGTAGGCCTAGGGCCTACAATAGATCAGGCAAGATTAAGCTCGGTGGCGGTTTGTCACATACACATAAACATATTTTAGACAGCTTGAACTTGGTTGAGCTGGAAGAACATTTGATTTCGAGAAGCGATAATAGGAAGAACTTCTTTTGTTCTATTGCGAAAAAGTAGAAAACTCCGTAGTGTAGTAAGTCCATAGAGGTTATAGCGCATTAAATGGCATTCTTCAGTAGGCTATGCTAAAGTGTTACCAACTAATAATATCAGTTCACTTTTGATTTGAGTTTGCATATGATTATGCAATTGGATGAAATTTAGGGCCTATATCTACATGCCGTTATGAAGTGTCTACCATTTGATTTTATAATGCTTTTTATGTGCACAAAAAGAGGTCAAAAAATTTTTTCGCGCTCACGCGCGAATACATTTTTTACCCATTTCAAAAGTGTCCCCCCCCATCCTGTCAGACAAGATCGCCGCCTCTGTATAGGTCCTAGGAAAGAGGCGAAGCTCCAGAGGGAGGCCATTCCAGGTCGAGGGACCCACCACCGAGAAAGCGCGGTTCTGCAAAGTGGAAGTTCTGGCAAAAGGGACAAGTAGGAGACTCTGTTCAGATGAGCGGAGGGATCGAGAGCCCCTAGCACTAAGGACAGGGCAGCAGCGTTCGCCAAGATAGGCTAGGCAGGAGCGAGACCCAGTAAGACTTAGGCTATGCAGCGCCAAACTAGGGCATCCAACCTATACGAAATCCGCTGCTCAGAGGGGAGCCAGCGGAGAACATCGCGCATGTAACAAGAGATATTTTATAGGCCTACTAATAATTCTTAAACCTCAGTTGCAAATGAATTAGGCCTATAATGTGCATCAGATAAGCCTCTTAGAGCTAGGCCTATATGAGGCATAGGCCTAGGCCGTACTAATTAACTTTTCGGGATATTCAGCAGCATTATGGGCTTAAAAACATATCGGAAACATTGTTGAGTAAAATCGAAAAAAACAGAAGCCAATTGATAGGGCTGTTTATATTGTATTAACTTTAGATTTTGTATAGGCTACCGTACTGTGCTGAATTTTTTTTATTGCAACTTGGGTAAAATTGTATTGTAGGCTAGCGTATTGAATTTTCGCCATTGCACGGGTTTCAGCGTTGGTCGAATAGGCCTACAAGTTGAATTGAGGAAAAGAATTCTTGCTAAATAGAAGTTGTTGAAAATATTTTTTCCTTAAATAGAATTGGGATTAATTAGTAGATTTTGCTTAAACGGAAGCTGGATTAATGAAACGAATTCTTGCCTAAATAGAAGCTGGATCGATTAAAAGGATTCTCGCCAAAGTAGAAGTTGGACTGATGAAAAATAGTAGGCCTAGTGCTACAACTGGCGAATAATTAAATACACTGCCGAGTATTAGTTTGAGCTCGACATAGCAGGCGTGTTACGTTAAGCCACGATAGGCTAAATGCATGAATATTTAATTATTTGTGACTAAGGTTTATAAAATTAATGATATTCTTGTAGGCCTACAAGAGTGATGGGCCTATCCTAGTGCTTGAGTTCCGGTAACGTCCGGGGCGTGAGCGGATCCACTAGACCAGTGTTTCTTAACCAGTGTTCGACCGAACCCCAGGGGTTCGGTGAGCCAGTGCCAGGGTTCGGCAGAGGTCCTCTGAAATATATACATATTCAGGGTCAGTGAGTGTGAGTGAAAAATCAAGACCAAGTGCTGTTCATCTAAGATTTAGATGAGAGGCACCTGGTCTTGATTAACAAGCATACACATTTTGTTGGTACGGTTAGTTAACTGTTAGTAGTTCATGTATTGAATGTATTAATATTGTATCGCATTTTGGTACAATTTTTTTATTTCCTTTTGTTCCCATTAGTTACAAAATTATTGCTCAAACTTGAGGGGTTCGGTGAGTGGTCATGGATTTCTCTTGGGGTTCGGCTCCCTTGAAAAGGTTAAGAACCACTGCACTAGACCTACGTTTCAATAATTGAATTTAAAAATGTCAAAATTTCAGGCTAAATGTGAGAAATATGTTGCCGAATATTCAAAGGTGACCGATTTGACTACTCTACATATATCTTGAAAAACAGTTGTCAAGGACATGCGACAGCGCATAGGCCTACATTTATGTAGCGGCGCGATATTAGGATTTCTTACAGACATAATAGGCCTACGTATAATTGTATACGTAGGCCTATCTATAGAGAAGTGCAGACTATTGCTTATAATGATGGACGTCTGCATGTCTGGATGGAGTTTAATAATAATAATAATAATAATAATAATAATAATAATAATAATAATAATAATAATAATAATCTTTATTATTTCAAACCGACAAACGCAGTATGATTACAATTCAGTATGAACGGATGATCACAAGTTATTACAGGAGTCGAATTTAACTGTAGACGGCAGCCATGCAAGGCGCCCATAACGTCCTACATCTCATTTTACCAATGCGCCATCTGGCGAATGATTGGCTGAGTGGACCTTTTGGAGGGGTGCGGAAGCGATTCCGTTTCCTACTGCTCTTCACGCCAGTGATGTTACCACTACACTATGGACCCCCCCTTCCCTTGGAATGATGCTGAAGTTGATGTAGTTGATATCATTGTCTTATACCAAGACACTTATCAGAAGTAAACTGTGAAAGTTCATGATGGAGACCATACCATTGCTCCGCAGGCAGCTCAGGAAACATTTTAGAAACTTCTTAAGTCGCATCTGTTTAGATCTGTTGGGTAGTCACGTTTAGCGCCTTCGTGAGTTTCTTGTAAGGCGCTATATAAGTGGCCATATACATACATACATACATACATACATACAGAAATGATAGGCACAAGTTAACTGCTAATATATTTAAATACTTGATTTGATGCATCAATGTCTATGCTGTACTTGTCACATGATGTAAAATGCACCATGCCAGGTTAGAAAATTTAGTTTTACGGATATTAATTTTTTTATTCCATTATTAGCTTCAAGCATTTCTGGATGAACAAGCCAACGAAGAACTGCCGAAGGTCAGACTTTAATTACAGGATAAATTAATGATGAATCACAATATTTCTGATAATATTATTCATTAATCCTTATGAGAATGCTTAAAAGTTAGTTATAATAATAATAAAAAGATCAGGTAGAATTTCATGAATAATTTACAACTACATTCATCGAATGCTGATGGCACTTCTGCTTGGAGATTCTGCCTTTTGAGGACTATTTTATTCAAAGTGATAGTGCATGGCAAAAGTAACAATGACAGTTGCTATCTGATATTCAGCAGGAGCAAGAAGGTAAATGAATAGGTTTACGGTACTAGATATGGATAGTTTATTGACAGTCAATCCTTGAGATTACAGCAGATTTATGTCTGTTAATTTGGTTGCTGCATGTTATTTTCGTGAATTAGGTGTCTTTGGTCCAGAAACGAGGAGTAAACAGTGTGTACTTTCGTATGTTGCAAGCTCGTGTTATAAAGCTACAGCATGAGCTAGAAGCAGCTATTCCACAGTGCATGGACTACAAGGTATCAGATAGTTTGCTATAATCATTTAATCAGTGGCGTAGCAATAGGTTGTGCAGGTTGTGCAATGCACAAGGGCCCACGGCGGTCAGGGCCCCGGCGGTTAAGGGCCCCCGGCGGTCAGACCGTCAGAGCGGCTTTGCTTTCAGACTGTTATCAAATCAACTTAACCAAGTCTAAATCTATATAGGCTACAGCGTACGCACTCAAGTTTTATTTGCATTAGCAGACTGCTCGTAAATAAGCTGAAGCGCTCGTGAATAAGCTGCAGCGCTCGTAAATAAGCTGGTGCTCTGCGCTTGGCTTTCGAGTGGCGCTTTAGAAGTTTAGAGATTACGATTATGATTACGACGACTGAAGTCTGAATGCCCAAATGCGTGATTTTAGTAAACAACCGGAATGCCATAGCAAAAATCTTTTAGTAGCGTATCTTTAATCTTTGGACAGCAGTTTGATGTCATGTCCTAGGCTACGTCACGGGGGCGTGTTAATAATTTACATAGGCTATGGGTTTTTGCTCATTTGTTGATAATTTCCACTACGGCACTACACAGTAGACCTATGGACAATTATACAAATTCTGGAAGCAACCCATGGCATCTCAAAACTACTACAATCTCGGCAGTGCGACCTGAGTAAAGCAAGTGATCTGATCAAGGCATCGCATGAGAAATTTCAGAGCATGCGGAATGAGTACGATTCTATCCGCGATACTGCTGTTAGTCTGGCAAAAGCTTGTGGCATTAAAGATCATTTTGAAGACCGGCGTTTAAAGAAGGCAGAAAGACTATTTGATTAAATGTGTCACGACGAATCGCCTACGTCAACCGAGAAACGTTTCAGAGTGAATGTGTTTTTGGCTAAAGTGGATAGAGCATGTGGACAAATCAAACAGCGATATCTCAGCCTCAGTTCTTTGGCTGCAACGTTCAGCGCGCTCTTGCCTTCGACACTCTTAGATGCCTCTGACGACGAATTGCATGCAGCAGCCGAACTGTTAGCTAAACAGTATGATACCGGCATTTCGCTATCTTTTCCAGGTCAGCTGACAGCTGTTGTAATTTCGCTCAAGCTTTCGTTCGAAGTTGTCAACGAAGTCAACCATCTTTTAAATTGCACAACTGTTAGCCTACTCGTAGAGCGACGTAGACTATTATGCTCTTTCGTCTACATTCAGTGATGTCTTCACTGCCTACATGTTTCTGCTGACTTTACCTGTGACTGAAAGATCATTTTCAAAATTGAAGCTCATCAAAAACTATCTACAAAGTACCATGTCAGAAGAGCGGCTGAGCGACCTGGCAATGTTGTCAATAGAAAATGAATATGCCAAAAAGCTTGATACTTCAAAAGTGGTGGATATTTTTACGCAAGAGAAAGCGCGCAAACGACCGTTTTAACTTTTTAGTATTCCTCTTCGTAGATTACCGTAGAATTTAGATTTGCCCAATTTGATTATCTGACCTTTTATGTTGTATTCAACAGCGTTTTTTGCACAGCGTTTTTGTTTGAAATCGAATGGGGGGGGGGTTGGTTCAAGGGGCCCACCACCAAAGCTCTGCACAAGGGCCCCCAAAATCCTTGCTACGCCACTGCATTTAATATTATTATTATTGCTGTTGTTGAATTACCAGACTGTGTGAAACGTGATGTGAAATATAATGTGAAATATTGAATTGGGATTCCCATTATAATATGAAAATAAAATATCCATGTGTGTTTATGCCTACAGTTATATGGTTTCCAAGTTTTAATTAACTCATCCATGTTACAAGGGTAAAATGTTCTTAAATTATTTGTTAGTTAAAATATATCTTGGGAAAATTACTAATTAGGTGTTTTGTAAGTAAGTATATCCTTTATTTGACAAATTGCTAACCACATTGTGGCTTACATGGTAATATATATGTATAATATCATTTTTACCTACAACCCTGGCACATTTTAATATTACATAATAATAATATAAAATAATAATAAAATAAAATCATAGTAATAATGATTTAAGATTATATATTACATTATATTATCTTTAGTTCCTGCGACTTCACTTTTCTTGGGTGCTGTACAGTGGTGGCCCTACACCAGGGCATGCCAGGGCAAATGCCCTGGTAAAAAAGCCATTGCCCTGGTCGTTATACATGTATATGTATATATGTGTGCGTATATATATATATAATATATATGTATGTACATGTATAGATAATTTATATAAATAATAATTATATGTATAATTATTAGGGCTCTGCACTGGTTACTTGTATGACTACCCTGGTTAGAGAAAGTGTCTGCTGCTGCCACTGGTGCTGTAGAAATCTCTATTTGCGATTATAATGTCTGGTCCTGCAAGTGGGCCTCTACAGTTAATGATGAAACTAGAAATTTTAAAGATTTCAGTATTTTGAGTAGCATATGTCATTTAATGAGCCTTCTGAGAGTAGCACTCATATCAAATCAAACTGCAACAAAGGTTGAAACCTAACTGTGCAGCGGCATCTAACAGACCATTAGTCAATGATTCTATGAATAATTTTATTAATTGATGGATTGTTGAAACCTTTCAACCTCTACGGCCAACTTTCTCGGACCTGTATTGCTAGCTTCTGATTTTTCTTTGGGCAAAATTTATGTTATCCCTAATTTTTTTAAATGCTGAGGGATTACATGTAGGCTTACCTCAGGTAAAATAATAATAATAATTATAGCCCCAGTAGCGTCAGTAATTATTCGGAATTGCTTTTAGGAGCCTGACGAGTGACGACTATCCTTACCTCGGGCAAATATTTAAAAAAGATAAAAAAATAACAATAAATAATTATAATAAAGTAGGCTGAGTAACTTCAAATCGTCATAATGACGTCAAGGAAACTGATTACACAACACAAAGGACATGAGATAAAAAATTGACTATTTAAAATTTGTCACTATGGTAACGCTGCCGAGTCTAAATGTTCTTTTCGACGAACAAAGTCGCGAGAGAAGAAAAATTAATTTAATTCAAAACTCCGATTTTTGGACAGATATGACATGTAAATCTGGTCGAGTTACTTAGTGTTTTCTACGGATCGTTGTTTGTAATGACAGGAAGCCACAAACTGGTCGACGGAATTGGAGACTCAAGGCGTTGGAATAAACGACAGAATCACCGATGAATGAACAACCGAAACTGATGGAAGCTGCAAAAGAGACGACTCAACGATCAATCTACCAACTTCTTCACTATAAGAACTCATTTCATCGACTGTTAGCTCTATGGGCGTTCACCTGTTTGATTAATTGGGAGTGGCAGCAATACTTAATCTAAGCAGATATTATGTATGTATGTATATGGCCATTTATATAGCGCCTTACAAGAAACTTACGTTACTGACATTATTTAATCTGTTTGATTGGGATCGCTAATATAATCTAATGTAACAGTAATATAAACTTGGATTATATTAAAATGCACTCTATGCATGATCCATTGTAGTCAAGCTTGGAAACACAAAGCACTTTTAACAGGCACTATTTTAAGTGTCCTTATACGTATGTACGAGTACTGATAACCAACTATTATAATCATTGTGATGCAATCAGCAACAAATACGTAATACCTCCAGAATCTCATTGGAAATTTTATTTGTTTATTCTATCCAGATATGGACATCAGAATCTACAAGAACCACTCATAAATTATCGAAAACAAAAAGCATCGAAACAACTGATCACTCTTGATCTTTTAAAAAAGCTTGAAAGCATGAAGCACACAAAGACTAAACAGAACAAAAACGGAGGTTTTATTTCAAATAAACTTGCTAAGCATAAGTTACAACATGTCCGTTCCATTTCTGCACTAAGATCAAACACGTCGAATGAGAAATTTGAAGTTTCTTGTGACAAAATCTAACTTAAATAGATAGCTAATGTCACATTAAAGATGTTCTATCTAACACCCAGATCACCATCTGTACGAGTGTGGCTCAGTAAGCTGCAACTGTCGCAGTGGAATACACTAAAAGCACCATCCGGTCTAAATCTGGGTGTAGAGCAGCCGGGCGGCATTGGCAAAGCCAATGTCAGTGTAGTTGAAGTAGCAGATGCTACCGAATGCACAGACGGTCAGCACGTATACCAGAGGTCTGGCAATCTTCGGCAGTATCTCTCCATGGATGTAGTCCTGGGCTACTCCCGACAAACGCCTTCAGACAGCAAGATCAAACAAAGCTTCTTAAATTCAATAACACCAACCAACAGCTCAGCTGAAATATCTAAGTCAACAGTTACATCCGCAAACGCAGTCCACTCAGTTTCCTCGCTCATGCAGCGTGGGTAGTAGGAGCAATCTTCAAGGTTTACCAAAAGTTCTGCGTAACATTATAAAATCATCCTGTACCCCTTTCCTTTAGGGTTTTTGCAAAAGTGATCCACTTTCCTTGTCCAACAGATACCACACAAGGTAAAACGATAAGAAACTGCCTGGTCATATCATGTCATGGTTATTTATTTGGCAAAACACTCGCTTTGCAGACTGTGGGTTCCAGCATGAAGTGCAGATTCAAGTAATGACCCATTGACCCCGTCACATTGTTGGCATCACTGTAAGCTGGGAAGTCAAGGGCGTATCACACAAGATACTTGCCCCGTGTATAGGACCTTGGGATTCATCCACTTTGGCTCAAGGGCCTATGAGCAGTAAATGAGGCCATCCCCATCTTCTACTATGAGACATGGGAAATTTACTTTCGTTCTACCTTAGCTACCTACATCATCCTGTCACTTATTTCGACTTTCTGAGAAACACCAGCATTACATTAATCTCTAAAACTACAGAAACCACACAAAACAGAACACAAACTCTTAGTTATAAATATGTTTCTAACCAGTTTACTAAATTATTTCATGGCGATTGTGCTGCCACAATCTATACAGATTTTTATTTTTTGGATATGTAACCAAATTTTACAAAATGTCTGAATTTAACCTGATCTCTAAGAATGGTGCATTTAGTCAATGTGATAAAGAAATTATACAGCATTCCCTTTGCAGTAGATATTCAACTAATAACAGTACTAACATTAAGAGCAACTTAAGTCTAATTCTGGTCTTTCCCCATCATATAAATATTTTACGTGGCTAACTGCGTTAATAGTTAGAAGGTCATGCTTTCACGGCCTGTATGAAACGCATCATATCTTGAGCTGCAAATGATGAACCATTACAGCCTCATTTAGTGACCTAAAGTTTCTGCAGCTCCAACTCTGGTAGACTTTGAGCACAACTTGTGCACATGTGAGTTAAAGCGTTTTTCAACTGTGCCACCCAAAAACACCTGCAAAATTCTCATAAACATATCCAACTACATTAAAATTCAAACACTAGACTGATCCTTAGTCGAGGCCATTACAACAATATAACATTCTTACCAGTGGGTATGAAGAACCATGGCTGATGTCAGAAGAGTGTCAAGAATAAAGTTTGGAAAAGCAAGAGCTGCAGGAATCAAGGGCAACAGAGCCACAGCAGCATAACGCTCGTTGACCCAGTGATGCACTTCATCCTTCTTCTCATGCTCCTCCTCTGCAACAGTTGTTCAAGTCAACATCAATGTCATGGAACCATACATTTTTCTGTAGCACATTTCAAGGAAAGGCCACATGTTCATTGTGATTGCTAAATCAACATTGATGACGAAGTGAAAGCATGTCAGGAAATTACTATTACTAGGTAAACAACTTCAGAATGAGTGTGCCATCTATAGGAAACTCAAATGGCCACAAGCATTTTAATCGTTTCAACATCTGTCTCAAATAATTTCAAATAAACATTTTAACCATTGTGTAGTAGACTGTTCAGTTACATAGATTACAGAGTTCTGTATAATTTAATTAATGTATTTCAATCATATTTAAATTTGTCATTTTTAAACATCAGTCTGCAGTGACGTAACAGTGACATATATAGCCACATACCAACTATGTGCTCGAACACTTGGGCTCACTGATGGACTCTGTTCAGAGAAATGGCTATTCATTACTATGCATTAGTAACAATATTACTGAATATTAAAAACCTCACTCCCACCATTCCCATTCTTCAACCAAGTACAACTGCTACGAAAGGCCAGAAGTCTGACTTATTTAAACAGTCCTGGGAGTCATTACAATTCATTCACTAAGGAAATTTGTATTTAAACACTGCAGACCAAACAGAGCAACCATTTTGTTCAGCCATTTTTTAATTTTTGACAAGATTCTCCAAGCATAAGCAAGACAAACTCTAACAAAACACTTACTTGACACCAATACCTCTTGAACAAAGATTTTTGCATTTATCATTTTGTAAATCTTAGTCAAGTATTGAAAGACCAATTATGAAATTGACTCTCTAACAAAATGAGGCAACATACTGAACAGAAATTGCCATCCATGAACTAGGAGCATGTACACAGCTAACAAACATGTTTTGCAAACAAACTGGACAGAACTGGTAGTCCTGATTATTGATACAGGGAAATCAATTTTAAAACAATTGGCCAAAGCAGATCAACTTGGAGCACATGCATTACGTCATTTGTCGTGGTAGTTGTGCAACTTCCATTCAAGAGTATTTTTACTAACCAGGCCCATAGTGTCTTTTGTTGCTAACAGCGCTCAGCACAATGGTCTTCCTTGGCATCAAAATACTAGACAGCGCAACTGGACGACTGAACAGTTGATGACCAGCAACTCGATGAAGACCTGACCAACAAAAAACAACGTCCAGAACACGTTACGTTATATGCCTGGAATCCCTGGATCTATATTTACTTTCGCGAGCAAGTCAACTACAGATGACAATAACAATTGGGTATCCATACAGTGTAAGAGAAGAAGACTACATGAAAACTGCTCAAATGGAATATTTACGTTTGACTATTGCCCTGTATAGACTGAATGTGATATTAGACAGTTTAAATGAAATGAGATCATGAAATAACTTCCAAATACATGTCTCAGGAGCAAGAAAAAGCCGACATAAACACCAAAATTATGGTTACGAAGAAGAACACAACCTTAAGCTAGAACCTAAAGGCATCCATGGGTAAAAGCGCTAGCGACTTCATTTTTCTTAGCATTGACAAATGGTGGCAGGTGGCCAACTTCTCCCTCGCTTCCTGATCTTCCCACTGACAGTGTACAGTCTGAGTATTCATGACAGTTGAGCTCATGGCAAACTTATAGTATCGGGGACTGAAAGTTTTGGATAATATACAGTATCTATGGGCATGCTGCCATTGGCCAGAACAAATGAGCCTGGTGCACCGTGATTGGCCAGTTTAAATGGGACATGTTTCTGATGAGTGGGCAGCTTACCGGGATATCCCAATCCCTGGGAACTATTAACACCTGAAGGCAAACGACAGTCGCAATTCCGTCAATCCGGTCACAGGAGCACACACAAATAACGTCGAAAGCCATTGGAAGCTGGTAAAAGGTCGTGGATACAGTAACGCCTGACGTGAGCCAATACATGGGACTCGAATAACACCTTTATGCAATTGGTCAATGCATGTCAATGCAGAAATTACTAATGTAGTGGAAGGTTGTTTGCCATGTTTTCTAATGACGGCACAAACCTATAAGTTTGCCCTCCACTAGGTATATAGATAGCTCGTGCACATTTCAAGGAAACCAATCACAACGCACAACCGACGTCAGAAACTTCAGTCCCCGATACTACAAGTTTGCCGAGTTCGCTTGTCGGGGCCCAGAGGGCTGAAACCTCGAAACAGATGTCTGCTCTGGCGGGGCTTTGAATCCCAAACCTTTCAGTTGACGGTCTAGATAACCAACCGCTAGAATATCGCGTACCCCATGTGGTTACGCATGTAACATTCACAAATATAAACGTTTGGGCGTAGGGCGGGTCGACGGGGCTGGGACCTAAGGTCAAGGCTATTCCACTCGGACAGATGGTCATTCAGATAACCATTCAACAGTTTAACCTCTGCTGTGTAACAGGTTTCTAAACGCTGTAGAAGAAATATATCTTAATTTTCGAATTTTTAAACGTTCCAGGAATTTTCGATCAAAGCAAATCCGTCTACTTGACGTCCCAATATAAGGCCAGCCAGAGTCGTTCATCTAAATCACGCAAAGATAAAATGTTCACTGCTTGTTCCACTCATGCCAACTTGCACTAATAAGCATTCAACTAGCTAATAGATGACAGAATAGAATAAACCTAATACCTCCAGCGAAACGGACAATATTCGCCATTTTCTCTGTTGTTGTCCCAACTGACCTTGGCTTCAACTCAACGATCTTCTTTTCCGTTCTTCTCTTCGAGTCTTCGTGATCACATATCACAGTGATACGTGAAACATTAGTTCCATCTTTAGTCGCTGATGCGTAGGATAGAGAAAAACGCGAATTCACGGAATTCACGGAAATCGTGAATTTTGGCTCTTGAGGTGAATGTGGTGGATTTTACCATTTGCTGTGATTTTTCACATATGCTGCACTTTTTGTCGAAATCTATAAATTTTTATGTTAAATATCATTAGAAATAGGACCTAAAACAGCCGAATTGATCATGATCATGAATAATGCAATTGGCCAAGAACGAAGGCATTTTAATCAACTGCCAGATGGCGCGAAAAGTATATTATTAAACCATTGTATTCTGACTTGGAGCCGTGCAATCGTTAATTTTTATTTACTGACTAAGTCACGCAGTGTCTGCTCTGACGTAGCCTAACGTCGTAAACCGGAGTAAAAAGTGTTTATCAGTGCGATATTTTATTACACAATATGACTGTGAATTGGGGCCGTGAATTCACAGTGAATTTGGGATTTTTTTTAAAGTAGCCATAATATTAGGCCTAATCCTAGCCTAGGCTATGCCGTGATTTTTCACATTTTGACCGTGATTTTCGTCTAGCCCTGCTGATGCGCGTAGGCTATAGTATAAAATACAATTAGCTCCATAATAGTCAATGAAGAATTATCAACCTAATTTTGAAGAAAAAACAGTTAATAAATTATAAATGGACAACTTACAGGATCCAGACCTACAGAGCGCTAAAAGACTATAACAATATAATTATTGCTATACTATAGGCCTAATTCGAAACGATTCGCTAGGTGTGCATTTGTCAGTCACTGAGCTAACCAAGAGAAAAAACCATTGGCATTAATCTAGGCCACACGTTTCTCAACCAACCGTGTGGCTTCGACCCTAAATTCTCATTTTAGTCAATTGATCGGGAGGGATACTTCACCACCGCTTTCCCGCTTTATTTGGTGCTATGTCATTAAGGTTTCTGCGTGCGGACCGAGGCTAGACCCAGTTTGAATCTGTGAAATAGACATGATTGGTATGTGAATCAGCATCCCCGCGCTCACGTCAGCGTGTGACTTACGCTCGAGATCCAGTCTAGCCAATGTGCATGATGTTCTAAGGAACTCATGATGCATTTCTCTTAGCCTCGGCATATAGGCCTTGATGGATGATGGTGAGTCACTCACTCGCGGACTGATCGTACCGCCGACATATAGTTTTATAAAAATCAATTTCTGCTAAGTATGTAATTTTTAATTTGAAATTACAAACTTGCATAGCACCACTCCAAGAGAAGATATTATCATAGTCACTCCGGACATGACAACCATAGAACGAGTATGCGCATATTACGAATATTAAGATTTTTAGAAATTTACGAATATTGACGAATAATAAACTGGCCAACGAATATTAATTTTTTTTTTATTCTTAAAAATCCGGAAATAGTGGTAAAAAAATTCAATGCCAAAAACTAGGTATTAGAGCTAGAACAAGAACAGTTACATGTTACAGTTACTCATCTTATATCAGTAACTTCGCTTAGTTTATTGTTTGAAGTCTCAGTAGGCTACATGCGGCATTCAAATTTTTGGCGCCCAAACGAACGACACGAGTATTAAACAAGCAAAGATTGTATGAACCAGCTCTCTCTATAATTCCCTCAGCCCAAGATTCCTCAGCCGAACCTGGCGTATAATTAATCAAAGTTGCACTAAGCGCATCATTGGAATTTCGGTACCGGAACATCAGTCATCCACACATAACTTAAAATTATATAGAATTACCGAGCGTGTGGGTTTCACCGCAGAGAGAGAAACAGAGACCGACGGATAGAGAGGGAGAGCAATCGTAGAGAGACAGACAGACCGACAGAGAGGGAGAGCGATCGTAGAGAGACAGTCAGAGACAGACCGATAGAGAAAAAGAGAGATCGTACGATTTCTTTCCCTCTCTGTCCGAGACGGAGAGAAATCGTAGAGAGACAGACAGAGACAGACCGCAGAGAGAGAGAGAGAGAGAGAGAGAGAGAGAGAGAGAGAGAGAGAGGAGAGAGAGAAATTAGTTCGTAAAAAAGCGGAAACAGTAACGTCATCAACGAATATTTACGAATATTTACGAATATTAAAAATGTCCTAATATTCACGAATATTTACGAATATTAAAGCCTGAAGTCACGAATTCTCGTTCTATGCTGACAACGTAAAACCATGCACGATCGAAACAGAATGGCTTTCAAAAGTTTCAAGAGCTTGCGTAAACGAGTAAAAGAAATGTCAAGAAGTTCAAGTCGTAAGGTGCCATGCAGCTTATTCAGAAAGATCGGCTTACTACAGAAAAAAATCTTTGCTGGGCCGCGAAAGTTCGGGTCGGCGTGACGCCGTGAAGTCAACTCTCTTTATGCAACAGAGCGAAAGAACATCTGTGGTCTTGTATGTATGAGACCCAGAAAGACAACTCCCTCACGTAAGACACAGCACGGCCCCCCCCCCAAGGCAGCTATAAACATAAGTATTATGAACAGTGCTTAAAGTGTAAAAAAGAAGTGCCTGGACCGTCGATCATAATGTAAACCGATTATGAGTATTTCGCTTTAATTATGGCAGGGGTGACTATTTTTGGATATAGAGCTGTAGGCCTATAACATTTTTTATTGCAGACAAAGTGAGTGCTGTAGGTTACAAGTCCAGTCACGTGATAAGATCTCTCACTGGTATTGGCTATGGACATAACACCGTATAATTCTTTTTTCAAACCTCACTCGATCACGGTTATATCTCCAATTCACGTGATACAAAATTAATGATTCTATATTGGATGACTGAACTTTTTCCTCTATAGCTTTGAGACACTGTCCAAATCAGGTCGAAATTTGTGGACATAGAGCTTTATAACACTGAAGATAGAGCTTAAGAAAGCGTCTCCAGTTAAGCTAGACTATTCAGGACATAGCCTCTGTCATCCCGGTAACGGATATAGCGTTATAGGTTGATTTTTCAAAAGAGTGGAGTTAGTGCCTTATAATTCTAGGGGTACGAAAATCTATATTCTATGCAAGCAAAGGTTATCAAGCCCTATTACTGGGATAATTATATCTATCTTTGTGGACCGAATCCCTTCTCAGGTTTACAAGAACATCGAGATAAGTGCGATTTTCTCTTGCCAACATGTTGTATCATGTGACAAGTTAAAATGTCTATACATCTACGACTCGTGGAACAGCTGCATCTGGAAGCTAACGGTTGACGACTATCGAGTGACTCAATGGTTATTCATCGCAGGCAGACTATATCACTCTATCATTGTCAAATGATGGACGTCCTTTACTACTACTGACAGATGATAAGTGGATGAATAAACTGGAAATCTACGGATCTGATGCCAGGATCATTCCAAGTATTTCACTGTCCAGTGACATATGGTGTCCACGCCATATCATACAGGAATCAAATGGACTATTCATTATAATTCACAAATCGAAAGGTTCATCGATAAAACATTGGGTGAGTATAAACTGAGCAGCGAAGGGAAAATACTTGGCCAATTTAAGCCGAGAGAAAAGATTCAAGAACTCAATAAATCGATTTAATTTGTTGTTGAACTCAGAGAACAATCGATTGTTTAAAACTCAAAAGGATATATTTGAATTCAGTGTGGTTATATTTGACCTAGGTTCACTCGAGTGGAAACAAATAATCATTCCTCTAGACTCCAAAGTGCGCCATCGTGCTTGGCGACTTACAGTGCATTACGATGAACGCAAGAAACAATTACTTGTGGGAAAATCAGACGTAGGCCCTAGTCGATGTTTATGAAATTCATTAGGACGAGTTTGTCACAGTTTACAGAATGTTATAGACCGGGTGTAGAATTATTAAATATATAATGGTTGCATAATAGCAATTTAAATAAACTAACGAATTCCTAAAATAATGGCTTAGTATAATAATACACTAACTTTCATTATAAATCAATTACTAATGTGACTTAAACTGTGTATTTGGGTTTTTTAAATGTGATCAAATTATAAGCATTAAGCTTATGTCTTTTCTGAAAAGCCATTCTCTTGAGTAATAGGTCCACTACACAAATCTCCTGATCAGTGAATTGTCCTAATTAAGCGACAATTTCATTTCCAAAAATTTCCAATGCTTAAGCCGATCGTTGAACGCAAAGATGGCGGCTCGTGACAAACTCCATAGCATTACTTTATTCTGATTCGTAACTCGAATGCAAGACTTTTAGCAACAGAATTCCAACAAATGACAATAAAGTATTACACATGATGCAGAATTTGCTAAAGAAATGTTGGGCATTCAGAATATTAGAAATGCACTATACAGAATTGATTTTTCGTGTTTAAGCAGAATGTCCATTTGCTTTCTCCGTTTTGCTTAATACCTTGCTTATATTGAATTGTACTCTGTAGCCTAGCATTGTTTTGTTTTTGGCGCTTCCCAGACTCCAAAGGTCTGGTTTTTATTTCGTACTAAATTTTTACATGTGTAACAAAGCTATAAAAATAAACATGGATTTGAGGCGTACAGTGTAATTGCCTAACCATGTAGGCCTACTTAGTGTTGAATCGTAGTATATGCATGGGCGTCCGCAGGGGGGCGCAAGGGCGCGTGTGCGCCCCCCTGGATTTTGCCCATATTTGCAGAGAATTTTTGATTATTTGTTTATTATGATTATTAAACACGATTTTCAACGTGATTTTCGGAAAAACACTAAATTCTTTAGGTAATTATTTAAAATGAACACAGGAAGCGTAAGGTAGTAGTGTACCGACCGTTAAAATGCGGTACGTTCTACAAGTTGGACCTAGGCCAATAGGCCTATCTTTATTTCGGCGGATTTTTGAAAATTTATCGTATAGAATTCTCTCTTGCTGATATGGAATCTCACATTGTCAAACCGAGACGGCGAAATGCTCTCAGTCGTATCGGCTAATTGGTATCGTTTCTTTTCTGTTGTTTTTGGCCGATCGCATGCGAGATAACAGTAAACCGTGTATTCAGGACTTTATATATATACATGTATGTATATATATACATATCTATATACACACATGCATGACATTGCATGTACATGTATACATAAACATATATAGGTCTTATTGACACTGGCTGGAGCGACAGTCTCAAAGTAATCAGATTCTTCCATTAGATGTCAGCTAACGCACGTTCTGCACTTTTTAAACATACCCCGCTCGCTTCGGAACCAGTCTCCTGGATGAAGGAGGAATGCGAATCTATTGATCTTTGTTGTCGCACGGGTCGTTAAACTGAAACTTCTACTACTACGCTTTGTGAGTCAGTCGGGCAGTAGCTAGGCCTATGACAGAAACGGAAAAGACTTGCACTTCTGAGTAGGACAATTTCGTAGGACTGTGAGGATCGACTGCGTTGACGCCGTTGAGGGTCGAAGAAACTTGTTTCGTGGTTTGACGTGTAGGCCTACGTTCTCTTGAAAGTGAACGCTGAATAAAGTCTGTCCCCGTACCCGTTTCACGTGTGTTGTCTTGCTGTCCCTGAACCAAACCGAATCCGCCTTCGACTGGGAAGGTAGGTTTGCTCGTATTAGGCCTAAACTTTGAGGGAGGGAATATAGAGTAAGGGAATATTTGCGCAAACTTTAATCCAAGTCGGAAGCTGGTTGTTATAGGCCCTAATCTTATAAAATGACAGTAGCTTCTTTTATTTTATAAGCTCAAGGAGTAGGCCTAGTATAATAAAATTGACAGTGTGCCTGAGTTTAACTTCCACATTCACTTTCGTGGTAATTAGGCTAAATATAATAATTTAATTATTAACTAACGTGTTTTTCTTTTGCGTTGGCTGTGCATACCAAATAAATATGTTGCCCAGTGCTTGCCCACTGTTAAGTAAACCTGTAGTTAGTATAGTCTATAGAAAGTATGCAGTACTGCTAAATTATATGCTATTATATTATGTAGAATAATATAGGTCGATTGGCAGACGATTGCAATTGTTATTTCAAAAATAAGGTCAGATTTCAGTCATATAAAATATAATTATCATAATAGTTTTTGAAAATGTTCGAATGTCTATGAATGTTTTCGCATGTTGGGATCCGCGCCAAAGGATCTAAAGGTATCCAGCGCCGAGGAGCGAGCGTCGAAGGTGAAGTGATCGGTTGCTTTCGACACCGTATACATAGGCCTAGTCCCTGTGAGAACTATTTAAAAGTTTGCGGCCCCCCCCCCCTAGAAAAATTCCTGCGGACGCCCATGTTCTCTTCTAGTTATATTCCATCATGTTCTGCTATAAGTTAAGAATGAGCAGAGTCGAGGCAATACGATAGCTAGGCCTATATGAAAACGTTTACATGTACATGTGTACATTTAGGCCTACAGTAATTATTTTCTTTATGTTCTTTTTGGTTCTACTAAGCTCTGCTCGGTTCTATTTTACCGTATCAGCCTATATATTCTGGTGCTATTGTCATAAACAAAATGCATTAGACAGCGTTGGTTTTCAATGAAGCCGCATTAGGCTAAAGAATCGTAATCCGCTTATAAGAACTATAATAATAATATAAGTCCACCGTCTATCCAATAAGAACAGAAGTTCTGTATCAATTCACGTTTACCCATGCTTATTTAATCGGCCTAGGACTTCATAAAATAGAGTTACATGAACTCTAGGCTCTGAATTAAGTTATGAACCAGTCTATTAATGTTTAGTAGGATGATCAAAAGGACGTCGCCATTTTCAGCCGTAACGACTCACGACACACCTTTGCAAGAATTAAGGAAAGTCTGATAGTCTTTGAAAGGTAAATGCATTTCATCAATCGCTTTTCTGAAACCAAATGTCTAAAATCTTTCACGAAGTTCACGATGAGAAGACTGTTTTAGTCTGCGCTGGAAATGTGTTTACGCTGGGTATTGCTGAGCTAAAAATAATTTGACTATGATGCACATCGACCTCGATTTCGAAAGTGAAGGCTGCAGTTATTTGACAAACTTTCCAGTACATAGTCTATAAATAACCGCTGTCGCGGAAGGCACTCCATTTCAACATGACCTAAACTCTAAACATGACTGGTTCTACCACAGCTGCCCTCATATCCATAACACATCAACTCTCTGAAATGCTCCAACAAAGCCCCTTTGTTCACCTGATACTGATAGCCCTGGACTTCTCAAAGGCGTTTGATACTGTGAGGCATGCATATCTGGCAGAGCAGCTCGCTGCACTACCAATCCCTGACCAAATATACAACTGGATCATAGCCCTTCTCAGTAACCGCCAACAGCCCAACACTGCACAAAATTCCCTGGAACAATCTCCGATGTCATTGAAATCAACGCCAACATACTCCAGGGATCGGGTCTGGGACCGGATAACTTCGCAATAGCCATAAGCCTATCAAAACCAAAGCCACTCCACCCTCGCAGTAGACTGTTAAAGTATGCTGACGACAGCTACCTCCTGGTTCCTGCTGAAAATAGCGGTACGATTACGTCTGAGGTTGACCATATCTCGGCAAGGGCCATCGAATGCAATCTGAAGTTGAACCAACATAAGCTTCAGGAGATGATTGTGCACCGACCCAGATCGAAGCTTGACAACATACATCTGACAGGTGCCAACTGCCAAGTCGGGACTCAAAAGTGTGAATATTTTAGGAGTCCCCCTCACAGGAAAATTTGACTTTGATAAACACATAGACAACATTTGTAGGAAGGCTAGGCAGTCACTTTATGCTCTCCGTGTTCTTGCTGCCCACGGGTTATCGGGTTCATCACTCCACGACGTTGTCCGTGCGACTACTCTTAGCGTCGCCACGGGGGGGGCATGGGGGGCAGCTGCCCCAACCCTGGTCAGACTGCGACTACTCCTACCAGGATGTTGTCTGCCTCTCCGCAGTCTCCGGCATGGTGGGGGTTTGTGGGTCAGGACGGGCGGACACGCCTACATGCGCTGCTGCGGCGACTGGTCCGGCTACGATACCTGCCCGAAAACAACCCAAGTTTCGAACAACTATGCCAGAGTGCTGACACCCGCCTCTTCGGTGCTGTTCGTGCAGATCCAGGCCATGTTCTACATGACCTACTGCCACCAATTAAAACTGTAGTATATGCTCTACGTCCACGTAAACATGACAGAATTCTACCTGTTACAGACAGTCTGGCACCAAAACATTTATTATTAGGATGAATTTATTCGTGATTATATACTTCATAATGTACACCAAAGTGCGGTTAGCAATTGGCTTAATAAAGGATATACTTACTTACTTACTTACTTTGCCACCTAAACTGTCAGTGCTCCTGAATACTAACGCTGCATTTCTCACAGGCAATCATTGTGTAAAATGCAACAACAATAGTTACAGATTTCTGTTAGTTGATAATAGCAATGGAGTCAATGAGAATCGCCAAAATGTAGGTAATTATCATCGCTGCCCTCTAGCCTATCATTAAATATAATAGGAAAAGGTTGAGATTTAAAATTTTGCTTGATGTCGAAAATAATTTTGGTCGTTACAGAAATAATTGAGAATCTGTGGAATTTAAAACGATGGAACAGATAGACGATATAACGGAATGTTGCATTTGCACCGAGATGTTTACAGATCCAAGAATACTGCCATGTATTCACACATTTTGTCTAAAATGTCTTGAAGCAACTAGATCGAAATCAGAGAAGAATCCAGGAGACACAATGCCTTGTCCGATCTGTAGGGAACAATTCACCATACCACCAGATGGACTTAGTGGTCTTCGGAAAAACTTCTTCATGGAGAGATTGATGGAAATTGCGAAGATATCCAAACCACTTAAGACCAAGGTGTCGTGTGACGTTTGTCTTGCAAATAAAGATGATGATGATGATATTGAAATACCTGATGCTTCGAAATACTGCGTTGAATGCAGAGAAAACATGTGTGAGATCTGTTCTGTACAACATAAGCGCTATAAAATCAGCAGAGGTCATCAGATCGTGCCATTCGGAAGCCAGCTTAAGGATGAATTGGTGAAGACTTTCGAAGCTACATACTGCAACCAACATAACATGGAAGAGCTGAAGATGTACTGCGCTGACTGCAAGCAAGTGATTTGTATGATGTGCTTTGCAGAGGATCATAAAATGCACAAATGTTCCGATGTAAAGAAAGTAGCGGATGCTTTTAGGGACGAGATTGGTATCTTCCAAGCGAAAGTAGTTGACAGTTCAAAGGAAGGATTGGCACAGGAACTCAAGTTGGAAGAGGAGAAAAGAAAGTTCATGGAGGAATCAGAAATTGCAGAAACTGCTATTAAAGAAAGAGCAATCGAACTGAAACAGATTATCGACAAACATGCGAAGGTTCTACTGGATGAACTGGTTCAGATAAAGGCAACAAGAATGAAAGAAGCTGAATTCAAAGATGAGGAAATTAAAAGATATCTTGCAACAGTTAGCAGCTTCATTACGTACTGCAGTGAAATAAAATCCATAGGAACTCCTACCGACATCTGTCGATCTGTCCATGATTTACGTGCTAGAGCTAATGAATTGCAGGACGTGAATGCAACGCAGATTAAGCAAGCTATTTCTATCGTTAGCGTTTCCTTTAAAACCACTGCAATGGAAGATATCCTGAAGGTGGGAAATATTGTCGGCAGCCTGGAAGGTATGCAAAATTACAATATCTGACTATCAAATTTTGAGTAACAATTATCCCTAAAGTTGCTAATTTTGAAATATTACATCTAACTTCATACTTATTATACACATTCCTCGGGTTCTTATTATATCTCATTATTAATGTCCCTTGTCTCTCACAAGTTTTATCGTCCTGTAGGTTACTTCTACCAGCATTTCATTTCGAAAAGTTAAGCAAGACTCTTAAACTGACTATTAAAAGATAATGTTGATTTTGAATATCTGAAATGCATATGCTGTTTAAGTGGTGTTAAGTAACCACATATACTAATTGATTAACTAGCATACTTACTGTTTTACTGATTAATGTTTTAGCGTCAAATTCTTTTTAGAAAACACTGCATATTTTCCCTGCGGATATTGCCATGATAATAATAATAATTACGACACTTTATATGGTGCCGTAGCAAGGACACCATGGGCATTAAATGGAAACCATTTGGGCTCTATATGGGAAAATTGATCCTATATGAGTTCCTAGTTGGCAGACTGGCAGGGTTATGACTAAGGTTAAGTCCAAACCTGCCAGTTCAATATTAAATAAATTAAAAAACACTTAAAATTCCCGCATTGCCTTTTCTGGCTGGTTGAACTCAATTTAATCGATTTTAAGTCAGTTAATTTTACCACTTTATTTGTAGAGCAACAAAAGTCTCTCGCAACGCTCAAGACGAAGAAGGAGCAACCAGGTATGCAAGATCGATCGCCTTTGGGAACAAGTAGAAATTCAGTCATTGATTCATCACCGTATACAAACAAGGCTTTTAATTCAGCTGTCTATAATCCGGTATCACTCTGGGTCTGCAATCGAAGGACTGGACCCCTCGTATCAATCCTGGACAGTTTAGCGCTCGTTAATAAGCTGATGTCCTGCACAAGTCTTTCGAGTGGTTCTTTAGAAGTTTTGAGATTACGGTGTTACGATTTAATCACTTGCGCTTGGAAGTAAACGGGAGATCCTGCGATGCAAAGAACCAGTGATCACGTTCACTGCAGGTGCAAAGGCAGATGCGTCGGGTTTCTTCTGCCATAACGTCGACATTCTACTGATTTAAGTAGACTAAGATAAGGTCTTATCTTTGATTTGTTTCAGTTTCGGTTAACTTCATCGAAAGTCTACAATGTTCGCATTATGTTCAGGCAGTGACTAAACTGGTCGACAAAATCTATGTTCTCTGCAAGCAAAGGTTCTCAGTCCTTAGTTCTGGGATAATGGTATGTATCTTTGTGGACCGAAACCCTGCTCAGGTTTACAATAACATCCAGATAAAAAAGATTTTCTCTTGCCAACATGTTGTATCATGTGGTAAGTCAAAATGTCTATACATCTCTGACTGGCGGAACAGCTGCATTTGGAAGCTAACGGTTGACGATTATCGAGTGACTCAATGGTTACCCATCGTAGGCAAACTAATCACTCTGTCAATATCCAATGATGGACGTCCCTTTTTACTACTAACAGATGATAAGCGGATGAGCCGACTGGAAATCTACGGATCTGATGCCAAAATCATTCGAAGTATTTCATTGTCCCACGAGATAATGAGTCCACGCCATATCATACAGGAATCCAATGGACAATTCATTATAATTCACAAAATGAAAGAGTCATTAAGTGAACCATGGGTGATGAGTAAATTGAGCAGCGAAGGGCAAATACTTCGCCAATTTCAGCCAAGAGAAGAGTATCAAGAGCTCACGAATCCATATTATTTGTTTTTGGATTCAGAGAACAATCGATTGTTTCTGACTCAAAGCGATGTCTCTGAATTCAGTGTCGTTATGTTTGACCTGGGCTCACTCGAGTGCAAACAAATTCTTGTAAACTCTAAGGGGCTCTCTCGTGGTTGGATACTTTCAGTGCATTACGATGAACGCAAGAAGCAATTACTTGTGGGAAAATCAGACGAAGTCGCTGTTTATGAAATTCATTAGGACGAGTTTGTCACAGTTTACAGAATGTTATGCACCGGGTGTAGAATGGTTGTATTAATGCAATTTAAACAAACTAACGAATTCCTAGAATAATGGATTAGTATGATAATACACTAACTTCGATTATAAATCAATTACTAATGTGACTTAAACTGTGTATTTGTGTTTTTAAAATGTGATAAAATTAAGCATTAGGCCTATATCTTTTCTGAAAAGCCATTCTCTTGAGTAATAGGCCTACATACATAAATATCATGATAAGCGAATTGTCCTTCTTGCGACAATTTGGTTTCCAAAGATTACCAATGCTTAATGCCTATCGTTGTATACAAAGCTAGCAGCTCGTGAAAAACTCCATAGCATAACTTTACAGTTATGAACAATGCGTTTTCGCAGAGATAACCGATGCAGTTTCGTCGCTTTTTCTCCACCTTTGCCAAATTGACTTGTAGCCTAAAGCGCCCTGAAACTGAGTCATTGATTTTTGTAACTCATATAATTATATAGGCCTATAGGCCTATAGTTCCCATTTTTCGGCATCGGCTGCATTACGGCGCTGTACATATCGTCCTTGTTAGTATTATTGTTATTATTATTACTATTATAATATTTGCTGCTGCTGCTGCTGTTGCTGCTGCTGCTGTTGCTCAGGGACGGAGACTTAGGGCGGGTCAGGGGTGACGGTCCCCCAAAACTTGAGGTGGAGGGGACGGAGCTGCTTATATCCCCCCCAAATATTTCTGAAATAGTTCATGAATATAATAAATTTCTACAGTGCTTTCCACTGTTTATACTTTTTGGCGATCTCAGACGGCGCAGCAAAACTAAACTAGAACTCACATTGTATAGCCTACAGTAGTAACATGAAAGGACTTGTTATGGCTACAAAAAGTGGGCCATGAAGGGATCTTAGATCCCGCTAAATAGGGACACCTATAATTACTAAGTCATTTTATGTTGTAGTTATTATTATTATTATTATTATTATTATTATTATTATTATTATTATTATTATTATTATTATTATTATTATTATTATCGGATGACTTGATGGCTGGATGCTGAGGTCATTTTCATCTTAGGCGTCGCATGGAATTGTTCACGGACCGATGGACCTGGCATGACGGAGGACAATGTCCTAATGTGAGGAGAGTGAGGACTAATCCAGTGATGGATGAATGGACATCAGTTTCCTCCCACCACACACGCGTCACCGTTCACGCACAACGACCACAGACTTAACGGCAAGGTAGAGCGTCGTTGGCGGCGGCGGCGGCGCTCGTTTCTTGAACGGTGCTGACATCTATCCACTAGCCGTGCCTCTGTTGACATAATCGCCTCAATATGGACGGAATGGGAGGCCCACTGCGCGCCTCATTAGCTGACCGCGCCTCCTCCAGTGCCCCCATCCCTCCCTGTCTCCCTCCATGTCTCCCTTCCTCCGCTGGCCACGATGCCGGAACTGAGGAGGTGTCAGTGGCTACGGACGTCGCCCCCTCACCAGGCGATCAGCGGAATAATTAAAGCGAAGACCGAGAGGCATTGTAACGAGTTGAAGTGAGAAGAAGCCGATGGGAGGGAGAGTGGGAGGGAGTGGCAGAGAGACGAAGATTCCTTTTTGTTGTGGCTGCGGGGAAAGACGCTCTATTCATGACCACCAGTTCCGGCTGAAAGTGGCTGAACCGAATAAGCAGCTGATAGCCTGAAAGAGACCAAAACGAAAACACTATGTATAGGCTTATAAGTAGTTGAAAGGTAATGAAAATTAATGCAGTGTAAACGGATATTTATTAAGCGCGGCTTCGGATAAAACACCTGAACAATATTGTCATTAATCGACCATCGAAGAGGAAAGAGAGGCAGCGGCGGATGTCTGGTCTTCTTCAATAGTTGAAAACTTAAAATGAAACTGATCGTTTTGTTGCCAATATAGTCATCTTCTCTTTGACTTTGTTTGGACATTAAACACTCCTTTTATTCAATCAAAAGGCCTACATTCGAGTTCGCGTTTCAGAATTAGGCCTAGTCCTAATGACCTAATCGTTCGCTTCATTCGTTAAACTGTATTAAAAACAAATAAGCTGAGTGAAATCTTATCATTTGAAAATTAGGAATTCCTATTCCATTGCTAGATTGCTTTGATGTTGAGTCCTTTAGTAAGAAGTCGAGCCTCTTTCTGGTTTTCCTGGCGTGGTGGTTTATGTGCGTCGCTGAGAAATATCTAGGATGTGCATTTACATTCCATCGCCTAAGTCAACTTAGATCTAAACAAAAGATATAATACAGTTAACTAGGCCTACAATATAATTACTGGACCGGTTTGCTACATGGTTAGAGCGCACGTCCCATGCGTTCGCAAACCGATGCTAGTTTATTTAAGAGATTTAGGCCTACATCTCGAGCTGTAGGCTAGCACGATACGCACACGGGACCTTAAAAAGCGTGTCACCCATTCCAACGGGCAGCGGTGTTGAAGGATCTCATCCGATCAATTCATTGAAAAAATTAATGAGCAGGGTCGAAGCGATGTGGTCGCTATAGAAAACGTATAATTTACATTTATAGAAAAGCATGGACATTTACAAAACTATGAATGTGACCGTATAAGCCAAACTAGCTTCTAACACTCGGTCGTGCTGCCCAAACATTCGTTGCTACAATTCAAAACTGGACGAAATCGTTTGAAATCATAAGAAGCAAGAAACTTGTCACATAAATCTTCAAAATCACGGTGCGACCTTGTAACATTGGATTTAATATTGGATGATTGGATGTATCCTAATAAATTAAATTTGCAACCCAGAAAATTCCCAGCCTCGACGCATTTTGGTTTAATATGGCGGAGAATCGCTTCCTGTGACGCGAATATGAGAACATTTGCGGATCATGCAGCGAAGCACCATTCTCCATCGCATGCAGTTCGAATTAGTCCTTAATAGGAGTCTGTTAATCCAGGATGTATCCATAATCCCTAAGGATATAAACTGCACATAAATAATTACTGTTGCGCTGGTAAAACTCGATTAAAATCTCGCGTCAGATATCGTTATGCGTTGTCAGGCGCCTCTGAGAATTGTGTTTTAATGGGGGAAGAACTGTTAGCATCGCTGACAAAGACCGATCATCATCATCGAAATGAACGACTGCGAAATAAGATCACATGCCGCGAATTGGACGATTGAATTCGACGCCTCGTGTCAATCGCCACGGGTCAGGGTTCATAGGGCGCGGTCAGCATCTCCCGCCGAAACGACGACAGCGCCGTCTTAATTGGCCAACGCTCCGTCCATCCATGGTCCATGGTCCATGGTCCATGCGAGCGCCCATTACAGAAGCCGGTGGCCGCGGTCAGCGCTCGGCTGAGGACACTGGCGCTGTCGCTAGAGGGACACGCAGAGGACGTGTGCGCCCTCTTTGGATTAACGGAGACTTGGTGTGTGGCCGCGTATAAAAAAGCGATTAACGCCACACAGCGGTCGACCAGGAAAACGGGGGAGAGGGAAGGGAAAAGGGAATCGGTAGGATGAGGGAAGGAGGATGTGGAGAGATAAGTAAAATGGGAAGGGGTACCGGTACTGAGGAAGGTCGCGCCTGTGTTAAACTCGGTGTGTGAGGCAGCCCCAGTCTGCAAGCTTCATAGCTGCACTCGGAAACATGGAGCTAAACATACTTCACCTACTTTGTAATGTTGCTTAATATTAGGCGTATAGTTGCTCTTAAAATTCTATAGAGTTTAAAGACTTTTAGGCTGTCTCTGACTTGTTAATTTGATATTAGCAAAATGTAAAGACATTAATTTCTGTTGTAAGTGAATTCAATTAAACTCACTTGTCTAACAATGCTAAAGTTTGCACTCAAACACGTGTAACTTACACTTTGAATGCTTTCAGGCCGCGCAAACTGAAACAAATCACTTTGCTTTCAACTATTCACTTTGCTTCCCTGAAGAACTAACATTAACTTAACTTAATTGCAGATGTTTCTTTTGCTCTTAAACGAACAATTAATCGTAGTTGTTTGATATCGTTGATATTTGCAAAATCTGAACAAATATAAAATGCTTCAAAATGTAGAATGTCTCAAAAATTATGACGGACGAAGCGCTGGCTCAGACAGCGCTGGAGTATCCGACAGCGCTAACTTCAAGTGGCCACAGGTGCTTGTCTGTAAGTTACTGTTCTTCACCTGCGGTTGTGATGACGGCGTGTCTCACAGTCCAGTTGTTATTGTAAGGACCATGGTAGAGCCGTTTGAATATGCACCAAAATGCGACCAAACTGTCCAGAGCGGAGGAAAGGCAAGAAAGAAGGAGGAGGAGGAGGAAGAGGAGGAGCAGGAGGAAGAGGAGGAAGAGGAGGAAAGGAGGGGAGGGGAGATAGGCAGAGGAGTGGCTGAAGGGCGGATTATGGTCAGATATGTTTCGCTGATGAGAAGAAAAACAATGGAAGTGGCCAACTTATGCTTCCAGGCGTCGCCTGCTATCGAGAAAGACTGAGGGGGGAGGAGTGGACGGATGGACGGAGAGAGGGCATTGGGAAGACAGAGGAATAAGGAGGCGGAGAAAGAGGAGGACGAGGAATACGGGCAGAGAGGGATGGACCGGGAGGACAGTGGGAGAGAGGGGTAAATGGAGAGCGGAGGGAGTGGGATGGGAGGTAGGAGGGACAGAGTGGAGGAGGAAATGGTGGGGCTGCTCAAGGACCTCTAGATTAGTGCTCTATCTAGACTTCCTTGGGCTGCTCTAGTGGGGACGACATTCGATTGCGGACACTGCTGTTGCTGCGTTTGGCCTGGAGCCGCATCGTATGCGCTGACGGCGGCTTATCTGTGGCGGACCATATGGATGGATGGACGAACGGGGCTTAATTGCATTTGTCCTTATTCATGAGCACAGGCAGGGCTTCTGTTACATTTCCTTATCAGACGCCACAGTAATTAATTATGACGAACGCAAAGGCGCAGTCGTCCTACATGGACTAAGTAACCGCACGATTTTTATGACTGCAGCACATCGCATCCGGATTGGCACTGAATGGACTGTAGAGATTAAATGAA
Source organism: Aporrectodea caliginosa (assembly GCA_020284085.1). NCBI lineage: Eukaryota > Metazoa > Annelida > Clitellata > Crassiclitellata > Lumbricidae > Aporrectodea > Aporrectodea caliginosa. The sequence goes on along the minus strand of JACEVL010000426.1, from coordinate 121,098 downwards.
AGGGTAAAGAAGTGGGTTGAAGTGTCTCCAATCATCTCTCTCCCTCTGTCTCTGTCTTTCACTGTGTCTCTGTGTGTTTGTCTCTGTCTGTCTCTGTTTCGTGCTCCCTCTCTTTCTCCTCTCTCTCTCTCTCTGACAGAAAGAGATAAACTGAGAGAGAGAGAGAGAGAGAGAGAGAGAGAGAGAGAGAGAGAGAGACAGAGAGAGACAGAGAGAGAGAGAGAGAGAGACAGATAGCGAGAATTTATGGCAAGATTTTGTCGTCTGGATGTTTACAAGCTTTTAGTTTATTACATTACAACAAATTACAACTTTTTCAACACATAGATCCGACTTCCTATTATAGGCTTGAGTGGATGATTGACTGAAGTCTCTCACCTCTTCGTTGACTTTCTATAGCGGCAAGCTTTAATCTTATACGTCAAAAGAGGAAAAGAAAAGTACCCGGCCCCGAAACTCCGCCACTGTCTGTACTCTGAATGGCAGCGCCAGTCCCAAGCCTGGATAAAGGGAGGAGAGAGGCGCTAATCATCTTTGTTTGTTATGACAAAGCGTCGTTAAATAACAACTAACCAATCAACCCGGATTGTTCAGTGATGGGCCATTGTTCTTCTTGCCTTTGTGTTGCCGACACCCTTATTATAGGCATGGAGTATGAAGAGGTGAGTGTGATGAGTGAGGTGAGAGTCTCCTGCGTTTAGCAAAGTTTAAAGCATGGATTCATGTCTAACCAGTTGCTTGTAAGTAAGTGTAAAAGCAATACCAACACAGGAGACCACTTGCATCCATATAGGCCTATAGTGACGTTCAGGCGGGATTATAAACTTCAGAAGTTCAGATTATATACAGACTAGTTGTTGAAACTGCTTGAGATTCATTTGAATTTCTTTGCAATTTTTTTTGAAAATCATTTTTTATCGTTCACATCGTTAAAATCATCTACGTCAGATATACACAAACCTTCGAACCCAGTTTAATAAATCCAAATTGCGCTTATTTATACAATTCATAATAACTAATAACAGTTTCTGCAGCCGACCCTAATCCCCGAAATTCGAGAACTTTGTTTTCAATGGTCCTTATCATAGAGATGAATTCTTTCGTAAAGTTTTTCCGTTATTACATGTGTAACTTATCATAAGTCGACAAAAGTTTAACTGTCCGATTATATTAGGTATAATATAGTTTATCCAATTGTTGATCTCATTGTTGCTTGAATATAAATACAGGATTCGTTTTCTTTATCTGCCTCAGCATCTATATCTCTGTCTTTTTTATCTGTCTGTCTGCCTGTCTGTCTATCTGAATGTCTATCTGCCTGCCTGAGTGTCTGTATAATCGTCTGGTTAGATGATGCGAGATAAACACAGAGGTTGAGACAAGTAACAACGACAGGAACATACAGAGGTACAATGACGCGGACATGTTATATACAAGGACATACATACACGCATCCAGACAGACATCTAAACACACAGATAGTCATATTCACAGACAGACAAGCAGACAAATAGCACGGTAGCTTAGTGTAGGGTGTGACCGATTCTTAAATCGGAAATCGGTTGGAGCCGATTTTTGCCCTAGACCGATTAATCGGGATCGGCGCATCCCAGGACTACCAATACGATTACCTAAAGAAGTAATATTTTTGACCGAAAACAATTCTTTTTCATTAATACAAAAATATTAACCTGTTTTGGCGACCTCCTGCGGTAATATTTAATCTTTAACATTGAAAGTCCGTGTAAACTCATAAAATTGTGAGTCGACGCATCAACAAAATGGCGGACAGTCGGACTTTTGAGTAACAAACAGTGTCTATAACCAAATAAAAATGAATATTGCCGATTAATCGGATCGGATCCGTAATCGGTGAAAAAGAAGGCCAACTAATCGGAATTGGTCACACCCTAGTTTAGTGTCTGTCTATGGGTAAGTTTACTTATAATTTATATAGATGTGTGTGTCTGCTTGTATGTCTAGATGCGTGTGTTAAGCCACGGCTCCTATCATTCCCGTGGATGAGAATCCGTTCAATCCACTCATCTGTGACTCAAACGTCGCCGGTCCGCCGAACTTGTTGACCCCACCACAGGCAATGGCCGCCGACAGTCCACCGGAAGTCATCCCAGAAGCCCCTGCGTATCCGTCGTGCGCCGTAGGAAACGGATGGCCCTGCGCATGCGCAACGGCGGCCGGCGATATGAAGGGCGTGGTCAGCGCGTGTCCAGCGTTTCCGGTCATGTAGCTGGCCAGCTGTTGGCGATTGTAGGAGAGAGCGGCGGCGTTCGTGGCGTAGTGTTTGTCGTATCCGCCGACGACTGAGCTGAGGGCGAAGTCCAGTGCGTGGTGATGACCAGTGGTCATTGCGGACCCCGAGGGAGGGGCACCGATGACCACGGACCCTGTGAGAGTCTTCTTGTGTCGTTTGCTCTTCGCTGACATCTTGCGGTTGCGCGTCTGGATGCCATCCTTCTTCATCGTCAGAGGACGATTCACCTTCACATACCAAACGACAATATTCGGAAATTAAAGCAGGAAATAAGGCAGGGCAATGTACGATAAGGCATGACATGGCACGTTATACGGTAATATGAGGCAAGGTAAGGTAAGGCTATATAAGGCAAGATAAGGAAAGATAAGGTATGCGTAACGTAATGCAAGGCAAGGTAAAGTAAGGTACAGGCATGGTAAGGTTAGGTTGAAGGCATATTGTATAACAAATAAGCATAGCCGGGCATTTATATAGCCGCATTATAGCGCCCTTTTGTACCTCACAGATTATAACTGATGGTATGGAGTACACCCTGGGGCAGTGCTGTCCAACCTTTTAGACACCGCGGGCCACCGAAGAAGTAATTTTTGAAGGGCCGCACCAGTCAACTCAAAAGCAGCGACTAAAATTTATTGAAAATTATTAACTGCATTATAATTAATTATGGAGATATCATAATGAATGCGTCTTGGGAACTGGATTTTGTGTAGACATTGTCAAATGATAAGCCAAGTTACGAACGAATAGCTATGCAAGTAGGCCAGTGACTGTTTTTACTTCATTTTAACAGAAATTGCAATTGTTTAGCGAGCTGCGGCGGGCCACTTAGAATCAGCCGGCGGGCCGCATGCGGCCCGCGGGCCGCGGGTTGGACAGCACTGCCCTAGGGGATTCAACATAATAGCAGCGATGGCGAAGTGACACGTTGCGAAGTATATATTTGCCATTCATTTCTACTCTTTTCGTTTGTCCCTCGAAGCAGGGCAATTATTCTGGAGCTGACTATCTAGGTTAGATCGCAGGCAACTATGCAGCCGCCTGTTTGAGGCTTAGAGAGAACTGCAGTTACAACTGTCCCACTCGCATTTCGCCCTCTCAACATCGCTGATTGCGTCCGAATTAACCGATGCCACGCTTGGTTGATCATCGAGTTATTCTACCACGCTCCGGTGATTGTCCTATTTCATCAAATCGCGAATAGATGATACCGACAGAGACTCAAATACAAATACAGACACACAAAGACACGCAGACAGCCACAGAGCGGCTAATACGGACTCAGCCAGAATTCCTAGAAACAGAATGGAGACATGGAAACTGCGCAGAAGTAATAAATGTACGAGACAACGAAAGCGCAAATAATACAAAGACACTGGAATAAACAGAGTAGTGAGACAGCTGTACACACGCAGTCAGTCAGACAAACCGGCAGACGCACCGACAAATATGGAAAGCAAGGCAGCAAGCAAGTCTGTCTGTCTGTCTGTATGTATGTATGTTTGTCTGTCTGTCTGTCTACCTATCTGTCTGTCTGTCTGTCTGTCTGTCTGTCTGTCTGTCTACCTATCTGTCTGTCTGTCTGTCTGTCTGTCTGTCTGTCTACCTATCTGTCTGTCTGTCTGTCTGTCTGTCTGTCTATCTGTCTGTCTGTCTGTCTGTGTGTCTGTCTGTCTGTCTGTCTATCTGTCTGTCTGTCTGTCTGTCTGGCAGACAGTCGGCTTATCTGAGTGGCTCATCACAGACGGAGGAGGGGAAGAATGAGACGCAGAGGTTGATGATGCTACATTGACTGATGCGGCATCAGTGGGATGGATCGCCCGACCGAACCCCTTAGCATCGCTCGGCTACATTGATATATCGCTTCTGCTGCTGCCGGTGCCTTGCTTTGGGATGCAGACCCTGCTGCAGCTGATGATGATGATGATGTTGCATGTGATGGCTATGCTCAGCCGCTCGGGAATTTCTCCAAATGAATGCAAAGACTTCGAACAATATTGATTTTAGAATACTTGTCTATATGATATCAGATGTATCCTGTTCGAGAGTAGGTATATTACGCAAGAAAGGCAAAGATAAAGAAGGAAGGAGGAGATTATGAAGGCGGTGCAGATGACAATGATGATGATGCAGAGGAAGAAGAACATAATGATGAGTAGGGCGAAGATATGGAGAAGCAGGAGATGGCCAACTCTCATGCATGTCTTACATTGTGTAGTTTGTAGTAGAGTCCGCATGCGTTGCAGACGGGTTCGCCATTTTGGTTCCGTCTCCAGAGGGTCGTCGTACTCGTGGAGCAGTTGGCACAGTTTGTCCCAGCTCTTCGTGCAGAAGACTGCATCAAAAACAAAAACATCAATCACCCATCAGACCAGACCAAGTCAACATTGGGCATTTTGGCATGTTACGATATCTTTAGAGTATATGCAAATCTATATACAAATATACATGTATGTATATGTATGTATGTATGAGCACTTTTTATAGCGCCCCTTCAATATTTCTACTCAGAGGCGCTCCCGACTACATCGCGGACACTGAATCGGAGTTTCACGCCGAAGCGCATGAGCAATTGCGAGCGAAGGACTTGCCCAGGGTCCCTACGCGGCGACTTGAGGTGGATTCGAACCCGCAACCCTCTGGCTGCAAGGCACCGAACATACCCCTACACCACCGCGCCCCACAACACTGAATAGGGTATTACTATACTCATGATTATATTATGCACCATAGCTACTCATTCTATATCTCAGCCCCTATGGTGCAGAATATAATCATGAGTATTAAATATGACTTATGGATACATTGAATTAGTGATAGACTAATTGCGAAAGAGAAACTGCGACTACTCCGTCCAATTAAGGCAGTAGTCAAAGTTTCTTCCTTGTTTTTCATACGTTCAGTTATTTATATCGGTTTAGCCTTTATTCGCTGTCAGGGTGTATTGCTAACTTCCTCAATCCTCATGCATGCAGCGACCTTTGGATTATCACAATAAATAATATAATAATAGTTTGGCTAGAAAGACGCATCATTCCAGGTTAAACATGATGCTCTCTGTCTTAATTTACACCAGTTTTTCCGATTTGATTTTTGGAGAGCAAACTAGAGTGAACTGGGGAAGTCGCTTTAATCGAAGTATAGAGGCACCACTACAACACTGAATAGCCAATACAAACGCAGACGCAACAAGATTTGAACTTAAGAATTAAGCATGAGAAAAGTAGCCTACCGGGACTAGATAATAGGCAAATGCATGATCGAAATGAACCGATAGCGTTTATTTACTACAACCTTTGCCATAAAATTGTTTGGTGTCAGGACCTCATGATGATGATTGTGATGATCAATCAATCAATCAATCAATCAATCAATCAATCAATCAATCAATCAATCAATCAATCAATCAATCAATTAATCAATCAATCAATCGATCAAGCAAGCAATCAACCAACCAACCAACCAACCAACCATCCAATCAATCGTTTATTGACATACTATAGCATAAATATAGTAGCAAACTTAATGAATAAAACATCGTTATAGTCAATAAGTCACCCGAAAAGGTTCACTGTGACCCGCTAAGAGTACGGCTGGCTTACTTACATATTAGGCCTATATCCAAATTGCTCGAATCATTGTAATAAAACAAATGTCATTTGACAGTACAAAAGATATAATGACGAGTGAAATAATTAATTTAATGCTTTGACATTAAAAAGCATTGTCCCCAGGGCTGACATATAGATAACATTGAGACCATAAAATAATGAGCATAATATTTGCAACATAATGGAACTTAATCACAAACTCTTCATTAATCAAATTTAGATAACCCACCCCTCTGCGAGATAGGTCCTCACTCTGCGCCTAAAGATATCGAAAGATAATTAAACTCCTCGGGGACGCAATTCCACAATGCCGGGTCGAAGCACTTTATGACTGAGAACTGTTTCAGTCTGACCCTCGCACTGTCACTATACGATATTCATCATAGCCTATGCTCTGGTGTTGTAACTATGTGCATCAAAATCTTGATCAATATATTTATCGAACATAGCAGGCATGACTATGATAATTATTGATGTTAATGTTGATTATGATGATAATGATAATGATGATGATGGCGATGATGATGATGAGGAGGAGGAGGAGGAGGAGGAGGAGGAGGATGATGATGATGATGATGATGATGATGATGATGATGATGATGATGATGATGATGATGATGATGATGACGACGACGACGACGACGACGACATCAAGATTCAAAGTCAAGTAGAAATAATAGGTGAAGGTAGCACAGTTTCCAAGATTTTCAATTGTGTACCTGACTACATGTATTATAGGCCTACGTAATTTACGTATACAGCCTAACTGTAATAGGTCTATTAGTGTTTTATGCGAAGCTTCAAGCTAATAATTATTGAACAAAATTGGTGTGATTTACATGTACATTCAAAGTGTCGGTTGATCATTCATAATTACAATACTATATATAGAGTTATTTTGTCACTTGATCATTGCAGTATTTCTATAACGATCGAAGTATAAGTTAATCCTGAAATGAGTTTGACATTCAAAGCCACTTTTAAAAATCTAAATCTCAGACTTTTTTTTTCCATCCAACAACCAAGATGAAGCCCATGGCACTCGTTCATTTTCTCTGATCTTATAATTATATCGCCATTAAAGCTGTCAATCGATGTTTTTAAGCAACTGCGTTTTGGTGACTTGATCGAGGACCGGATATACATCAGAGCGACGGTTAGAGGGAGACTCGAACTCTTGCGCTGCGTGTCACAAGGTGAGGACATTACCACTCATGCACTGGATATGTATTGCTGGCTAAATCCTGTTTCTATGCTTATCACGCAAGGCGTTCAGAGGCAGGACACAGAGACTATGTCTACTGCATGAACAGTCATCTGAATACAATGCTGTCTGTGGCTTAGAAGAAGAAGAACAGTCCCGTCCCTTAAGCTAGCACTGAGGCAGCCATGGTTTACAGGGTATGAAGTGTTAGCGACTTCATTTTCTTAACCTCGGCATAGGAGGGCGGTTGGCCAGTCCTCTCCATCGCCGTCTCATCTTCCCACCGACAGTGTACGGTCAGACTAATTAGTATCGTCAGTGTAGCCTACTCATTATAGCTGAGTTGACAAGAGGTGCAGATGGAGCAAAAATCTAATCCGATGGCTTGCCATGTAATGTAATGTAATGTATAATTGTTATAGCGCCAGTATGTAACCAGCAAAGGCATCGGACGATCGTCCATACAGTTAACAGTTACTGTAGATAGATTATAATATATAGGCTATGCAGAATGGTTTAGAAAGTTTACTTATAATTAAAAGTAAAATGTTTAAAACCAATCAGCTCCTGTAGAGTAGAAAACTCTGCATCGGTCAGAAATCTTTTAAATACGTTATACACAGCAACCTAGTGTTACCAGAACGCAAAGCATGTAGCGATGATCCGAACAACCTGTATGGCCTTTGTAGGCTACAGTGAACTGGGCTGGTCAGTGGCAGTGAACTGGTCTGGGCTGTTGGCTAATTTCAGGCCACATAGTCATAGACCCTAAACATGATCAGTTTCAATGTAGCATCCGACAATGTTCGAGTTATCGTGTTGTTATGACTACGCTGCTTCTAGTAGTGGACACTGGACAATCCACATGCGAGTTTATTGTCCGAAAGAGAATTCATCTGACCGCTTATGTCGGCGCATAACACAAATAAACCATGTGCACTCAGATAGAAATATATAAACATATAATCATAGACTCCTATTATTTATAAAGCACTATACTATGAATTTATGTGAAGACCACCAACTTATTCACGAGCGCTGCGTGGTATCAGAGGGTTGTCCAGAGAAGTACATAATGACCAGCAGAGGAAGCGCTTCCCATATTTGGCTGCTTAAGATGAACGAGGAAGAAATTTTGACCATTCCCGGGCAGGTCTTAGACATTGTGGGGGCGCGGTGGTGTAGGGATATGTTCGGTGCCTTGCAGCCGGAGGGTTGCGGGTTCGAATCCACCTCAAGCTACCGAGTAGGGACCCTGGGCAAGTCCTTCACTCGCAATTGCTCATGCGCTTCGGCGTGAAACTCCGATTCAGTGTCCGCGCTGTAGTCGGGAGCGCCTCTGAGTGGAAATCTTGAAGGGGCGCTATAACAAGTGCTCATACATACATACATACATAGATAAGTTCCAATACCGTCTAACATAAGAGTAGCCCAGACATAAGCCGTTTTTCTGTTATTTATCACCATTTTGTGGCCATCAAAGACCGTTAACGTCGACTTTCACTACAGAT
>JACEVL010000426.1:0-107500 GCA_020284085.1 Aporrectodea caliginosa | reverse complement strand
CAAGACAATAATTGAAGTCAATGCACGCTGACGGCCTGGACCTTTTGCTCTATATGTAATTAATTTTAGGCCTTGTCATCATTTGTTCCGCATCAATAAATTATGTTTAACAGAAATACCTACTGTGGACTTTCGTAGCCGATATCTGCACGACGACATGGCTAAAAATCGATGGAAGTATATGAAGCCTTAATAAACTGTGCAGTGATACGTGGCGCTTTGGCGTGTAAACACTGCGTATAGCGCCTCTGAGTAGTTTTCTTGAAGGTGCGCTATACAAATGTTCGATATGAATGAATGAATGAATGAATGAATAAGCTTTCAAAATTATGATGACGAAGACGGCGATGATTAATAATAATAATAATAATAATAATAATAATAATAATAATAATAATAATAATAATAATAATAATAATAATAATAATAATAATAATAATAATAATAATAATAACAATAATAATAACTCTAAATGCAGATTCACTGTCGTTTGTTCAGGAACTAGGAGGCAGGATCTTTCCAGCGACCGGCGATCAGCGTGAGACCAGTCATCTGCTGCAACGCCTATCGGTCACCCTACAGATTGGAAACTCTCTGTCTGTTTTAGCCACTGCGGACTGCAACAACAGTAGCCCAGGACTGAATGACGGCTTATAAAATTATTGAAACAGCCATTTTTAATCAGTCTGTAATAAGTTTGTTGGTTTTATGAAGAAATAAATTTGTCTTATAATAATAAAAAAATAATAATAATCTTTTCTTTATTGAAGCGCCTGACAAACGCACTGCGCTGTACATTTACATGTTATGCAATTTAAATCTTAACTACTAACAGAACAGACAGCCTGTAATACACGGCGCTAATAGCAGCCTACAAAGCATATCCGCCGTACGGGGCTCGAACTCGGTACCTCTCGGTCTCTGTCCAGATGTTATCCAATGCGCTATCGGCCCCCAAAGAGGAATTGTAGGAATAAGAGGAATTGTAGGCAATACTTCAGATAAAAGAAAAAATCAGAGGATCTTTGAAGTAATACTACATCCGATACTTCTGTAGCGCAACTGTTTTTATGCTCAAGGCATCAGTCAATGGTCGCCACTAAGCGAAGTCGGTGTGTATTTGCCAGATTGCAGGCTAAGTCCGGTGACCGGTCAAATGGAAAATGGCAGTCCGATGAGACACAGGAAGAGGCTACGGAGGGAATGAATAAAGGGAAAGACGAGTTGCTAATCGAAATATAAAAATCAACAGAGACGGTACATATTTGAACTTTTATCCGGAAGACATTTGTATTGTATTGTATTTTCATCTATTCAATCAATAGGAGCAGATAGAAGGCTGTTCCATTACATGTAATTAGGTTTAGTTATTTAAATTTCGATGTTTAGTTTAATTTGGGTTTAGTTTATTTAGTATGCTGAGTCTGGGGCCAGCAAAAGGCGAAATCACACGGACCAAAAAATGTCGTTGGTCCTCTGTATAATCAGAGCGAGACATTCAGAGGACCTTATCGAGTAGTGACAAGTCTTGGAAGTCAGCATGAGACGAAGATAGTGAGATTGGCTGAAATGTAGAACCTTATACATGGACAATTACCTCGATCTTAAATTTTTTTATGTCGACTAACACACTCAAAGGTGCTAAACAAAAATCTAGTAGGCCTACTATAGGCCTATAGTATTGCTGATAACGGATAGTTTACCTTTGCTCTACAATTTAAGACGGGGAAATGGTTGAATGGTAAGGTTGACTCAGCCTTCCACTCCCTGGGGCCAGTGGCTTCTATCCCCCCCCTAAACAACCGGGCTCAATCCCTCCCCTCCCGGGCCGAGAGGGGGGAAGTCAGTAACGTCATTATTTACAACAGTTCGCTTCGAATTATATTTTCAAATTTTCAAAGGCCTATGATCGATTTTGCCTCCAAGATCCCACAGACGATCGGTAGTAACGACAGTTTTCAACCAATTTTTCGAGGGGGGTAGTAACGAGAGTTTGCCAACAAAAATTTCCACCCTGACCGAAACAATAAATCCTGGGGGAATTATCCCTAAATTTCACACTTTCTGTGCAAAATTACATGTCTTTCATTTTTTTCTGGGCGCGGAAAACTCGATCCTGGGGGGGAACGTCCCCCCCAAAGACGTCTAGATTAAATACTGCTCATTTATACAAAAAAGTGGGTCTTTCACAGGACTGTGAGTGAAGACTGTGTAACTTGTAGAAAGTGTGACAAAAACGAAAAAAACTCTTTCCCCCTGTTTTTCACTGGGCTCAACTTGCGCCCGCCATGTATAGGGATAGAAGCCCCTGCCTGGGGCGACTGTAAAATGAGCAGAAGGACAGATTGGTGCCTTGCAGGCTGCCATGCAGTTAAATTCGACTCCTAATAAACTTGCTATCATCTGTTACTATTATATCATGTAATCTTACTGCGTACTTCTCAGTTTGAATTAATAAACGAACATTATCATTATTATTATTGCTTAAAGCAAGTGGACTACCCTTCAACCATTTATAAGCGGACTTCTCTTTCCATATCGATAACTCTCCATCTTTCCTAACCCACCTATACATTTTGTTATTATGCCAAATCATAACGTCATTTAGCCTACAAATTAGCGCATCCTCTTGCCTACAGAAATTAAACTGAGTGAACCAAAGCAATATGCATTTGCGAACAAACCCTTAAATCGGTAATAGCAATTCCGATAAAAGTTCCTATCGCTAATAGCATTCCATATGAAGCCGAAATCGTTAATAGCACTATCGATAAAAAAGTAAATAGTAAAAAAGTGAACATCATTCTCTATAAAATTTCAAATCTTAACTGGTATTCCTGATAAAATTGCTTCATTAAGCACAGACGCCAAATTCTCTACATTAACGCAGACCGACTGTTGCATTTCAAAGAAGAGAAACTTCTGCATAATAAAGGTCGGAAACTTGTTACTTCTCCATCCGCGTCTACTTCCGAAATTTCAAAATCTGATCCAATCTGTAAACTTCAATAGCGCAATTTCATAATACACATTCGCGATCTGATGTCATCACCCTATGGACAGAGCCAGTCGAGATTCCTCAGCGATCGAAAGGTCGGATTTCAATGCTTAGCCTACTATAAGCGACTTTCTTCTTACACTACGCCACGGTATACGTAGGCCTAAGCGTAACATGATGTCAGCCTGATCACTTCGCAGTGTAGCCTAATGATTAGGAAATACAAAACCAATAACTAGAGTTGAGTTGACCTGGAGCAGCGACGAACCGGGGGATCGCACCCCCGGGTGTTAATACAAATGACTGGGTAAAGATAATCTCCAGCAACGAAACCCCGATTCCAGCCGACCGGACGCAACATGTACAATTAGTGGAAGACGGATTACCTTACCTGACAATCCCCATGTCAGAGGTGCCTCCCGCCTTTTAACCGGCTATTAATTCCACGTACCCATTGCACAGTAGCCAAACACACATAAACGCAGAGGCCCACTAAAAGACTCTGGCACCCTGCCCAGCACAGACACATACGGTCCATGACACCGATATGCTCTCCCCTACGGACACACAGCGGCTGTGTCGTCGTGTAATGGACCTCCTCCTTCCTTTGCCCCATATCAAGTGGTCCGTTCAGTGACCGAATATTCAGAGTTTACGCTAAACTCACTTATAACATCAAAACAGCAGGGGTCAATGACTTCCCGTGACATCTCCTAATTTCCACAGGATGTCTATTATAATCTGTCCTGTGTCAGTTCGAATCGACTTAAAATCTATTCCGATCCATTCTATAGTCTAGTCTCATGTTGAAGTGTTTCCTCTATATATAGGAGGCGCTGGATAAACATTATTGGAAGAAGAAGAAGAGAACAGCAGTCCCGTGAGCTAGCCTGAGAGGCAGCCATGGGTATGAAGTGTTAGTGACTTCATTATCTAAGCCTCGGCATATGAGGGCGGGTGGCCAGTCCTCTCTCTCGCCGCCTCATCTTCCCACCGATAGTGTACGGTCAGTGTACTCATTATAGCTGAGTTGGCTAGGGGGCGCAGGTGGAGCAGAAATCTCGAACCAAATGTCAGCCCTTTAATTATAGCCTACTAAAGAAACAATACAGTGTGTCGAGTGTGGTCCCCATATTGTACGATCTAATCGAACAATTCGCTGTTATATGCTTAAGACAATGCAACGCTAAATAGGCTGTAAGTCGCATCAGTCCGACAAGACGTGATAAGAAGCAGTCTGTGGATCACATTGCAACAAGCGGATATCGGGTAAAGATATGAATGGCATCAATTAGGAATCAACAAAATTACAGATGGAAGAAAGCACGAAATAAAGTACGACATAATTTAGCCCATAAAAATCCGTGAAGGTAGGCTTACCATTGTGAAACAGCCATTATAGTAAGAATATATTATATTATAACGATAAATAATTATATATATATATATATATATATATATATATATATATAAACTTATAAAACCTGTAAAGTTACAGCTATACATTGAACATGATTTGGAGCCGACAAAGATTCCTTTTCGATTTTCGTAGGATCACGTAAGTATCGCTCAATGATGAGTGGGTTTTTATTTGACGGTCCCAAAAACCATAATATAGACATCAAGAACACCATTCTAGTATTGGCCCACTTGTAGCTTCTGAGAACCATAGGTTATAACATTACAGGACAAAATCATGCGATGAGCATATGACGTTGATAATATCTATCTTTAGTATAGGGGCCTATACTTTTAGTGAAAGTGAGAAAGCAGGACTCTACTTCAATATAAAGAAGACAAAGATCATGACAACAGAAGAGGAGGACAGTTTTGAAGTAGACGGAGAGGAAATAGAAACAGTAACTAGCTTCACGTTTTTGGGATCAGTAATAGAAAAAGACGGAAAGTGTGATATGGATATAAATCGTAGAGTGGCGATAGGAAAAGCTGCAATGAATGCTCTGGAAAAAATATGGAAGGACAAACATGTGAGTATAGACACGAAAAAAAGATTGGTGAATATGATATACCAACAGTAACATACGGCAGCGAGACATCGACAATGACCAAGAAAATGAAAAAAAGATTAACGCATGCGAAATGTGGATATGGAGGAAGATGCAGAGAATATCATGGATAGAGAAAAGGACCAACGATTGGGTGCGCATGAGTATCGGAATTGAGAAGGAAGAGACACTACAACAAACAGTGCTAAGAGCAAAGTTGAGGTTCTTTGGTCATGTCATGCGATCAGATGGATTGGAAAAGGAAATGATGTTAGCATATGGAGAGGGAAGGAGAAAACAAGGACGACCAAGGAAAAATGGATGGACGACTACATGAAACAACTGGAATGAATTTGGCAGAAACTGAGAGATGCGACGGCGGACAGAAGGAAATGGAGAGGCTTGATCATGACGGTCGCTAGAGTTCAAGGAACTGACAGCACAAGGTAACAAGGTAATACTTTTAGGATTTCAAGACTCAGAAAAGCATAATATAGACTCCAGGAACATCATTATATCACTTCACTTCCAGTGAAGCCAAAGATTAACCATAGCAAGTCAAACGACCCTGAACTACAAAGTCATGCGATGGTCATACGATGGTCATACGATGTTGATTATAACTCTGTTGGATTTCCACGACCCCGATGAGCCTTTCTTGGACTGAGTCCTTCTCTTCATCCTTCACCGATAATGAGATAATATTTGACAATATAGAGGTCAAATGACCTTGAAAATGAAGGTCTTCTGATTGTCCTACAGTGTTAGAAATCGCTTGTTTGACTTCTTCTAACCAGAACACCGCATGCTAGACACAAAAATCACTTCTCTATTACATGTAGTTCCTGAGATAAACGGAGGTAAAATTTCCCTCAACGGTAAGTTAATAATTATGTCTGCATGTGATTCAGCTGAACTCGGGTCGCATGAGACCCTTAAATGTTGATATAATTTGCTGTAACTTCATACAATATAATAACTAGTCATACAGAAACTTTCTAGACGTTGGCCGTCAAGATATGTAATTTAAAAAAATTATTTTGGAAATTTGGAGACAACCTGTAGTATAATGTTATATAATCGTAATCGTAATCTCCAAACTTCTAAAGCGCCACTCGAAAGCCAAGCGCAGGGCACCAGCTTATTCACGAGCGCTGCGTCTAGTCAGAAGGGTTGTCCAAAAATGGTAGTCAAAGGGAGGTCCGAGTCCGGTTTCAGAGGATCAGAGGGGTCAGAGTAGCTGCTAAGGTGGGTGTCGTTTAAAATCGAGACAGGAAGGTATACAGGATCAATATACATATTATAGGCCCTAAAAATTTATGTACACCGTGAGGCATAAAAAAGGAAGCCCCTACAAAATCGTTATTATTTTTAACAATATTCAAACAATGTCAATGAAATTCATGAAATTTACAAATAGCAGGCAATGTTAAAACATTTACAATTTGTACTCAAACTGTCCGCCTTCAGCTTCTACGCATGCGCGAAGTCGCTTGCGCCATTCACGCACCGCCGAGTCAATAATTCGTTGGTCAAGATCGTTCCAAGCTTGCATGATTCGCTTACGAAGATCTTCAACATCACGGACCTTTGCTTTGTACACCATTTCCTGCATGCATCCACATATTTGATAATCTACTGGATTCAGATCTCGGCTGTTAGGGGGCCATAGTGTTGGAATTATGAAGTCAGGAGTTTCATTCGTCAGAAGTGCAACAGTTTCTCGAGCTCTGTGCACTGGAGCACCATCTTGCTGGAAAATGTAAAATTCAGAGAATCCTCGAATTTCAGGTAGAAGGTCTTCCATGAGTAAAACATCTCTGTAGTATTGGCCGTTGATTTTACCCCCGGTTCAACGAAGTGAATTGACGTGCGCCCCAGAGAAGAAACACCGACTGACACCATCAGGGATTTGCTAAACGTCGGACGTGTGCGTAAATCGCGGTCGGCTGCAATATCACTCTTTCGAGTCTAACTGCAACATACAGACGATCATTTTGAGCATTGCTAGGAGAAGCAACTGTGAATAATTTTTCGTCAGTAAACCAGATGAAATGCACTAGGCTAGCTGGGTAGCGACTCAACAAAGGCACGGTGCTCGTGGTGCGGCAAGCGACTTCGCGCATGCGTAGAAGCTGGGCAGACAGTTTGAGTACAAATTGTAAATTTTTTTACATTGCCTGCTATTTAGCTATAAATTTCATGAATTTCATTGACATTGTTTGAATATTGTTAAAAATAATAACGATTTTGTAGGGGCTTCCTTTTTTATGCCTCACGGTGTATATCGTCATCTATATCTTTCCACAGTTTGGACGCGTTTTCCATTTCCATGGTAGCCTATACGTTTCTAGTCATCCTTATTCTGGGCTTGTCTTTATTCGTAGTCCGCAACTGGAAATAATAAGGTTAAGATACGATATAATGAGAAGAGGTACGGTAAGTTAAGATAAAGACAGGCGAGGTAAGATGGAAAGTAAAGTTACGTCAACTTCGTCAAGCAATCACTGGGTTTTCTGTCAACTTTGCAGAAATTCTCACACGGCCAAAGAGTTGTGTGCGTGTGCGTGTGTGTGTGGGGGGCGTATATGTGCGTGTGCGTATGAAAGTTATTTGTTCTGAAGAGCAGAAGCGATAGTCTCTGCTTAGATTTACAGAAGATGGATTGATGCCTTGACTCACCGGAGCTTGAGTGCGACTTGGTTCGAATCCTTGAGACAGCGGCCGATGCCTTGAACATCGTCGAATGAAATGACGAATAGTCCAGATCCGTCATGTAGGGGTACGGGGCCAGCTGGTGATGGTGATGGGGACCCTGTGCACCGGTGGCAAATCCGGACGCCATCCCTGGCAGATGCGAGTACTGGAGTCCATGGTCAGCCACGGCGACGGACAGCAGGCCCCCCGAAGGCCCTGAGGCGCCCGGGGACCCGTCGTTGATCGGGAAGGCCAACTTTGTGTCCGGCAGATTACAAGCGTACCCGGCTTCCATGGCGCTCTGCTTCCCGAGTCGGTCGAATCCGCCTGCGGTCGGCGATGGAGAGCAGGCCCTGCCCGGCACGGGGCTCGTGCCGCGGCACGGGTGCGGCGAGAAGGGGAAGCCGAACAGACGTGACCCTGCGCTGGCACAGCCGAGGTTCAGGTTGGCCTTGACGCTGTAGTTATGATGCTGCTGCTGCTGTTGTTGTTGATGCTGCTGGAGCGAGTGATGATGGTCGGCGAGAGAGTCTGTCTGCTGCTGCAGGCGGTTCGAAGCCTTGTTACCCATTCCCCATCCGGGAGGTGGCTGGTGGCCGTACGACATACCGGTGCCAGGGTAGGACGGCGCTGGTTTGGCATCGGCGCTTGGCATCCACGGACTGCATGGACTGTAGGACAACTGACCGGCCTTGGTCCGATGGTCGGGTGACATCCACGACGGGGGCGTCGGGTGGAAATATGGACGGTAGACCTGGCTTGAGCAACCACCACCACCTGATAAAAAAATCCACCACGCTCATTCAATTATTTAATTATTATTCATCTATTCATATTATAGCTCTTCAATTAAGTTATATGTTGTAAATTGTAATTGAACATTTATATAGCGCCACTCACAGATTCAGAGGCGCTCCCGACCAAAGTCAGTGCTATCACTAACAAATAAAATAGTCTTCAGGCGTTTCAGAAACAGAGGAAGAGAACGGCTGAGGAGCTTAGACACAATTTGGGTTTTATAAATCACTCAAGTCTTTTTTCTTTTGCCGTGGCTGGGCTGGGAGCGCCTCTGAGTAGATTTCTTGAAGGGGCGCTATATAAATCTCCAGAATGAATGAATGAATGAACAATTCATGCGGAAGATGATTCCAACTAGCTATATAGAGGAGCCGACATAAGCAAAGCTTCTGGATTGAGCAGTTACACCACACGTGTGGGGACAGGTTAAACGAAATCCATTAATTCCAGTTTATTTTGGGAGCATTGAGCTCTACACAAGGTTTTAGCAAATTTTCATCAAACAATTTCATACCTCAGAACTAAGAATTTTAGACGAAGTGTGTGGTTCAGCTGTTGCAGCTATTTCGCTTATTGTCCTAAATGTGCCGAAACGACTGAATCGGAATTCAAATGACCGAATAGTATACCGCGATAGCTCTGTCTACAGTTCTATAGAGGCTGAGTTGTCGCATTGTACACGGTGAAGGTATGTCACTAAAAAGAATTGATTGATCGGTTAGGTGTCTTATCCTATTAAGCGCTTTACAGTAAAGGCCAATTAATTTTTATATTGTAAGGGTCAGATCTTTACGAGTTGTGCACAGAGCCTGCGATTAACGGACATGGACAGTCGAGCATGCTGTGAACCTGCATGCATGTTCTTGTATGCATGATAAGTATCATGACTATAGCGATGCTTACACTCATTGGCTAACTATACAGGTACCATGCCTCAGCGCATTCATTTAAAAATTCGCACACTCATGCCCAACTCGGGGTAGCTCCTTCATACCTTCAAACCTTATGTACATCGATCTCTACACTCCCTGGTCGCTCTGCTCTTCTGGTTGTCCTTCGCATGCGTGGTACAACTGCTCAATCCAGAAGCTTTGCCTATTTCGGCCCCTCCAGTTGGAACCATCTTTCGCATGCATCGCGTCTTAAGCTCCTCAGTCTTTTTCTTCCTCTGTTTCGGAAACGCCTGAAGACCATCTTATTTGTTAGAGACAACACTGACCTGGGTCGGGACTCGGGAGCACCTCTGAATGCGTCTAAATTCCCATTGTAACATTGTACAATTTTCCCATTGTGCGTTTGCAAATGGCGTAATAAAGACCATACTTACTTTCTTACTTACTTGAATCTGTGAGTGGCACTATATAAATGTTCAATTGCATTTACAGTTACAATGCATTATTACTGGTTGCACTTGCGATATATTCCGTTCGTTTTCTTGTCACATGGGGTCCACATGGGCTCTACATAGGTCATACATATAGACACAGGGGTTCCACATGGGCCCTATATGGACATGTTGGCAGGGAATTTAGACGCATTTAGGCCAATAATGGATTCCCTAAGCCTAAGGAGGATTCGCTCCATCTTCGTCTACCGTCGTTTCTTATCTGCACATCAGGAAATAATAGGTCTTCAGATTTATCAGCTGTCGATCAGCTAATCGATCAATCGATCTTTCTTTATGTGAAGAAGAGATCGTTGTCAGTCAGGCAAAGAGTTAATTGAAATAATGACCATCGACATAATAATCCGTTGCTCTATACGTTGCAATGACGCCATCAGCCAGCAACAAACATGCAACAGGCCCATTGCAGGGAGAGATTTCCTGTTGCTCTCGATTTCCGCTTCGGTCTCTTCGCTCGTTTTCGGTCAAACGATCCTGGATTTGCGCTGCATCAGAAGCCGAGGAAATACTCGGCCTATAATATGTCACCGACCTCTTCCTTCCCCGCTGCAGTAGACATCATCCGATCGCTTATCACAGCCAAGCCATGTGTCGCCCTCGAAGCAGGCGACGTGTATATTGAAGCGGCGACTGCAGTGTGTTTTAATTAAATCGACCCGGGAGCTGTTTCCGTATCTACTCATATTCTTCGCATGATGCAGATGGAAGGATGCTGTAGACTACGGCAGAGAGCAGCACAGTGCGATGAACGCGCAGTTCTAATTCGAAAATCCGCCCTGAGCCGGCGCCACTGCACCCGCCGCCAACGCCGCCGCCGCCTCCGCCTTTATCCGGCTAAGTCAAGCTGGGAGCCGAGAGATAACGTATCTCCATCAGATAGGAGGAGGACGGAGGGGCGATGCCCGTCCGTTCGTCTCAGAGGCAAGCGATAGGAATCGACGCTAATCGAATAAATGTTATTTCGCGGAGACAGGCGGTCATGTGATATCCGGGCTAAAGGAGAGGAGCATGCGCAACAAGGGCGACAACTGAGAAAAACAGAGAGACGGAGTACGAGAGAGAGAGAGAAACAGACAGACAGACAGAGAGAGACAGAGACAGAGAGAGAGAGAGAGAGAGAGAGAGAGAGAGAGAGAGAGAGAGAGAGAGAGAGAGAGAGAGACAAAGAGAGAGAGAGACAAAGAGAGAGAGAGAGACAAAGAGAGAGAGAGGCAGACCGAGAGAGAGGGATGGACAGAGAGCAGCCATACCAGCGGCGGCGGCGAGGTGGATTACATTTCAATCCAAGTCACCTCGCGATTAGCCGCCAATTAGATGACAGCGAAAATCAGGGCTGGGCTGATAATTATGTCCTACGCAAACGTTTCAGTCGGTCCAAATTGAAATTTATGAACGTCACAAACAAGAGTGTAACCCGGAAATAATTTCAGGTCATTTAGTTTTTTTGGGTCGGTTTCCATCGAATATGGTCGTATTTTCCTACACTTTTAATTTGTAATGACAGTTATGCATTTATCTCTCGGAGATTGAACCCTTAGCCTACTTAAATACGCCTATGGTCACAAATCTGAAGATTTTAATAAACTGAGAAAACTTTGGCAGCACCACATTCATAATTTCCATTATTGTTCTTCCTGCATAATTAATTTTTCGACAAAAAACTGTCAGTTTGAAAGAAAACTGTAAACTTACGACCAACACGTGTCCATTATGTAGATCTGTCTATTCAACTTCATTGAACATTGAACCAATATTTCACGGTGCTTCATTTCACAGTAGGACACAAGGGCTTTACTTTGATATGTCTTTGATTCTATAGGCTACTTAATTAAGCACAGTCTATAATTGATCTTTTTCTGACACTACGACTATCTTGACGTGTCCATAGTCAGCCGAAAAGAATTGCAGCATAGACTATTCGTCACGTGCGGATTCCAATTCAGTCAACTGCAGGGCAACTCTTCACAGTTTCAACGCCTTACTATAGGAACTGTAAGTGAATTCGAAATTCATAACTTCGACACTATCATGAACATGTTGTGTCATGACAATCCCAAGACAGATAAAAGAGGAGGGCGACGCGAATCATCTTTATAGTATACGACGCGGCGTCGTTGGACCTGAACTATATTAGATTCGAAGTTGGAAAAATTATGCGTAACCCGAACCAATATAAAAATGACTAAACTTAAAGGCTTAGCAGAAAAGCAGATCTGTTTTGATATATATAGAGTCACAGTTTTTCTTCGACATTTTGATTGCTGGTCACTGCAATCATCAAACAGTTCGTCTCGTAGAGTTATTACCATAATTCAAATACCACATTGATGTCTAATTAAAGATGTCCTTATACTTAGCGGAACTTTGTCGTATAAACCGTTGTACCAGAGGTTTTTCCAATCTAATCTAACTTAACGACATCTATAACGCTGTTTTCATAATTCCCAATGTATCAATGAATCTATGCTCGCTTGAAGTGTAGCCTAGTCGCCAAAAATCCTAATCCGATGGAAAGACCAGAGTAAAATGATCGAGGCGGTGAAAGAGTATAACTATTATAATGATAATCGGAATCAAAAACAGCAAATAGGTCTATGAGAATGAGAGATATTACGTTACGTTTACTCAGTGATGGGCACAATTCTATTTTGAAAATACTTGTCTATTTTGAAAATAGAAAATACTATTTTATTTTCTATTTTCAAAATACTTTTGAAAAGTATTTTGTGAAAGTATTTTCAAAATAGTTTTTGAAAGTATTTTGGACAATTCAAAATACTTTTCCAAAATACTTTCCAAAATACTTTTCTAAGATACTTTTCATAAATAAATCTTACAAAACTTCTGCCAAAATTATTAGTTTAATGTAAAAATGCTTAATTAATAATCCTCTTGCCACATCAACTACTTGTGAGTTTGTTGTATCAGGATATATATCAGGTTTCTGTGTTGGTTTTCTTTGCATTATACATACCTATATCAAGAACTGTTCTTGGTGAACGAGCGTTTTCTATTGTTAGACCTAAGTTTTGGAACTCCCTTCCTGTGTATGTGCGCTCTGATCAGTGGCTTGTGTTATTTCGTTCTCAACTTAAAAATTGTCTCTTTGAAACCGCTTATCCACCATCATAGGCTGCCTATTTGTCTTAATGTTAAGGACTGAGCTTCAGGACATTGACCTGATTACGGCATGATTTTGGTGTGCCATTCCTTGTGCATTAAACACCGGCACAATAGAAGTTAGCCTACTAGTTGCAATTACAGCTATTTGAATGCTTCAAGTCATTAGAAACTACAGATCACTGTCAAGCACACTAATGCGATGCAACGGTAAACACTAGTGAGTAGCAATAAAAGTAGAAAATGTTGATTTCGCAAAAGTATTTTGAAAAACTATTTTCAAAAGTATTTTCAAAATACTATTTTATTTTGTATTTTCAAAATACTTTTGAAAAGTATTTTGTAAAAGTATTTTCAAAATACTTTTGAAAAGTATTTTATTTTGTATTTTCAAAATACTTTTGAAAAGTATTTTGCCCATCACTGCAAGTTTTACTCATGGAGCTAATTATGTGATTGTGAAATACTGTGGAATGGCATTTGCGATATATTTGCGGACTGGAAAGGAAGGAATAGGCCTTTATAAGCTGTTGAATGAGAGATGCAGCTCATTCGGTTTGCATTTTTCCAAGGCTGTGAAATGAAATCGGCAATAAAGCGGAGCTATAGTTCTATGAATCATCACGAGAGGCATATGACTTTTAATAATGCAAGGATATACCATAAAATGAGCGAAACTGGCGAGCAAGCAGCCGATAGTTCGACAGGTTATCAGAAGAGAAATGGTATTTAAATAAGAGGATAAACCGTGGCATGAGCTAAATTGGCGTGGATGTGATGATTGGGTTTATAGTAAAAACAATTTAGTCTATAAACCTCAGTGGCAATAGGCCCATATACAGCTTGCATGTTGTGAACAGATAAATCTGTGTCCAACTGAAGCCTTTGTTTTTCGCATACATTCGAGGATTTCATGACGAAGCACAACAAGCATAATATAATAACAGTAGCGACTTTGTGAATCCTTTACAGACAATCACGCAACATTGCTCAACTAAATATACGTTCATTACGACCATGATCACGAATATTAAGCCTATAAAGAAAGGAGGACCCTTGAGCATTTGAGAAAGGACGTATCAAGAAATAATATATGCTGTATACACTCATACTGATTAATGTTGTGTTCATACTGATTAATGCTATATTCATACTGATTAATGCTGTATTCATACTGATTAATGCTATATTCATACTGATTAATGCTGTATTCATACTGATTAATGCTGTATTCATACTGATTAATGCTATATTCATACTGATTAATGCTGTATTCATACTGATTAATGCTGTATTCATACTGATTAATGCTGTATTCATACTGATTAATGTTGAATTCATCGTGATTTCGTATTTTGTGTTATTTGATGTTTGTACATCGGAGTGCGAATCTCCTGTAACCAGTTCAATAAAGCACATACTTACGTACTTTTTGACAACATTCTGTTACTTTACATTACACATCGAAACTGATCAGAATTATAACAACGAAAATGATCATCACATAATTGTATATGAATGATGCTGACCACTCGATGCTGCTCTGTATCCAAAGACCATCCTGGCTGCTGCGGCAGAAGTACTGTCGTAGTAGGAAGATGCAATGCTCTGTGCAGCGCTCATCTCAGAACCAAGATGGTCTCCTCCTCCTCCTCCTCCGACACCGCTAAAGAGATCCGCACTGGAGGCCACCGACGACGTGGCCCCTCCCTGGTCCCTGGAATGTGTGTCCGTCGTGAGGCCACCGCCACCAGATGCATGGGTGACCTCGTGGTGCCCTGTCCATAGGTGTGACGTAGCAGACGTTGACGATGGGCCACCACCTGTGATCGGGTGCAAAGCCTCCGACGGGTCTCTGCTTGGGTCGTGCATCGGAGCGATCGGGTGATGTGATGGGAAGTAGTCAGGTGAGACCGAGATACGTACCAAGTATCACTAAACAAGTAAACAAGTACAAACATGGGTTTAAAAGTATATATATAAGCTCAAATGGTCCTCAACTGTATACTCGTAAAATGGCTGCATGTATACTTGTCCTCTTTCCTCCACCTTGCTCTCTTCCCACCTCCCTCCACCTGCCCTTCCTCCCTTCCTCCATTTCACTCTTTTCCTCCACCTGCTCTTCCTCCCTTTCCTCCATTTCTGCTCTCCTTCCTCCCTTTTCCTCCCTTTCCTCCATTTCGCTCTCTTCTTTCCTCCCTTTTCCTCCACCTTCTTCTTCCATTTTCCCTTTCCTCCATTTCTGCCTCTCTTCCTCCCTTTCCTCCACCTGCTCTCTTCCTCCCTTTTCCTCCACCTGCTCTCCTTCCTCTCCTCCCTTTCCCTCCATTTCCTGCACTCTTCCTCCCTTTCTCTCCATTTTCTGCCCTCTTCCTCCCTTTCCTCCACCTGTTCTCCTTTCCTCCATTCCGCTCTTTTCTCCCTTTCCTCCACCTGCTCTCTTCCTCCCTTTCCTCCACCTTCTCTTCCTCCCTTTCCTCCACCTGTCGCTCTTCCTCTCCATTTCCTCCATCCACCTGCTCTTCCTCCCTTTCCTCCATTTCCTGGCTCTTCTCCCTCCTCCCTTTCCTCCATTTCACTCTCATCCTCCTTTCCTCCACTTTCTCTTCCTCCCTTTCGCTCTCTTCCTCCCTTTCCTCCACCTGCCCTTCCTTCCTTTTTCTCCAATCCTCTCTTCCTCCCTGTCCTCCATTTCTGCCCTTCCTCCCTTTCCTCCACCTGCTCTCTTCCTCCCTATCCTTCATTCCCTCTCTTCCTCCCTTTCCTCCATTTCTGTCTCTTCCTCTCCTTTCCTCCACTTCGCTCTTCCTCCCTTTCCTCCACCTCGCTCTTCTTCCTCCCTTTTCTCCATTTCTGCTCTCTTCCTCCCTTTCCTCGATTTCGCTCTTTCCTCCCTTTCCTTCATTTCTCCTCTTTCCTCCACTACTCCCTCCATTCGCTCTCTTCCTCCTTTTCCTCCATTTCCTCCTTCCTTCTCATCCACCTGCTTTCCTCCTCCCTGTTTCTTCCTCCTTTTCCTCCCTTTCGCTCTCTTCCTTGCCTTTCCTCCATTCGCTCTCTTCCTCCCTACCCCTTCATTCGCTCTCTTCCTCCCTTTCCTCCATTTCACTATCTTCCTCCTTTCCTCCAATTCGCTCTCATCCTGTCTTTTCCTCCATTCGCTCTGGTCATCCTTTCCTGCATTCGTTTTCTTCCTCCTTTTCCTCCGTTCGCTCTCTTCTTGACTTTCCTCCATTCGCTCTCTTCCTTCCTCCCTTCTCCCTCCATTTTCCTCCATTTCTCTTTTCCTCTCTTTCCTCCATTCGTTCTGGCGATCCTTTCCTGCATTCGATTTCTTTCTTTTTTCCTCCATTCGCTCTCTTCCTCCCTTTCCTCTATTCGCTCTCTTCCTCTCTCTCTTTTCCATTCGCTCTGTTCATAGGCCTACATAGGCCTGTGATGCCCATGCTAAAACCAGATTTCAGCCAATGTGATCGTTTGGGGATAATAAACAAAACTTTTTTAACAGACATGTATGTTCCTGGCCCCTATCAAATGATTCTTACAAACATTTCGCCATTCCTGATTTAGAACGTCTGCAAAGGAAGTACATGTACTTTGAAACCCTCTCCTCTGCCCGCCTGTGAGAATATCCTCCCCTCAGTGGCCCTCACCTGCGGACGTCTGCATGCCAAAGCTAACTGTGATCAATAAGTATAAATGGACTTAACCGACAGCATGCAAACTAAGAAAATGTACAATGCCCTGATATGCGTCATTGCATGGCTACCGAGTTTCAACAGTCGGATGTATGTTGGAGCCTTGGAGGGAGATTTCCTATCTCTCACAGGAAGAATACATTCGTAATACTGGGCCAGGGCCATGGGTTTCACGAATGTATTCTTCATGTGAGCGATAAGAAGTCTCTGTGTCCCTTAAACGTGAATCAGACTGTTGAAGCCTATTAGCCATGCAATGACGCATATGCAGAGCATTCTACATTTCTTAGTTTGTATGCTGTCCGTTAAGTCCAGTTAAGTCCTTCCCGTGCAGGACTGCACATCGGGCAAGTCCAGTTACGCTATTAATCAAACGAAACACAGGCTGTGTCTTCTGTCTGACTTAGGTTGATGTTTAAGGTGCAGACTGCATTGAAATAACTACAATACACAGGTACATATCACAGTCTGATGTGGACGACTTCATCAGGCATAGTCCTTCACTTCCACTTTTGGATGACTTGTTCCTCCCATTTTGCAGACGTCTTTATTGGATGAATCTCTTTACCCAACAATATAATTATGTACTTGCTCCAACATTCATTTTCTATCCAAATTGCAGACGTTGTTATGAGATCCAGGATTAAACCCAGTTACGGAAATAGTCTCGGAAGTGGCTTCGAAGTTCGAACCAGTTGGCACTCAGATCATCTTTTGTATTGACATGTATTTGCACATGTTATCATTCACCTACCATTCAGAGAGTTTCACGCCGAAGCGCATGAGCAAGCGAGTGAAGGACTTGCCCAGGGTCCCTACGCGGCTGCAGGTGGATTCTCCATGCATGAATCATTCACCTAACATTAGATGACTGCCTCATACTAAGGGCAAAAAGCTGCACATATAGCTGCGAAAACCAAGGGGCCGTGTTTTTAAACGAAGTTTTAACACATGGTTTCAGCACTTATGTGAATAAAGCTATTCTTACTTCACTAATAACGAGCATGTATTACAATTAGCTTGTGCCAAAAGAACGTATTACTGTACATGTAAACTATTATCAGTTGCAACAGTTATTGAGTCACAGCATAAGAGATTATGAAGCCTACAAGCCATTTCCGGCGCACCAGCCATTTACTTTCTGGTCACTTCATAAACAAACAGAATGGTGCCGTTAGCGATATTTATGATCTAGTTTGACGCAAATATTATAAAATATTTGATTGTATTATTCGATACTAATAGTAAATTTAAAACACACATTCGGTATCGCTAACGGCACCATTCTGTTTGTTTATGAACGGTTGACCTTAATAAAAGTAAATGGCTGCGCATGCGCATTGCTTGCCTGTGACGTCATGGCTGGCAAAATGCTCAGTAACCGGAAGCTTCACTTCACCGTACAACTTTAGCTGTGATGCTGTGTCCACTTAGGTCGATGGTTGCAACAGTTGTCTAGTTATCCTACAACATTTCGGGACCTCTTTCTGCACTGAAGAGGCCTTTACAGGCCAGCTCAAGATGAACACTCTTCCAATACAGTCAGCAGTGGATAGGTATTCAAACTGGGAATTAGACTGCAAAGTCACAGCTTTACAACATGGACATTTACTTCCTTGTTCTGTTTTCAAGCAGGCAGTGCTCAAAGTTTGAAAAATTTGAAAGAACATAAATCATTATAGTACCGTAAAGCAGAAAAAGAATGTTGTAGGACAAATAAATTTAAAGTTATCATAATATCTTAGCAAAGCTTGAACAATGTTGAAAGTTTACATTTATTTAGTTTTGACACAAAACTTTTAAAACTTTCATCCAATATTCTATCACTTATGGACAATTTTGAACTTGAGTGTTTCTTGAGATAAGACAGGTAGGTGACCGAAATGAATCATTGAGTTTTCGGAAGAAAATATAACAAATGAGCTTTTTATATTTTTCAAGAATAGCTAACTCCACAAGTCATTAAGGTATCTGAGTCACTCTTAGCATCATGTTGTCTCACGTCAAACCGCTTCTTTCAGTACGGAGTCAAGTTCACCACTCTCGTTCAGTTCCTGAAAGACGTACAAACTGAATTATCCTCAGATGAATGCTCATACAAAATTTTATTAAACATTAAAAGTATTTAAAGTTGATTGTAAATATTGAAAATACCATTTCATAAAACAAATATTCTTGAAACATTAGCAAACAAGTCACAGCCATAACTATATAAACCTATTGAACAAAAATCAGAATACCTGAACATAATGTTACAACAGTAACAAATTGAAAACTTATAGCAGAAAATAAATTGAACATGATATGAAGATTAAGACATGTAACCAAATCAAAAGCATGGTTTAGTACATATTGTTCAACTAGAAAATATGCTGATCTGCCTAACTGCAGAACTCCACATAAGGCTAGGTAACTTAAAGCAACTTATACTACTTTGTTCTCCTTACCAAATACAAGCACTTGGACCAATCTCATGTTCACTACATTGATGCACATAATACCTGAACAAGAACTTTTTGAATAATACACTGAACTATGCCATTTTAATATATATAATCCAGATACATAATACTTAAAAGGGGATCAAACCATGCCACACACCTTGACAATATCCAGTCCCCCAATCAGCTCTCCCTTGACATACAGTTGCGGAAACGTGGGCCAGTTGGAGAAAGTCTTCAGTCCCTGTCTCACTTCTTCGTCTTCCAGAATGTCAAAATGGCCAAATGGAACACTGAAATAATCACAAAAGAATACATTTGTCAGCAAAGTATTTAACCAAATCAACCAAATCTGTAAAATGCTTACAGAACTTCAGTGGTCATCTTTGCCCATTAAACATATTGATAATTATTATTAGTTTTAACAAACCATAACACAAAACTCCAGAAAAAACTGATGTTGGATGGATTAAGAATTAAGACACGAGTATAAAAAAAACTCATTTCCATCAGTCACCCTATCTGCAATGCAGCTAGCATCAACCTTTGAATGTCAAATTTCTCAACAGTATAACAAAATACAGCTATGCATTTCTCACAGATTAATAATTGACAAGTTTGAAAGACAGAAAAGGATTGGACTTAGATGTTGGTAAAAGTGACAAGTTCTGCATCTCAGCTAGGCAACAGTTTCATTCTCCCAACCTCACAGTATCAGCAATACTGGCAATCTTAACAATATTCCAATGAGGCATTACATGTAGCAATACTGAACTGCTTCATGGTCCTTCTGAAAACCTGTATAAAAGGAATAGCAAAGTAACAACTCACCTTTTGGATTTCAGAATATCAATGATGGTTCGGCTGAAACCGCATCGGGGGGTGTCTGGTGAGCCCTTCATGAAAAGCATCACCTTTTCCTGATTAATGAGGGACTTGAGCCGGTCCTCAAGGGAGCCCTGTGTCTCCTTCTCTTTGGGTAACATTGACTGGAACTCTCCGCTTGCTACCAGCTCCTTGACAATATCAATACCGCCAATGAGCTCACCGTTGATGTAGAGTTGTGGATATGTTGGCCAGTTAGAATACTCCTTAAGACCTAAAGCCAATCGCACCAGAATTTGAAAATATTCAGAAATTGTACTATATCAGTCAATTAATGTAACCCAACATGTATGTAGCACCAAAGCAAAGCCAACATTCAATAAAAATTGACAATTATATTGGCCCCTCACTACAACATGCATCATAGAACACAAATTCAGGCACAACATGGTTGCAGACATGGATCCCAAAACGTAATAATCAACAACCATCCTAAGGAAGAGACTTGTATACCGAATAGTGTCCACAGCATCACTGCACTTATCAATTTTCTCAGTGTTTGCTGAGCTGATGGCTAGTCAAACGGATGTGTAATATCCTGAGTTAGATACCACAACATATTGACATCACAATTGATTTGCATGGGAAGAGAACTCTTCATGGTATGTGCAAGATTTTTATTCTACAATTATCACCATTTTATTAGCTGCAACTGAAATAAGTAATTAATTCAAATTTTGGTGATGATTGCTAGACTGAAACCATTTAAGTAAGTAAGTAAGTAAGTATATCCTTTATTATACCAATTGCTAACCGCATTTTGGTTTACAAGAGAATCACATTTATGTGTTGGGCTAACCTAACATGTCATAAAAGTTTTGGTGTGCTATCTATCCTCGGCATTAAACGCATGCGTAAATCATCCGCAATATAAATGTTTTACGTGCCAGAGTGTGGCAGAGATTTGGCAGTGTAAGAGAAGGTGAGCTGCAGTCTTACAGGTTTAGTGAATGCTCTGACTTATATAAAATGCAAGATATCTAGCCTTTGAAAATCGTGCATCTGTGTAGTCTGTTGCTAGGTGGATGCAAAGCGGCAGCAAGAAACAAATGTTTTTACGAAAACCTACGCATGTTTGTATACTTTAATTAAATATCCAAATAAAGCAAAAGCTGCTTTATTTTGTATTGTTTCTTTCAAATAAAAGATGATTTTACGGTGCTGTATGCACACCAGAGAACATAAAAAGCAATCTTAAACATTTATTTACAATTACCTCCATTCCAAAATGCAATTTCAAACCATATGGAATTTTCTGGCAGCCTTTAGAACACTATTGACACCTGTGGCAAGTATATCTTGCAGACTCGCTTTTCATGCCAATACCAAGTTCTAATGCTACACAGACAAGTACATAGTCAAAAATTACCAGCTGAATTTTAACACAGCCCTTACCATAACATGGTACTTAATTTGAATCCCAAAATCCCACGTTCTAGTTGGGCACGGTGTTGCTAGTCATAATAAGTAAAAGCCATTGCTTGGCAAGTTAGACAATAGTTTCTGAATTACACATTTATATTTTATAAATTGTGTAATTAATATATTTAAATACCTTGACGGACTTCTTCATCCGTGAGAATATCAAAAGTAGAAAATTTCACTTTCTGCTCACTAAGAAGTTGAACAATCGTTCGACTGAAACCTATCAAAAAAATTATTCATTTAAACACATTCCATCATCGTTAATGGCAATTGGGTTACAACAATACAGATGGCAACCTGGGGTTCAGATTTGAATGTTTTACCTGAAATTATCCATTTGTTCACAAGCAAACAAAGTTTAGGAACATTTGTCTTGCTCTTTTGTTTCTGTATCTCAGTCAAAGTTCCACTGACTGATGACCTACAATGCCTCTGAGGAAACTTCCACAGTTGCAGTTCCAATTTCATTTCAACTAAAAGGTCTCAGATCGTCTGCACTGGACCCATAAGAACTAGCGACAGACAAAAGCATGCAGTAAACGCATAAATATATCACCTTAACTTTTCTAGCCTTAACTTGACATAGCATCTTTCAAATAAGTACAAAATGAACGAATTTACATACCACATTTTGGCTGATCTTCATTTCCTTTCATAAAAAGCATCACAGGCGCAGAGTTTGTCAACTTTTTCAAACGATCCTTAAGATCCTAAAACACGTTTTACACTAATAAGTGATCATTCAAAACAAATTCGTTGCTCATAATAAAACATTGCTTGATATAACATAAAATTTACACTGATAATAGTTTCTAGATCAAACAAATAAGAACTAAAAATGTCCAAAACATGAACCTACAGCTAAAAGTATGAACTATAGTCATGTTTAACATGAAAAAATTAAAACAGAAATAATTTTTTTAACTACTGGCTAGAAACTGGAATGCAACGGATAATTTTACATGTTAGCCATTGTAAAATGTATTGGTCTTTCACTTCTGTACCTATGCTAGTACTCTCTAAAAAAGACAATGAGCTCTGTTGCCCTGTCTTTAGTGCTAGGGGTTCTCGATCTCTCTGCTCATCCTAACAGGGTCTCCTCTTGTCCCTTTTGCCCTTACATCCACTAGCCAGGACCGCGCTTTCTCAGTGATAGGCCTCCCTCTGGAGCTTAGTCTCTTTCCCAGGACCTTCTCCTGTTCTTTTCTCACCTTAAGTCTGTTCTTTTTAGCCATGCTGGAGTTCGGAGTGCCTCCAAGTAGTTTTCTTGAAGGGGCGCTATATAAACGTTCGTTATGAATGTTTGACTGAACAAATGAATGAATGTATGAATGAATGAATGAATGTCTTTACCTCAGTTTGTGATTGTGAAGAGCCTGTACCATTTGATTTGACAGATTCAGATGTCACACCTGCATGTTGTTTCACCTTTTTTGACAACTCAGGTGCATTGGCTCCATCTATGCGATCAACCATAACTTGATTCTGCAACAGATGACGACTTCTAATTATGCAATTTAAATCATTGAGAAACAAATGCACTTGACTAAATACTGTAACAAAGCACTGTACTTCAGGTAAACAAATGCAAATCCAGACATCAAAATCCACCAAATTCCAGCAATCTACCAAGCATAGCAGATATATACAGCAAACATAACAGCTTGATTTTGGTGCCTTTTCCATTCGACACCAGCATGATAAAAGTAACTAATTAATAAGAATAATGATAATAACATCCAGGAAAATGCTTTGTCAACATGCACGCACATAATGAAGTTCTACGGTAATCACAGATAGACAATTAACATTATGTTAAAATGTAGACACTACAAAATATAATACAACTGCAGTTCTAAAAGGAAATGTCACGTACCTTAAGCAAAATGCAGGTTGGCACTGCTCTGATGGCATACCTCTGTGACACCTCAGGTAATGACTCTGCTTCAACCTAAACATCACACAACACATTATGCAACAAGACAACTTCATAGGTCATCTTACATGACACAATACTGTATGTTATAACACATTACATACCATTCACAATTTGGCTCTGCACTTAATAGTCATGCAAATTCATGATGTGAGAAGCTAGACAAATATGTATGTATGTATGTATGTATGTATATATATATACGTATATAAGTACGTATGCACGTATATAAGTGTAACTAATAACTTCTGTCACACTGGTTTCTAATGCAGAAGGTGTCTAACCCTAACCCTAAGGACTGAGGGCACACTAAAAACAAGCATCACTCAGGTCAATATCCACCAGATCAGATACAATTATGCATGCATAAACATACTGATAGGTATACATTTAGTTTGATATTTCTATAGCTCCTGTAAACTGCTCAACGACAATGAGAATAAAGAGAAAATCGTAAACTGGGAATCCATCATAATATACTAAAGTCATGAAAATGTAGTTGCTGATGCTTCTTGATCATCCATGTCTCATGACACAGAATTATATGCTAGCAAGTGAAATGGTTACCTTCAAAAATTTTACACCTGCTTTAATTATCTGCTTGTCCTTGGCCAGTTCTGCCAGAACATCATTGATCTGCCCACATTGGACTGCCCAGTCCGCAAAGAAATGTACCACAATTAGCTGCCTACAAACAAACATACAACCAGTTGCCTAGGTAACAAAGACAGCAAGACAGTTGCCAAGTTATAATCAGCTGCTAGGTAACAAGAAACAATCAGCTGCCTAGATAACAACCCTCTGAAGCTTCATGAGGTCAGCTTTTGAAATGCCAATGCAAAGTGAGTTACAATGGTCAAGACAGCTAGCAACCAGCGCAGATGAGGGCATTATATATAACAGGGCCAGGCGGACAATCAAAGCAGACCATCAACTGCTTAAAAAACAAAAAATAAGTTGCTTATAGAAGATGTAGGCAATCAGTTGCTAAGGTAACACACTATCCAGAGAGTATGACACACACACAGTATGTTGCTTATGGAAGAAACAGATAATCACTTGCCAAGGTAACAAATTACACTTAGTTGCTATAGTAACAAACACAATTAAATACCCTAGTACCAAAAGTAAATACTGTTGCTTAGGATAACACATATAAACAATCAGTTGCCAAGGTTACAGACAATCATTTGCAGTAACACAAAGAGTTGCCTAAATATGAGAGACAATTGTGCAGGAAACAATCATATTCAAATGCCTAAGAAACAGAATTCAGTTGCTTAGCAAACAGTTGCCAAGGTGACAGACAATCATTACCAAGGTAACACAATCAGTGGCCTTAATGTGGGAGACAATTGCATATCTATGGGTAACAATCACATTCAAATTAAGTAACAGAAATTCAGATGCTTATAGACTGACAATCAGTTGCCAAGGTGACAAACAGATAATCATTTGCCAAGGTTACACACACAATCAATTTGCTCAGGTAACAAACACAATCAACTGCTAGGCAACAGAAATTCAGTTGCTTGCACAACAAAATAGACAATCAGTTGTCAAGGTAACAAACATATATGCAAGAAACTGTGGAACCGAAACTGCCAAACAGCCTTTATGTAATACAGGCCAATGACTTTTCTTTTTGGAACCCATAGTTGCAGACTTCACCGGAGTTAAGAACATGTGTACATACACAGCACGACCGCAAACATGCATGAGTGCCAGCTACTGCATATGCAAGTGAGCTGAGAACGAAGCAGGTAATCATAAAGGAAAAGTCACTTTTGGTTACCCTATCTATAAACAATACAATCACCCCAGACTGCAACAGAAATAATAGAGCTCACTACAAGCAACCGGAAGGACTATCATAACTAATTGATCAGTAAGAAGTTCTCACAATGACACGCACAATCATCGGGCGAAACACAATTCGTGTTAACATTTTCTTATTTGTTCTCATATGCTTCACAGCAACTTATCCCATTTTGCAATATACTGATATCCTATAGGATAAATCTTCTGCGGCGGAGTGTTTTCTACACAATTCCGCGGCGGAAGACCTTTGCGCATGCACAAACTTCGGTGCATTCGCATTGTTCAAAATGGCTTTTCTTATCAATATTGACATTGTGAGGGTCGATTAGGTGTCGTGAGGGCCGGTTAAGGTCAGGTTAGACGTCATGAAGGTCGGTTAGGTTTAGTGTCATAATTAGATAACAAGCTAAAAAACCTTCCGCCGAAGTAATTTAGT
The DNA here is from genome assembly GCA_020284085.1 of Aporrectodea caliginosa. Classification (NCBI taxonomy): domain Eukaryota; kingdom Metazoa; phylum Annelida; class Clitellata; order Crassiclitellata; family Lumbricidae; genus Aporrectodea; species Aporrectodea caliginosa. The sequence continues at coordinate 81,834 of JACEVL010000426.1, read as the reverse complement.
TTTGCGCACACACACGTCGCAGAAGCACAACGCTATCCTACAAAAGTATTTTTTAAACTTTGTGTTACTGTTACTGCCGTTACTGATTAATCACAACAGCCTTTCCGTTAGCTCGAAGCACTCTAATTTCGCTTGCTGTCTGGGGCAGCAATATTGTTTATAACTCGAGCACCACAAACGGTCGTTTCTTTACGATTACCTCAGGCAGTTATTGGCACTTCCATTGACCAACTACGTGCTTTAAAAATGTATAATGCTTATCGTTGTCCCCAGTGGTATAACGCTGGTACTTCATTGCGCACACCAAAGGATATCTAACCACCCACTGCTCTGAAAACGCTCTCAACATAGAATCCTTATAACTGACCCTTTAGAACTTAGAACTTTGGTAAAGTCCTCGCTGTTACCGATTCCTAAAACTTCGGACATTTTTGGTGAATTATGATGAAATAACGTGCAGAATCAACTGGTATTCTTGTTACCAGTTCTTTGTGAGCATTAAAAGACCATTGATAAAAACTAAAATAGATCGGAGTTAGAATGAGGAAGTAAGTAAATTCATCCAGTATACCGGGTTCACACCAACGACCTCTTATACAACGGTTCACACTAATGCGATACGGTTCACACGGGGCTCTGTTCACACCATAGTTATAAACCACTTTTAGTTTTTGTGCAAGATTCCAATTTTGTTTTTAATGTAATGCAAAGATCTCACATTTTTCAGTGCCTCACAAAGGCGAGTCAATAATAGATAACAAGTTGGAGGTTTGCTGCGAGTCTGTTCTACAGAAACAAATTTACAGGGAATAATATGCCTACATAGAATGAAATGGGAAGCCTGGGCTAACAACGACATTGAACAGAAGACTACATGCAGTGCACAACCATGTTCTTCAAGTGGACCTGGGCTTATGATTTAGAAGTGTTAAGTTCAGTACTCCCAAAAGCAATGCGAATTGTATGCTGACGTCATGGTGAGAATGACAATGTTTCCACATGGCTTCATATATGCCCCAATTTGGACCCACACGCAAGGCATACGAAGAATTTTAAATTGGTAACATTGTCATATTGCCACTATATGCTGTTGAGTACATCAGTGTTTCTAACAAGATCCCAGGATGAAGTCTTCTGAACCACTTAAAATTCAGGCTGTGTTAAAGCATAACAATGCGAACTGCAATGTCGGAATGCAAGTGCATGAATGTGTCATGAAGAAACCTTGATCGAGGGATTTTAGACTAATAGACCCCAGCATATGGGTTAATCTACACCAATTAGCGCTGGGGGCAAGAAAATGAGCACATCAAATTCCTATAAATCATTGGAACCAAAACATGCACCAGGCTGTTAAGAATGAAACCAAGGTCTCTGCTGCAGATGAAGGAGCATCAGAAAACAAAAGTAAGTTCACTACCATAGCCAGCTAAAGTGCTGCATTGGCGGTTTTATAAGAAGATCATAGAAAGCTAGTTTTCAAACTCCACGAGTTTCTGCTGCACTGGTCAACATGCTAGCAAATGACAAAACGCAACACTTGAAAATTCAGACATTTCTTTATTTCTCTACTGTAGTATTTAGAGTTAAGTCTTAACTTTGAAATGCACATTTAGGGTATTTGTGAGGTCTCTTTATGTAAGAATATCAGCACATAACTTTACAAAGTAATTAAATGACATTTATTAATTGAGAGTTTATGGTTAGTTTCGAGTACATCTGCGATGTTCATGTCAGTGTAATATCAACAACTATCATAAACACAAATTTGACAGCAAGTTTGAACAAACACACGTTTAAGTGAAACAATTTAAACAAATCTGTTCATTCTTACATGAAAATTAGTTATCTTGTTACACTGTTAGCTTCTGTGCAAACTATCCGTACTGTATTTTATTTTTATTGTATCGAAAACAAAAATTTTAATTGGAGGTGAAAATTAATGTTGTAAACAATTGTTAAAGTGTTAGTTTTTGAAGACAGATAAAACTTCCAATATCTGCAACATCTGCTAAAAGTATTAGTTTCTAAGTAGAAATCTCGCTCCCAGTTGGGTCGCGGAACTGCAGTTTTGTCGTGGCAGGCCCAGCCTTGTTGTGAAGTGAGTTGTAGGGTGACGGATTGTACAGGCCATGGCCCACAAACGAGTCACCATCAGAGATTGACAGCTTATGCTTGTCTTGGTCTGGAAGAATGATTTCCTGTTTCCTAGAAAGCAAATGAATTGCAATATCTAGATAAACAGATCTTTTGAATCACACATTGCATACTACCAGTAATCAAACATGCAAAATTTCTATGACTTTCCTGAATTTGTCCCGTCAATAGTTCAAACCGTGATTGTTAACACTGAAAGAATGAAGGTTTACTTTAAAATTGACACCTACTTGAATTCAAATAATTTTATTATCCTCCATAATTGTAAATCTGTAATCTGTTAAAGCATCCAGTCATTGTTCGCAACCCCTCCCGCTCTGCTGTGGTGTCCCTCAAGGTTCCGTCCTGGGCCCACTGCTCTTCATTCTGTACACTACACCATTAAGCCATCTCATAAAATCCTCTTCTGTTGACCACCATCTCTACGCAGACGACACTCAACTCTACATATCCTTCTCCCCCAGCTCTTTTTCTACTTCCATTGCAAAACTACTCAATGTGGTTAACCTAGTCTCTCAATGGATGTCGTCCAACCTGCTTTGCCTCAACCCTTCCAAAACAGAATTCATCATCCTCGGCCTTCCTGACCAAATCAAGAAAATACCTGACCTTTCAATACACCTATCTACTAACTCTTCATCTCTTACCTTCACCTCTGATGCCCCTGTCCGCAATCTTGGTGTTACTTTTGATCCACATCTCTCCTTCTGTAATCACATCTCCAACCTCTCGCGCTCCTGCTTCATGCACATTCTTGACCTCCGCCGCATCCGACCCATGCTCGACTTCAAAACTGCCTCCACCATTGCTACCTCCATTGTCCACTCAAAGCTCGACTATTGCAATTCCCTCTTTCTCAACCTTGAAGCCACCCAACTAAAGCGTCTGCAGCTCATCCAAAACTCATTAGCCAGAGCCGTCACCAGAACGCCCAAGCATCATCACATCACTCCAATCCTCAAATCACTCCATTGGTTAAAAATCCCAGAGCGAATTCACTTCAAAGTCCTATCACTAACCTACAACTCCCTACAACACTCCCAGCCCAGATATCTCCGCGAACTCTTCACCATCCAGCCAACCCGTTCTACCCGATCATCCTCCGTTTTCTCACTCTTTCTAGACCCCCGGTCACTACTCATCTCAAGTTCTCCAACCGAGCAATATCCAACACTGCGCCCGTCGTCTCTGGAACGATCTACCTCCTGAATTCCGCACTTTTTCGGTTCCTCCACCATCATCGCCAATCATCCACCATCATCTGCCTCAGGCTCCTCTATCCATCACCCCCAAGGCTTTCCACTCGAAACTAAAGTCTCTGCTTTTCAAGAACTCTTATCCTGACTCATCTGATCCTGTACCTTCCAATCCTCGACCTAAACACACCCGCCTTAACATCTGCTGTGCCCCTCTGATCCTCTGGAAACCGGACTCGGACCTCCCTCGGACTACCCTTTTGGACAACCCCTCTGATTAGACGCAGCGCCGTGAATAAGCTGGTGCCCTGCGCTTGGCTTTCGAGTGGCGCTTTAGAAGTTTGGAGATTACGACATTACGATTACGATTAAAAAGAAATTTACATAGATCCAATTCAAGAAAAAACTAATCAAAGGCACTCTCTAGACTAAGTGATGTTGAATGTCATTAAGAAGAGAAATTTCATCAGTTAAAAAACAATGCACACAAAGAAAGTTCAGAAATCTTGAGCCAAATATCTGCCCTGGTGGGATTTGAACCTCAATCTCTCAATTTATAGTCCAACAAGCTAACCACTGTACACTATCGAGTACCCCTATAGAAGAACCATGATACATGATACCTTTTTCGATAAATTAGTATTCCGATGATCACTGCCACAATTGTCAAGAGCACAAATCCACCAACACAGCATGCCACTATGATTGCAACCTTCGTCTGTAATTAGCAAATCATTGCTGATTGTTAATCTACACTGTGAACTAATGGCAAATTAAAGAAATAAAATGTAAATAGACATATAATATGCTTTACTTGCCTATTTATTTATATGATAGCAATTTTTAAAGGCCTCTTAGCCTCTTAGAAATGCTCAATAAACAAATAAACAAATCTCTACAAGGTTAAGTCAGCTTTATATAAACTTGCACAGTTATAGGTTTTTAAAACAGTATCTGCCAAACAATGCTTATCTTAGTAAAGTAAAAACTATGTAAGATTACCAGTACAATCTTCCTAATATCACAAATGGTGATGACAGTGATGATGATCGTGGTGATGAAATCAGGAAGTAGCTAAGAAGTAAGAACTCTTGCTTACGTTATCCGAGGATTTCTCCTCACTTGAAGCGATCATGCCAGGGTCAACCTGTTTCATTCTATACGGAATCAATGATTCAGACATCTGATCGAAGCTCGGAATGTTGAGTTCCGGAAGGGTTGAGTTTGCGGTCCAATGAACACAATAACTCACTCGACTTACATCAGCTCTAAAAAGCAATGCAGAAATCAGAATGATTATGCTGTTGAAGAAATTATATTACCATTGCTAATGAAAAGCTGTTTAAGTATTATTACTTTATAAACAACTGTTTGCTATGCTACCAAAAAAGAGGGTACTGGTACATTGTATTTAACTGCAGAGCCAAAGCTCATAAGTGATTGGTTGCAACAAATAACAACTTGGACAAGTGTGTATTGGTTGTAACAAATAACAACTTGGCTAAATGTGTTTTTCTTATTTACTCTACTTGGGAGCAGTAGTAATTTTTACATGCTACCAGCAAAAAGCAACTGCAAAAACAGCACATTGACAAACAACATACCCTGTAGAGTCTTTCGTGATGGTGACTGACTTCAAAATGACTTCAAAGTCTGTAGGACTAAAGTCTGGCTGGTTTGCACTTGCAAAGGCGTTGGCTATAGCCTGCACCAAGAAAACCTTGTCTTTTTCTGAAAGCGTGCCAGATATGTAGAGATCTCCACATTGTTGCAGAGTACAAGAAGTGCAGACAGACATTCCAGCGACTTCTGAGAGACTACGGGCAACAGTGGAGTCATTTGGAAAATGGATGAACAGAGGATCTGGATCGCGGTTGCGAACTGCCACTTGGTATTGAAGTGGAGACAACAGATTTCTAGAAATGAAAATCACTTCGTACAGTTTCCTAACTGCAAATTATTATCTGCCTAACGCAACCCAATAACTCCTAAATCTGTAAAAAATGCATTGTTTGCTAAGAATTTCAATAATTTTTGCTGAGTAACAGCAACGTGCAAATCTAACTCTGGAGTCATTCTGATCAAAGTCGTCTCTGGAAAGCCTACACACAACTAAATCAAGAACCACAGTTCATACAGAGGCACTAAGGATTATAAGGTTTTTAATTGAAGAAATAACTGATAACAGCCGTCCTATAGAATACATTTTGCTCATCAAGAAAGGATTGTTCAATGACAAATTTGAAACTGGGTGTTAGATGAAATTAACCCTGACCAATGTCACTAACCCTTTGTTAACAGATCAGTAATGGTATGCATTTACAGTAAGGTAAAGTATTTCCACATAATTATACAAAAAAACTTGAGTATCAGCACACTGCTCAGTGATTAAGTGATAATGTAACTGAAATAGTACACTAGAAAAATTACCCATCAATATCTTTGTAGTGTGAATTATCTGTGGTTCTTCTCTTTCGTCCTCCATTTGAGTTCACTCTGATTGTAATTTCAGACTGGCTCTTGTCTAAAACACATTTTCTTAAATCAAATCATTGCAATATGCAAATAGGGCCTATTATTTAGGTTTTAAAGGCATCAAGTATAGGGTGTTTGTAAAAATATTTAAAAGACCTGTTCTGATCCAGTCAAACTACTACTCAGAACGGGAAGCTATACCAGAGCTTATCAGAAACCAGTGCATTAGTAGTCATTACAAGTTAGCAGTAAATTAAAATTATATATATATGATCAATCTTTATTCACCAAATATGCAAATCCAAGTACAAATACAAGTATTTTTTAATAAGTGTCATAAACATGGAGTGGTTGGATCGTTTATAACTTTTGTCCGATTTACACTTTCGTCAACCATAGAATGTCGCATCAGATGATAACAATCGACAAACATGGATGATAAATGAGCAGTTACCTTACCCCACCTTACCATGGCTCCAGCAGCTGACATCACAGTTAAAGATAGAAAAGTTATGTAATTACATGTGTAAATGTGTTACACATACAACATGTGTCTCATGTGCAGATAAGTTGCATGTATAATAATTATATAGCATTCAATATGAAATTAATTACAATATAAAGCACTGATACCTGGATTTGCATCGAACCAAGCCTTTCTCAAGGCATTTGATATCGCATTAAGCTTAGACCTTAAGCTGGCAGCAGATTCCTTTGCATATAAGTAGAAGCCATGCCAGATGGTGCAGGCACAGTCTTTTAGGCCTTGTGCCTGTAACTGCTCAGATAACTGCATAGAACTTGGCTCCATAACGCTGTCCAAACTATCGACGCCTTTGTCGTTCAGGAGAGTTACAGCATAGTAAACTTTGACGACATATCCACTGAAACAAAAATACAAACCACAGAACAGTGCAATAGTCACAGAATAAGGATCCTGAGTGGCAAGAATGGTTGGTAGCCTGTAAGGGCGCCCCGGGTTCGCTTCCCGGTCGGGTCGGTTTATCAGAGATTAATTCAAGTACTTTACTGCGGGTGGCTCGGGATTATAAACGAAGTACAATACAAGACACTAACAACACATCATCATTCCAACTGGGGCGCTGATTTAACACTCTGTGCCAGCATATTTTTTAGCTCTAGGGTAGAAAACTCTTACCATCTGAACATTTTAGATACCCTGGGCAAGATCATCACTGCTATTGTTATCTATCTTTGAGAGAAACTGTTATTCAGCTTACGCAAGACTAGTCTGTGCGCGTCTGAATGAGAAATGGTAGGGGCGCTTTAACAAGTGTTCAAATACAATACAAATACAATACAATAGAAATAGGAACGCTCTACCAAGAACGACTTAGTGTAAGGATTTCTTGTAAAAAAAATGATCGATACATTCAAAAGTACATGCTGAAGAAAAACTGGAATAAACGAACTACCGGTATACAAGAGCTAACTCTATATCATTCCATTGCAAACTGATTTAACACTCTGTGCCAGCATATTTTTTAATCTAATAGAAAAAAATACCTCTCTTACCATCTGAACATTTTAGATATAAAGAAAAGATCATCTGCTATTGTTATCTATCTTTGAAAGCAATGTTAATAACTTACAAAAGACTATTTGTGTACGTCTGATGAGGAATGGCTGGTATTTTAACCTTCATTGTATTCCCTAAAATTCAGAAAAAACATAAATACAAATGTACTACTTGATATCCTAACAAATACCTAGTCGTTATCTCTGGAACATACTGGAAAGATACATTGAAAAGTCATTGTGGAATGCTATTAGACAACTATTTTGTGCCTTATCACTACTAGCAATTGAAGCATTACATCTCCCTATGAAAGGTTCATAAGCATATATGAAAGATGTCTCAGCACCTCTGCCAGGTTCTTAAAGGTGGTATATAAGTATCCAAACAAAAATATACAAATACATACGGCCTGGTAATTTACAGAATACAGAAGCTTAAAAACTTTGTTACTTGAATTAAACTTCAATAGAAACTGTCAACCACAACGACATGCAATCCTTGAATTATGCCATACAGATGAATTGCATCTTGACACTAGCCAAAATTTTGTTGTATAATGAGCTAAGCAGGATAAATTCAATCTGCAGTCATTCTAAAATGAATTGCATTGCCATCACTTTGAATAATGTTAGTAAGAGAAGAGTTGATAGGTTGATCTGCTGATTGTTACTGTTCTTGACCCACTGTAACCACTTTACCTGGAATGTTGTTCCATGCTATCGTAATGGCTCGAACAAGTTTCTCAGTGACGTTTGAAGTAGAGCGAGGATCTTGAAGTACAAGATATCTCAGTTTAACTGTTTCCCCATTGTACAAATCCAGTGACAAATTCCTCAAGTATGTGTCCATTGATGGAGCTGGTCTATCAATTGGCCGCAGCATTGAACCGTTACACACAACACCATAATAGGTTCGTGTCACAAGAGTAGACCTGTTTCAGAAGAATAATCATTCATAAATTATAAAATTATACCTCAGACTTCATTCACGCAAAATAAAAACAAAGGAATAATTATTTGACGGGCAAATAATTTGGGAAGTAATTTAGCCTGTTTGCCTGTTGGTAAGTAAGTCAGCCAATACAACAATCAATAAATAAACAAACCAAGCAAATTATAGGCATATACGAGTAAATTGTAAATTAAAAATCTCAAAAGCTTTGCAAGAGCTAATATATTAACCAATAATCATATGCATCTATTTTTTAGCTCTTTCTGTAGAAATAGTTTTCTACAGCAAAATGTCAAATAAGAAAATTTTCCCTCGATGAGTATGCAAGCAATCAAACAATCAATTTCTTGTTTCTTAATCCGTTTCTTTATCAGGTTACTAACCCTGAAGAGGCAGTCAGTTGCAAATCGACCCCATACACATTGACTGAGACTTCACCTATAAAATTAATACAAGAACAGATTCATACAGCAAGGAATGCAGGTGATGCAGTGACTAACTTCTGCTCTATTTAGATCTAAATAAATACACTGATCACAAGCATCTGTGGTGCTCGACAGCCCAGTGCACAGTGACTAAATCAAATTAATTGATAACAATGACAATATTGTTTTTATTAAATTGAAAAACTTCTTTTATGAACCAGTTATTACCCAGACCAATCTGGGTAGCAGAAGAGCTAAAGATTCAGTTTCAGCTTGTCTTAAATCAATTTCAGGCTGGTAACACCGGCACGTTTCATGTTTCAGTACCCTTTAGACGATTTTAAAACTCAAAGGTGCTATGGAAATGTCTCGATATAGTTATATTATAATGATAGACTAGCAACTTCTATTGCGCCGGAGTCTAATAGACAAGGCATCAACCGATGGCACACCAAAACCACAAGTCACAGGCAGGTAAAGACCAGGTTAATACACTTAGACAAATATACATACATACATATGCACACTTAACAATAATCACAGACATAAATACATGCATGTATACATATTATACAAACAAATGCTATCCTTGATCAGTACACTGAGACAAATATACATACATACAAAATTTGTATGTATGTATATTTGTATATATTTAATATACACACACATACACACAGCCACACACAGCCACACACACTTGTACACACATAAATCTGTACATTCACACATGCATAAATATTTCCCTTTATTCACACCTTAGGCAATACCAGTGCAGACATAATATTATTCTTCCGATAACAAGATAATAATAATGCCTGCTGCTGATGACTTTAATAATTATTATGCAGTTATGTAATCTTGCAGCAAACAGAAAAACTGTTTAATACCAGCAGAATTTTTCCAGGCACTTGTTAGCTGCTGAGCCAGTCCGAGGATGATCTCCTTGGTGAGACTGCCATGCACCGTCAAACTGTACAGGGTGTCTGCTCTCACAAAAGTCTCATTTGTGTCAGGATGGTTGTTGAACGGGGTCAGGTCACGGCCCGGTAAGAGAAGAACACCATCTGCAGATGATGCAGTGTAGCAGACACGCGTAACAGGCGACCTGTTCAATTAAAGCAAATTAAATGAATATAGATTACCTAATAATAATTGGAATTTGAGAATTCACTTAAATTTCACTGTTAGAACTGTCATCAAGTATTTGTAATTGTCATTGCAATGATGACCATTTATATGGCACCCTACGTTGCAAGTTACTTCCAGGGTGTTTTATTTTGATGATTATCAGTGCAACTGCTAAGTGTTATATATATATAATACGGAGTAAGTTGTATTGCAGGCTGTCTGTTCTGTTAGTAGTTAAGATTTATCTTCTGTCAGTGTTACGTCAATGTAAATGTACAATTGTACAAGAATGTGAGAGTAAAGGCTTTTGAATGATTTTGAATGATTCAAAACTAATCCAGGATTGTCAATGATATCTTTTTCTCTTAGAAACCTACCATAATCAAGCCTTCTCTTAATCATGTGACAACAAGTGGCTTAAAAAGAAAGGCCAATCTCACATGAAACGTCAAAGGTTAGAACATCATGGATCACTTTGGAGAAGTTCCCTAAAATAGTGCCATAAAAATGGCTCGAGGCACAGATACATGTACGGATTGTACGGTGCAAACTCTACGTGTACACAAAAATAATGTTAACTAGATTAACTGAAAACGTTTCGGCCGACATGTTAGTCATCTGCTATGTGCATTATATGCTGAACAAAATTAAAATATGTGAATGAAAAATATAATGAAATAAAGTTAAATCCAGTTGGATGAATTGAAAGTGCTAACCCATATAAACCAAACGCTGGTTGAAGTGATAGGAGCTTGAGTGCAGACTGCGAAGAACCTTGATTAAAAAAATACATAACTTTAAAAGAACACAATACAAAACATCTAAGACAATTTCTACAGGAAAACACAGTTCTAGTTAAATGCAAACAACAGAGGAAAATTTCTACAGAAAATTGATTTACAGAAGTGAATGTGAAGGACCATTTAGGACCATTTATTTAGTTAGGACCATTTATTCAGAAGGACCATTTAGGACCATTTATTTAGAAGGACCATTTAGGACCATTTATTCAGAAGGACCATTTAGGACCATTTATTTAGAAGGACCATTTAGGACCATTTATTCAGAAGGACCATTTAGGACCATTTATTCAGAAGGACCATTTAGGACCATTTATTCAGAAGGACCATTTAGGACCATTTATTTAGAAGGACCATTTAGGACCATTTATTCAGAAGGACCATTTAGGACCATTTATATAGAAGGACCATTTAGGACCATTTATGCAGAAGGACCATTTAGGACCATTTATTCAGAAGGACCATTTAGGACCATTTATTTAGAAGGACCATTTAGGACCATTTATACATTCCATTTATTTAGTAGGACCATTTAGGACCAGAAGGACCATTTAGGACCATTTATTCAGAAGGACCATTTAGGACCATTTATTTAGAAGGACCATTTAGGACCATTTATTCAGAAGGACCATTTAGGACCATTTATTCATGAGGACCATTTACTCAGGGACCATTTAGGACCATTTATTCAGAAGGACCATTTAGGACCATTTATTCAGAAGGACCATTTAGGACCATTTTTTTCAGAAGGACCATTTACTTAGAAGGACCATATGTGAACTATGTTACATGACACTTGCCAAATACATGTGTGAAAAAATGTAGTGTAGCTCTTGATTTTCATCAAACATTGCATCAGTGAGATGCAGAATGAATTTTAAGCAGCCAGATAAGATCAAGTAACTCCAACTAACCATTTGCTTTGCGCCAGTCTTCCATAGCACTGTTGGAATCACCTTCAAACAGGAAGCAGAAGGCATTTTCCTCCAGAAACACGTTCCCTGTGTACGGCCTGTATCCTGGCAGAGCGGCAAACACCACGCTGTTCAGACTATTTGCAGAAGGTGCTCGAATGGAAGTTGGATCAATGATTTCACCATTTTGAAGCATAAAGTAGGAAAGCCCAGTTACTGTTTCACTAAAAACACACAATTGTACATACACGTGTACATGTTATGTCTACTGTACTCTGCTTATAACACAAATCATCAGTTTAAACTGAATTCTGGAAAAGAGCAGTCAGAGAAGTAGACTTTGTATTTAATTACCAGTAAGTCATACAATAATAGGTGTGGCGCTTAGGCGTGAAACACCGAGTTAGGCCTGTTTCTGTTTGCGCACTAGCTGCCATATAGAACAAAGCTACTTCTTGACAAAGGCACTCATATAAATTATGTGATTCCTACTGAAAGATTGCAATAATAACATGAAACTGATATTACTGAACACAGGTAACGTTGCATGTTCATATCAAAAGATACTGCAAGTTAGCATGCCAGAGGGAAGCTTCAACAAAGCTACTTCTAAGAAAAAATTGCACTTATGATTACTAACCATTCCTACTGGCAGAACTGACAATTATCCAACATGGAACAGATATTAATGAGAGGCTTGATCATGAAGGTCGCTAGAGTTCCAGGAACTGACAGCACTTCAGGACTTCTCTGTAAGTATTGTTAAAGACATATTGGAATACCATAGGCCTACTAATAATGCTTGGAACAGTATTAGAAACAGTAAAATCATTAAACTAATTAAATAATCTGGATCCAAGAGAATGTCAGTCAACACTAGATGAAGTGCATTTTTTAAAGATATCAGACTGTAATTTTTCACAATCTGTGAAATCCTAATTTCTACAGATCATAATTACACAATTAATCAATGACCATCTGTGCTAACTGCATTGATACTGACCCTTTAGCACCCAGGTACTCTTCAACCAAACACTCTGTACCAACAGAAACAGAACAAAGGTGAGTTGTTTTAAAAGGAATCAAAATCTGTCCTTCATATGTAACTCCTCTGCTCCTTTGCCTTCTCTCTCTGGCAACCGGACTTGGATCTCCACTTGGCATCTCTGGACAACCTCTCTGACTCAAAAGCATCACTAGTCAATACGCTTGTGGCATGCGTTAAGCTTCAGAGTAGCATGTTAGAAATTGTTAGTTTACGATTACGATGTACAAGATATCTTTGTTAGACAATGACTAACAGATCACAAAATCTTACAACTTGTCATAAGATGGTTGAAATTACCTCTATATTGTGTATGATAGGAGCTCAACCTACTGAAATGAAATGAGTGTAGTCCCTCCTCTCCCCTCCCTCTTCTCCTTGCCTTCCACCCCAAACCCCCATTCCCTTTCCTATCCCCTTCCCAACCCCTTCTCTTCCCCTTCCTCTCTCCCCTTCCCCTTCCACCACCCCTCCTCCCTCTGCTCCCCTGACCCTACCCCCTCCCATTCTCCTCCCCAAACTCCACTCATGATATCATGGACAGTGTTGTCTATAAACACATAAATGTGCAGCATCCTTAAATAAATTTTGAAGAATGAATATATTTGAATGATTGCTAAATGAAGGATGCATTTTACTGCAAACCAAACTGTGAGTTGACTACATTGAAACCAACCGGAAATAGAGCGGTTCCAAAGGATCTGCAGTTGTTGCTTGAACCGTGGAACGTCTGTGCGTGCAACGTATACAAGGACGTTAAGCCTGAAACTTTTCCGAAGTTCCCTAATTGACGAGGCTGGAAAGCTAGTTCTGGCAGGCAGTGGAAGAGCAGCTGAGAGGACTGTGGCATTGATGGGAGGTTCCAGAGTCAGGTCCACAGGGAAATCATATGGTGTCACTCCAGAGGTCACGAAAATGATATATCTGTAAAGGAGGACTCTGAAAGAATATTTAACAAAATGGTTATCCTGGTGGAATATGCGAGGTAATCAACAATATGTAATCAAACAATTACATGTCCTCAGGTACTTAGAAGAAGAAGAGCTAGCTGTCCCTTAATCTAGCCCTGAGGCAGTCATGAGTATGAAGTGTTAACAACTTCATTTTCTTAGCCTTGGCATATGAGGGCAGGTGACCAGTCCTCTCCCTCAGCGTCTCATCTTCCCACCGACAGCATACAGTCAGTGTACTCACTATAGCTGAATTTGCCATGGGTCGCAGGTGGAGCATGAATCTCAAACCAAATTTCTGCCCTTGCAGGATTTGAAACCCTATCTCTCGATTGACAGTCCAGCATGCTAACCACTACACTATCGAGCACCCAAGATACTTAAAACTGACTTTAAATAGCAAGTATGCATTTCATCAGAACAGAACTTTTAATCTTAAAAATGTGTTAAATTAAACTGCAGGTAAAAACTTACGTTTCCATGCGGATCACTCTGTCAACAGCGAAGATCTGAGCCGTCAGATTTCCATACTTCTCTAAATAAACCAAAAGGCTGCTTACTATGCAATCTAAACAAATTTCTGATTCTACACAAAATTTAAGAAATTAAGAAAGCATTGTTGTAAGCCACACATCAGTCAGTTGTCAGCTACTCAAAACATACCCACACTCATAGACCTAAACATACAATAAGAGTTTAGTACATTATTTTTTAATACCAATTATGGTAGTATCTGTAAAATCTGTCATGCAATCTTACATAGTGTTGGCCTCAGCAAATTCTAACGTGCTAGCTATCGATATTTTAAAATGTGTCAGTTTTGACAGGTTCGTAAAACATACTACACAACACTCGATACACATAAATTCAACATTTTCACTTCTCAGCTGAACCATGCAGCATAAGAAACTATTTTCTGATTGTTGTCCAAATGTTTTAACCTAAGGAATTTTTTTTGACTAAAATTATTCTCTATCATGATTCTTTGGCTGCGAAAGAAAGCAATATTACCTTCCAAACCATGGACTGATTTCGGAATGGCAAACAGAAGATTTGATTCCTCATTTCGTGTAAGGTATCTATCGAAGTAGACAACTCCAGCTGACTGGAGTGGCCTGAGCAGAGAGTAATCAGTGCGGGACACTGTGTAATTCGATCCAGCAGGGCCTACAACCTTCTCAATCACAGCAATGGTTACGTTGAGCAGTGGCATAAAGTCTCTTGCATCCAACACTGTGTTGTTTACCAAAGCTGAACACATGACCGTGTAGAAGAAGTTCCTAAAATTAAATCAGTTTAAAAACCTTTTAGAGTGCAGATGATACCTTGCATTTATAAACAATACAATACACACGAAATTTGATAATGTACCTTACAAAGTTCAGAAAGGCACATTGATGCCAAGCAAAACAGGAAGTGCTAAGAACTGTAAGTAGACTGGGAGGTATAAGTTTTCACATTAGGGTGAAACTAGACAAGATAAGACAGTTATGAACATGAGGAGGTTCAGAGTTAATAGTAGAAAAACAGTTGTCCTTGCCTAAAACTAGACATGTCCATCAAATAATTATAGACTAGTCACCAACAATGACAACCTCTGCTTACATTCATATACATCACTTATGTATACAGAAACATTCAAATCTTTTCAAGGACAATTTCAATTCACAAATGCAGACTGCCGTGTGACTATTTGGCTCGTAGTGTTTTCTCTACCTTGCTTGCAATTAGCATTAACTTACAGAAAAAATATCAGTGGTAATATATGTTGAAAAATAAATGTTTATAAATACCCGTGCTTATCAAGATAAGTTCTCTGATTCAATACTTGAAATTCGACCCTTGAAAGTCCTGCAGAATTCAAAGATTTCAATTCAAATATTTGCACAAAATAGTAGCCAATAATATTATAATGACTTTATTCACTAAGCATAATATCTGTACCGAACATATCCATGAAAGACAATCAATGGAGTGTCTTGTATACTATAAATCCAAGTATATACGCCAAAACAGAAGACTCTATTAATTGGACAGATACAGTAATTGCATGGGCAGCAACAGGCTGATTGTAAACTCAAATAAAGTCAACTCAACCATAAATGAAAGCATGCATCAAAGTAAAATCAACTTATGTTGTACTACAGGTAATTAAACTGGTAATTCAAGCAATGGACTTGACAAATAACCGAGGACAATGGAGATAATTTATTCGTACTCATTGCAATTGCCAAATGGCTGGCGTCAGGAACTGACGATGATGATGAAATTCAAGTTAGGTAGAAAGACATATCTAGAAGTAAATGGGATTAGTTCACATACCTAAAGACAACGATGTGGCGGATCGTTTTAGAGATTCTTCGATGATGGAGTAATCAAGAGGAGATACATAAGTGGTAAACGGAATTCCAAGGAGGTGGTCAACTGGAACCAAGATGCCCTTGTCTCCTTCAAAGATCTGCGATGAAAAACCAGCTGCACTCAAAATGACCCACAGGTCATCGAGGTCAATGCTCCGGTTGTATTCTTTAGCATCTTGTGTGATGCCATCACACATCAGCACATAAAGGACAACAAAGACTGAGGACCTGTGAAAGGAAACTTCAACATTTTAAAAACTATATCAATTCGAGATGAGAATCATATGAGAATGTACATTATATTGTATTGTATTAAAACGTTTATGAAGCACCTCTAGTAGGGTGAACTGTTCAGAGGTGTCAACTTGGCATCTCAGGCTTCGTTCATAGCTAGGGATTCTGCAAGCACTTTCTACAAACAACTGAAAACTTTTCCTTTCCATCAGGGCAGAGGTGCACCTATGAGTAGTTATCTTAAGGAGGTGCTATATAAATGCAAATAATGAATTAATACAATGCATTTTTCAAGGAAGCTCCTCTTCAGAAGTATTAATGATCCAAACATGACAGTTAAGAAAATAAGACTGTGAAGTTGATTTAATTATGCACTTTGCTTGAACGTCTGTCTTGCACTGCAGTTCTAAATAAGTAGTTGCTTCACTCATGCCAGTACATGCTGTTGACTTAACAGTATGTAGAGACATGAGCAAAGCAACTGCTTATTCAAAACTGCAGTGCAGGACAGAGGTTCACACAAAGTGCACAATGAAAAAAACTTTACAGCTGCAGATGCCAGAGAACCAAAACTGAACAACATATTTGAGAGAATCACTACAAGTAATCACTGCTGGTACTGAGAAGACAGTCTACACGGGACGGTAATCACATTCTTTTATCCTTATCTCCATTGACAGTAGCATGACATACATGATCCTGTAGCAAACAACAGTAACAGGAAAACTGACTAAGTGATAACAGTTCTTTCAGATTACAGAAATATGAGAAATCACATGTAAAACATGATAATGAAGGAAAAAGTGTAGAATTAATAACTCAACTACAAGAGTATCTGATGCAACACAAGATCAAGAAATAAAGTTAAAGTGCATACCCAGACTGAGTCAAGGACTCAAACTGTTTGACGATTCTGACTGATGCGTTGACACATTGTGAATCTGCCAAGAAAATGGTATTTCCTCTTTCAGCAAAAGAATACAGTTAGAACAAATCATTCAGGTTTATATTAAAGACTTAAGTCACACAACATCTTAAGGTCATCTTGAAATAGCAGTCAGCTATTGCTTTTTGATAATTCACTTAAATATCTTCACTGAGAAGAGTATTGATTTAAAATTTTTAATATAAACAAATTTAATGTAAACATTGATGGGGAAGGAAAGTTTCCGCAGGCTCATGTTAGGGCCTCGCTTGTACAGAAACAATTTCTAACTGCCAGCATTTGAAGGATCTTGGATGTTTATTATTACTAAGAAATTTTTGAAATCAAATGCTTCATCATAACATCAAATTCAAAATGTTAAATTATGACTCACAAATTAAATTGCCAATATAACTTCAAGTTCTCATGATATGTGCTTTAACTTACCCTGATGTACTTGTTCAAGGCTTTTTTCCAATGAAGTACGAGCAGGCATGCCTATAATTGGGGATTTGAAACCAATAGAGAAAAGCTGTGATTTCTCATACAGAGAAACGCGTAGCACAGACTCTGGATCTGGAATGTAGGTATCCAGAAATGGGAGGCTACTGGGTAAAACCCTTCGGATAAGGTTTCCCTCTACAGCTTTTCCACCTTGCATGATTGAAACTCGAACCTCTGTGAATATTCTTCTACAAAAAAATCAGCAAACAATATGAGTACATGTACTTGGTAACAGCTTGTAACGTGTAATATTTTTCAGAGTAACAATACAGCTAATTGATAGAGGTTTCATTCAATTGAAAAAGCTAACTAAGAACTAAATTTTAATTTAAACAGATAGAGGAATATTGATCAAAGAATCAAAAGGAACATTGTTCTAAGGTAGGCTAAATTCTTTGTAATGTGATACACCGAAGTCTTTCGGATTAGGTGACGCAAACTGAAAAAAGATGTA
Source organism: Aporrectodea caliginosa (assembly GCA_020284085.1). NCBI lineage: Eukaryota > Metazoa > Annelida > Clitellata > Crassiclitellata > Lumbricidae > Aporrectodea > Aporrectodea caliginosa. The sequence continues at coordinate 63,773 of JACEVL010000426.1, read as the reverse complement.
TCAGAGATTGCTTTGTGACAAAAAAATTTACTACGTACTTTTTTAACTGACTTACCCATCTTGTGAGATTATTTCAGATCGTTGTAAGGCTAAGGCAGAGGTATTGCGAATTCCTGCAAATTATTAACATAAAGTCACTTTAAATGCACAAGCAAATGTGTTCAACTGTATTAAAATATATACAAAGCAACGCAGTTTAATGTGTACATGCTTGCAGAAACTCTATGCAAGCTTAGAAGAACTTGCATTCTTTATGTGTGTTACATTCTTATGTATCTATGTTGCAATCTACAACTATACATATGAACTTTACACATATAAGGAGTAGATGTTCTAACCCCCTGGGGCAAGAATTACAACTATTTATAACACTATCCTCTGACTGAAGAACTTGCAAAAATTGAAAACAAGACTTCATGTGGCAAAATACAGGATTTTAACATCATTCGTTGTAACACAAATTCAATACAATCGGGGACATGGATCCTAGTTATTAATGTACAAAAACTGTTCTAACAAAGACCTCACTATGAGGTAGTTTTCTATGGCTCCATTATAAAAAGTCTCTACTGTAGAATACAATATAACTAAAATTCGGAAATGTCAGAAGTCTGGCTTCAAGGACTTTGCATCACTTTCAAATCCATCAGATGATGATGAGTAATTAATTCCTGTACCTGCAGATTAGATGGATAATGAAGAGCTAGAAAATGGCCGTCAGTGTCAATGAAATTAGACGTGGTTACCAACAGGGTTGTGCATTTTACATTCAGTTTATCTGTGTAAAACCAACCTTGACCTTCTTTCAGACTGGCTTCAATATCTCTTCCTATGGTCATTAGGTCAGAGGACGCCACCATGCCAGCAAAGAGCAGCTTCAAACAATGTTGTATGCGAACTATCTCCAGATTTCGTCTGTCGAGGACAAAAAGTTCTGCCTTATCCACAATGTTGCTTTGAGCAATTAAGGAGTTAATGAATGATGCATTTAGTGACTCATCCAGCCCTCCAGTCAAGGTCAGTCCATTGACCTTGACATAGTAGATCACCTGCCAGACAGACGGCATGTCGATAAGGGGTCGGTTAATCTTGATGATCACTTCCTCAATGGCTGCAACTTTTATTTCAACATCAGACTTTGGATTCACTGAAAAATATATTAGTACGATTCAGAAATGAGAATACAGCACTACTAATCATTGCAGTAACTGCAATAGAATTATAAAATATTACAGTCATCATCATCACCATCATCATCAGTTCCTGATGTCAGCCATTTGGCAGCGATGTGTATGAATAAATGATCTGCATTGTCCTCGGTTATTTGTTAAGTCCATTGTTCCCCTTATTGTTAGTCCAATTGATAATTATAGTTAGTCCAAGCGATTGTATGTTCTCATTATTAAATATTACAGTACTCACTATGAAATTGTAGAACATTTCAATAATGATAACAATAATTACAGTGATAAAAAAAATCAGTGACCATAATAATAATTATAAATGCACATAAAATGATAGCAAGCAATATGAAGTGTATCTGTTGATGACAGAAGATAAAAATATTCCTGATGAGGCATGTCAATGATTTTACTTTGTTTCTAGGAGTAAACATTCATTCTACGTCCAAGTAAGTGGTTCAGTGAATCCAGGTCCGTTAAGTGAAGGTTAAATCCAAGCAAAGTCCAGAGAGGATGATATCCAACTGACCAAACAAAGGATCAAGCGATAATGGAAAAGTGCTTAAATATTATCTTAATCATGACATCTTTAGTAAATGTACAACTGATTTTATTTAAGCACTAAGGATGACGTTGATGACCTAGATGTTGGTAGTTGATGGTGAACATGCTAGTTTTACCAGATTTGTAGCCTTGAGTGAGGATTGTTTGAAGAGAACTCAGATGAGATGAATTTGCTCTCTGATTCAACAAAAGACGGAATCCTTTCTCGTAATCATACAAAAACGGCGGACGGACATCAATTAGTTGATACTTTGGAACAACAGAATTGGAAACCAGTGAGAATTCAATGGCAGAAACGTTGACTAAGTGCATTGGCAAGAGTCCTGGATGAAGAGGTTCCCCTCCTAAAGATGCAGAGAAGTCCACAGACCATCCCAGTGACCTGCAAGTGAATAAAAACATTATTGTGAAATGGCCATTTTGCTGTTATCTGACTCTGTGGAGAGTCTCTAATAAACAGTCAGACACCAGCAAAGATACAAGCAAGACATATCACTAGCTCATCCAAGGAAACTTAATTGACTACTTCTGCATTCATTGCCGCAGTCTGCAGAACTTCACAGTCATTGCATAAATGGCAATATAATATGGGCTGTTTAGTAGAATAGCTTAAACCAAAATTAGGACTTATTTATTAAAATAAAAAACTTTACACCAAATCAGAGCGAACAACTAAACACATCTTGAGTGCTGAAACTGGGAACAAAAACTGACTTTGTTTAAGTAGCAATAAAACATTAACTTACGGAATGAGAGGAACTACACAAATTATTTTCAGCATTACATTACATTTTGTAATAGCCATGACAAATTACTGCAATTGTAAGAAGTTAGAAGTAGTTGACTAACCCAGATGGAATGATGCATTCCTGTTGTCTTTTCACAGAAAGCACAAACTGGTTATTTGAATCTTCTGGAAATAATCAAACACAGGCATGTTGAGAAACAAGTGACCATCTTGGCCAATGCTGGCATGTCCAAAATGGCTGCACATTTCTATAGCATATCATTTTTTATCAGTTAATTGATCGCAGAATTTGCCTGATAATTTTCATTTGTTCAAACTTCCGATGTGACTCAGTATGCATTAGTGACTCTTCCATCATACCTCAGCCCTGTTCATTTATTGATCAACTTCTGTTCTTAATGACTTCAACATCATTTATGCTGGCACAGGCTGTGCTTTTGAGGTATTTAAATGGCACCATAGTCAGTGTCTAGATACATACATACATACATACATAAATACATGCATACATACATATATATATAGGCAATAGACATGATAGTCAAGATTCCAACACAAGCAACACAAAAAATCAAACATGCCTTCCGAAAAGTGCACCTGATGAAAGCTTTGCAAACAAGAGTAGTTCGCCTTTCATCCATAAATGAACTTGAAAATTTCCAACTAAACCAGTTTTGTGCATTTCATTGCCTGACTTACCAGTACTTGGAAGAGCCTGTGCAACTGCAGACTTCAGTGTCAACTCTAGCTTTGCCAAGTCTTCTTGGAACATCACTCGATTCATTACAACAGCGGAAAGTGATGAGACTTTTGTTAGCGAATTGATGTCACCAGACCACAGACGAGATGTGGCAAAGCTTCCCAGAATCATTGTCAGATTGTACTCATTGATTGTGTCATGATTCATTGCTGACACTGGCCAACGATCGACATACAGTCGATAGTAAATCCTAAAGATCGAAGCTCTACAAAAACAACCATTTCAATTCAAGTGAAACTGACTCATAGGCTATCTACCAGTAATATTACTCAACTTAGCCAACAACTTCAAATGCATTGCTATCCACAGCAAGTTATGTCAGTATTCTATTCTATTCTATTTACGGATTTATAAAGCACCTCTCACAGTACAACCTAATCAGAGGCTACTTCCAGTGCAATATTACTCAACTTAGAAAAGTCTTAAGAGACGAAAGCATTGATATCCAGTACCCCTATATAACATACAGTATACAGTAACTTATAACTATCGGCTAAGAGACAATTTGATACCATTCTGAAAATTAATTCTGTTCAAAGAATGTGTGATTCTAGTAAAAGAAAACTTAGCCAGAAAAAGTAGACAGTGAAATTCAAACCATGTGACTGACATCAAAGTTATTTACCAAATTTGTTTGTAATGGTATTTTATAAGACCCAATTTATGCTCTTATTTTTCGTAAGCTTACCCATCTGGAGTCAGAAGTTCCTCTGCAGACACAATATCCGTCTCAACCACAGTTTCAAGATATTCTGTGAAACACAAAATTTAAGTTTCAACTACAAATGCATAAATGATTTTCAGCAGTGTCTGAAGCCTCAACACTGGCATATATGACATATAATCACTGGTTGTTTTCAAGTTGTAATTCTGACCTTTGCCCTCTCTCTGACTGATCTTTATTTAGTGTATTTGAAGCACTTAATATGAAGTTATGGATCAAGTCTTGCTTTCTGAAAAACTGTTATCAATGAATAGTTTTACATCTATGCCTCTGGCATACTGACCAACACAGATATTGTGCTTTCGAGAAACTAATATTCAGAAACTAGAGTCATAATACTAACCAACTGACAAAATTTATCAAAGCACTTACTTTTGGGCCACACACCTGCAAACATCCATACCATTTAAATTCTTAATGTTAAAGCACTATGCTCTCCCCAGTTCAAAACATAAAAAAATAGCAATAAATAGAAAGCTTTCACAACAGACTTCAAAGACTTACCTGGAAATGCAGACTTGAAAGCTTTTGCAATGAACCTTTCCAATAACTTCAGGTCTTCTGTACTGAATGACGTGGTGACAAGTAAACTGTACAGATCTTTAGAACGAGCCAGATTCTCAACAAAACTCAACACCAGACTATAGAGATTCCCAGTGGCGGCAACAACACTGACAGCAGATGCCATTTCTGATGAGTTTGCATACTCGATCGTCTCTGGCCAAACTATCTTTCCATCTAATGACACTGAATAGCCAATGCTCCAGAAGGCAGAACTGAAATATAAACAAATGACCTTATTTTCAACTCCTCATTACACAATGGATGTCACAAAAGAGGACTATCATCCCATGTCATCATTCTAGGTGGGAGGGTAACATCGAACTCTAAAACTATTAGTGCTATATAAATCCTGCCCGCATGTGGACCATGTTCCCAAATGGGTCCCATATAGAGCTTAAACAGTCAGTGCGGCACCAGAGTACATCAGAGAGCTTTGCGTTCCTGTTTCCAGCCAGCACAGTTGATGGTCACTGCATTCAGCGGCTCGTGGATACCTGTAGGTCCCGTGCTTCCGTATGAAGATGCGGGCACATTGTGGTTTCTCATGCATTGGGCCATCCTTCTCATGCATTGGACCACCCTTCTCATGCATTGGGACTCTCTCTCTCTCTCTCTCCTTCCCTCTCTGTCTGTCTGTCTGTCTGTTGTCTCTCGCTGATACAATGGTGCCAATAAATCCTTAATCACTATTTCATCTTAATTTCATAACTTGATCACTACAAAAACCACATTCTAAAGCTCTCAACAACTCCTAATTTTGATATTATTCTCTCAGCATTCAATTTTTTAAACATAGCCAGGAATATTATTTACCCATCTGGATCCAGAAATTCTTCAACAGTAAGGATCCTTATATTCGCTGAAAACAATAGCATCTTAAAATTACTTTCATTTCATAGCATTTCAAACAGTAGGTCAATAAGCTAGCAAGAAGTCAGTTAAAGGTATATGAAACACCAAAGCTATATTGTAGAACAAAGAGTGTTTTTTATATCTCAGAACCGCTTTAAACTCTGTTGGCTTATGGCTCCTAATTTTTTTAATCACACTTACAGACATTGTTACATTGGAGCTGCGTGCATGTCTGGATATTTGGACAGGAATTTTTAGGAACCTCTCTTTTGAAGGTGTTTGTGTTGCCAGCTTACACGATGTCAGAGTTCAAGTAGAATGAAGGTTTTTCTTAGTTCCATGACACCACTGTTTGCATAGGTGAAGGGTCAAACAAACACAAGGGCAACAGTCAAGAAACCCCATTTAGAGTCAACGGATATTGTCATATATTCTATGTCCTTGCCTATTGTGCTGGAGCTAGAGAATGGCAGCAAGCCAATGAATCAACTGAATAGAAGATTTTATGTAGTAACACGTGTAATGTACAGCTTCACACCGAGTTACCTTACAGCCTGATTTTCCTAAGTACAGTATGTTTCCTTCTGTACATATGGAACAGGCAAATTAATTATTGCTTAGTAACTTTCACTGCAAACGCACCTGTTATTCCTGCGTCATATTCTACCCTTACCTACAATAATTCCAGACTTCACTTTGAATCATCAAGCCAATTTCTTACTTACCTAATCCACTTGGGGATCAATTTCCATTCTAGTGTTTAAAAATTGTATGAGCAACACAGAAAAAGGTAGCACACATGTTTTACACCACTACAGAAAGTCATTAGAAATGTGGTCTCACGATTTGAAGGATCATTGGTATAACCTAAGGCCACACATGACCAAAACAATCCAACAACATGGCACCTTCCTCCAGTGGTGGCGCCAGGGGGCACTTTAGCCCCTAACTGCGGTTCAGCCCCCTAAAAGGAAAGGTTTTAAGCAAAAAAAAAGGTCGTTCCCAATGGGAATAACTTTCCATGGTTTTTTGAGCTTTAGCCCCCTAACCTGAAATCCTGGTGTCGCCACTGCCTTCCTCACTTGTGCAATCATATAGCAACCCCAAACTGGCCCAGATGACCCAATATTCCATGGAAGATCAGTCACCCAGGTACTAACCCAATTCAATACTACTTAACCTCACTGATATTGCCAGCATTGTATCTGCAGCCCACCCAAGACATCACTCATGGTGTTTCTGTTCTATTGAAAGATACACACTAAAAGTAATATCGATAATACTAATAATGATAAAGATAATAATGAAAATAATGAAAATACAATGCCTACCTGCAGATGAAATCTTTTTCCTGTAATAAGCTGTTAAGGCTGTTGAAAACTTGTCCAGATCCCTCGTCAAGGGACGTTGTTTCAAGAACAAGTGAAGCAAGGACACATATCGTGTCATGTTCAAGACTGCAGTCTTGTTAAGCAGTACGTACTCAGAGCCATCTAGCTTCCAGAGCGTCACGTTGGAAGTGAGATCGTTTGTTGAAATCAATTCGGAAAAGATTGTAGATGCATCCAAGATGGTGAAGTATGAGTCAGCGTTGGGAGATTTTATGACGAAAAAGACGACGGACACTATGCAACTGAAAAAGCAGAAATAAATGCTTATGAAATAAACAAAATGAAATTGAAGAACTAAGAAGTTTACTCTTTCATTTGGTAAATAACTATGCAGTTAACTTCAAAATCAAACTGGTGAACCTACAAATTTCAAATATATGACATTGGCATAAACTTTCCTCACATAGTGAGGCAGCCCATTTCACTTTAGGTACTTCCCACTCCCTCCCTCCTCTCATATTTTGGCACTGGGAAATGGCTTCTCTTATACAAGAGAAGCTGTTCAAAATGTCACACAACCATCTCATTTGTGGAGTTAATTGTTGAAAACATTGGGGTATTACAACATGCTAAACATAACATAATTATTACACGGACAGAGGCTCAGAGGACTCAAACATAGTTGCTCAATCGAAGCTCATACCTACGTAAGGTATGTATGTGGCTTTTAATTAAAACAACTATTTTACGAGAAGGTTTAGCACTGTACTGATCATTAAACTGATAAATTCAGGATTAGAAGTTGGCATCCAACTGAATTTGACTTAATTTAATCCAATCTGATTGTAACTAGCCTAATGCAATTGAACTACTTAAGCAGCATAACTACTGCAATATGCTGACATACATGGATGCTAAAAACCATGCAAGTCCACGAATAAATAATAACTTTGAATCAGAGCAGAAGAAGTGCGTGCAGTCCCTTAAGCTAGTCTTAGCATAATAATAATTAAAGGCAGGTGATCAGCCCACTCCCTTATCACCTAATCTAGGGGGGGATACAAGTGGAGTAAAAATCTCAAAATAAATTTGTCCGTTAGAGCAGAAATGTGATGACAAAGCAGTTCTAGCCGTCTTACCCTGTGTTGTTGATGTATTCTTCCACATGTGCAACAGAAACCACGCTGGCTGAGTTTGTCAACTCCGATTGCTTTTTCTGCACAGTCACAGTAAGTGCAGTTTCAAAGCTTTCAACATTCAGAACAATGCCATCTACCGGCTGGAAGAAACATTCAGATCGTCGGACAACCACATCCTCTGACAAGTCATCAGTCACATATCGATACTGTTTCCCATTTGGCAGTTTAACCCCCTGCAGTAGAATTGACCATTCAGCCATTGTAGGCAACCAGGACGTGAAACGGCGGCCATCTACCACAGTACCATTGTTGAAGAGATACCAGAATATTCTACTGAAAGAGACCCTGTAGAAAAAAACAGCCAAAACTGGATAATAAACATACAATTTACTGCTTCCTGGTCTAATTCTTCATGCTGTAGGTGATTTCTACCAGTGTGACATAGTTTCCTTAATGACACAGAGTAGGAGCATAAAATTGGTGACAACACTCAACAAATGCAGGTTTTGACATGTATCGGGCCACACGTAAAACTCTTCAAAACTAAAGGATGACATTATCCTTTAGCCATTTCTCCATCTTGCTCCTTTGCACAAAATCCAAAGAGAAAATGGAAAGCTGCTTGGAATCATCACACAGAGAAACATTTCTTTCACAAAGCATGCCAAGTTAAGCATACCTAAGTCTCATTAACCAGCAAAACTTCCTTTATCAACCATCTGAGAAGACAGTCTGGGTACATTCATTCATTCATTCATTACTTGAATTTATATAGCGCCTCTTCAAGGGAACTACTCAGAGGCACTCCCAACCCCAGCGCGGCCAAATAGGACCATTTTAAAGATAGAAAAAATCGAGCCAGCTCTAGGTTGGTGTTTACACGCCAGAGCGCCACATGTCGATCATACGTCCAGGTTGAAGACATTTTCAAGCATCATCTTTTGAGAATCTTGCATGCACTGCATGATTTCAAAATGCACTTCTGCAAAAATGTCTTGCAAATTGCATAAATAAATTGTGATAAAGCTAATTGCTCAAACAGGAAGAAAACTTTTCTTGAAGTTTCAGGCCTCCTAGCCACAGCCTTAACTATCTGCTGTCACCAACTGAGAATGACAACACATAAAATGTACCCTTTAGTATTGCCATTCGTTAAACCTGTTTAAACTAGTTGCTTTTAACTAGGTATATTTGCACCTGCATTATGTTGTCTACATGAATTTATATAATTAGTGACCAATACTATAGCTTGCACTTACACCACATTTGCAATGATCATTGATAGCAATCCTTGTCATGTGATGTATGATGCTCAATGCAAATAAATTCCACTTACTTAATTACTTAAAATAATACCATACGCTTCAGCGGGATCAATGCTGGACTTTTTGAGAGTTTACAAAGTCCAAGCTGAACTCACCTCTTGTTGACAGAAAAGTATTCATCAGCACCAAACACTTTAACCTCTGCTGTAGCATAACTGGGAACTGAAACATCAAACAATGCAGGTTAGGTACAAATATTCTTATATATATTAGTATGAAATTCTTAGCATGTGAAGTATAAGGCAACCAACATGCAGCTCATTATAATACCTGACTATAAGGATGCATAGTACATCAGGAATTAAAAAGTACAGACTTAATTAGTAAACATTTTCTTATTACAGTAATATTGTACATAATGTTATGTATATATACTCCAAGTAATGACATTTAAAATCATACAGGGCAGAGTGTATCTGAGTAGATAACTTGAAGGGATGATATAAACGTTCAATTACATAACACTACATTAAACATCTTAATAGCACCACGTAAATATCTCCCAAGCTCAGCCAGCCCCAATTAAATTGAGTTGACTGCTATTATTTTAGTACAACTACCGTCATTACGAGTAAAGGTTTGTAATTTCTCAGCAACAAAAATGCCCGGTTACGTACTCTCCCGTATCCGTTCTTGGATGATCATCTGAATTGCAGAGAATGTTGTCTCGATTGGGTGATCGAGAACTGTAATGAAGAATGCCTGCTTCAGTGGCAGTGCATTTACACTGTCAGCCGTCTTCACCAATTCATACACTGAACTGTTCATTGACATAACTGTTGAAAGCTGTTCACTCCTTGGTGCAGTAAGTGCCTGTGACTTCGGCAAGATGCCAAAGAATGTAGAATTGTAGACAAAATAAATGAGTCGAGTGACCAGCAAACTGTGGCAAACCATACAAAAAGGATCGTAATGTAACAACCATAAATTACGTTATATTTAAAATTAAACATATCAAGTTACAAGCTTTCTCTTCAATATCCGAACTTACACACTTTCTTTCAAATGCATTTGATCCAAGCCTAACAGCAATCTCATATGTACGGTACACGAAGCCTATATGACAATATTTCCATATGGGATTCAAATGTCCTACATAAGGCCCACGTTATTTACACATGGGCTTAAATGTAGGGTATATGGAGTCCATGCGGGCTCATTTTCATATGTCCTACATATGATGTTGGTGTTTTGGAAGTAGACCGAATGTAAGATCTTAATCGCTGCAATGCTTAAGATAGCATATAATATGTTATAGTACATTGCATAACAACATACGATCAAGCCGTAACCATTTATTAAATTATTAAGAAACTGTCTTTTAGGCTGCAGCAAATCAACCAAACAAATATGTAAAAGTTCCATTTAAGCACAATTGCCAACCAATATAATTTGTAGGATACAAACTGTCAGCTCATCTAACCATGTCTCCATTAGCTTGATACTGCTACTCCAGTACCTTAACACTTCAACGACGAGTGCGTACTAACAGTGACTGGGAAACCAATGCAGCTCGTCATTAAAGTGTTAATACTGCTTTTTCATATTGTTAATAGGTCTGGTTAAAATAAAATAACTTACATTATATTACATTACACTGCACTGCACTACAGTTTGTGGGATGTGTAGTGGTGGTTTTAAAACCCTAAACCACAGTGACCCTATGCAGCCTGCAAATAAAAAACAGTAGGCTAAAATATGAAAATCTTCACTTCTAGGCCACATAGGCAAACGTGACATAGCCATAGATTCAACACCCACAAAAATTAACTTACTCATTGGAAAGGTAGGATTTTTCTTGTTTAACCACTTTGACTGTATAACCACTGGGAATTCGCGCAGTGTCATTCCAGTACTGCAAAAGAACCTCAGTAAATTTTGGCATATCCTCGTAGTAAACGACTCCCTTGACGTAAACACTGTAGCCATCGATAGCCTTGAACGAAGCGACTGAGCGGCAAAGCGACGTTACAACTCCAAGGTTTGACAGTTCTGTTGTGATCGACAGATCCCTTGGCACCATGATGGAATTGGGTGACTCAGAGTCAGATGAACCACTCACCAACCAGAAGTTCAACAGCGTCAGATCTTCCCTGCATTAATTAAAACAAATTACAACAGATTAGAATACAAATTGCTGATTACAACACAAAAATGCTTCTTTTAAGAATCAATTATTATTATTACAGCAATTTTATATAGTGCCCCTCATGACAGTCAACTCAGCGGCGCTCCCAGCCCAACCCTGGTCAAACAGGACAGTTGTAAGGCCAGAGAAGAACAGAGCAGAGTAATGTATTGGTGTCAGACGCAGTGCCACCGGAAGCCCATTCCAGGTCATGCTTATAAGAAATAAACGCATAAATGCATATACATGATTTGTTTAAGAATTGATAAAATAATAAGAATTGGTTCTTTGCAATCACTAAATGCTAATTTACAAACCACAAAGTAGAGTACAAAATAATATTATAATAAACAAGTGCATTGAAAACAGATGTCAAAGACGCATATTTTAACATAGGCCTACCCGGTAATGGCAATCAGTTCTTCAACTTCACCAATGACTATACGAGCATCTCTCTTGCCAGTCCAAGCTGTTGGAAGAAGACAGAATACAAGGTAAAGGGTAGCGTTCACAGCACCTTTGATAAGCAACATTTGTGTATAAAGTTTGCGCTACTTGTTAGTGGCAGCAAAAGCTTGGATCTTGGCTTATCCATTATATACTTATAGTATTCCAATTTTATAAATAACTTAATATATGTAGAGCCAGCACACAAAGGCCTTGGACAGTCAATGAAGAAGAATGAAATCAAATTTAAATTTGATTAAAATAAAATTGAAATCGGCTACAGTAATTAAACACAGGCAAAAACCTTACTAGGTAAATAAGTCTAATATTATGTAGCAAGCTTAAGGGTGACTGCATATATTACAGTATGTACAACATGTAGGCTAATGTTTGCGTTTATTGACAAGCTCACTGACAAACCACAGTAACATTGAAACACAACAGTACAAATTTCATGATCTTATTGAACACGCGTCTCGGCAGCCTGTTAGGTGCCAACTCATTTTACAGCTGCCCCTAGGGAGTGGAAGGCTGAGTCGACCTAGAGGGCTACAGGTATCGAACCATATCTTTCAAGATCTATTTGTTCTTCAAGCAAGAGTGCTACTACTTGACTCTCCCCTCCGCCGCATCAATGGTCCTTCATTCATATTAGAGAAAAATGAGACTATTTTGAATTTAGCTCCGAGTCTAGTTAACCAACAGAGAGCAACATGTGGGATGGGCGTCTCCGAATGGCTGCCACACGCAGAGATAACATCGATGTTTTGTGTAATTTCGGGGTCTTCAAGGGCCAACAGTCGCGTTTACACTCCATAGAAGCCCCGAACCATGTCATTTGTAGAAGGGGTCATCCATTAATTATGTCAACAAATTTTAGGCCTTTTTGACCCCCTCCCCCCCCTTGTCAACAACTGTCAAACATTGACGGACCCCCAAAAATTATGTCAACAATCCCAGAACCCCCCTACCGGCAACATTTTTTCCCTGATGACCTTTTTTTTTTTTTTTTTTTAGTCATTTACCATATTTTGTTCATTTATATAAAGAAAAATTTGTTGACGTCAACTTGGACCAAACCCCCCCTCCCCCCTGTCAACAACTGTCAAACTTTTCCAAACCCCCTCCCCCCCCATAATTAATGGATGACCCCTTAAGTTGCGTCTGTGTCAGCTTTTGAATTTTCAATAAACGAGTATTATTGTAACAGTCCTCACCCGAGTTCAGCTGACCAAAGGCATTCCTCAGAGAAACTGTAAACTTTCTCCGAACACGACTGTCCAGGTGAGATCCATAGACCAGAATTTGGAGACGATTAGCAGAATCGAGCAGCGAAACATCTGTAGGTACATCGTCAACCTTGTACATCAGTCTCTGATATTCCTCTGGAGTAATTCTCCTTACGTTACCTGTGTATAACTCCGTCAGGATGTAATCGTACTTGAGCTTTAGCTGATAGGTGCTGAATATTAGATGTAAATAGGCAAATCATTAAAAATATGCAAATATATATGGTATTGTATACTCTGACTTAGGACATTAATAGTATACAACATTGATGTAATTATCTCCGTTTATTATTTCAAACTCACATACCGCAGTATGATAACAATTCATAGCATGAAGGGATGATCACAAGTTATTACAGGAGTCGAATTTAACTGTTAGGCAGCCAAGCAAGGCGCCCATCACATCCTACTGCTCATTTTACCAATCCCATATGGCGAATGAGAGGCTGAATCGACCTTTGGGAGGGTAGCAGGAAGCGATCCCGCATCCGTGCAGATCTTCTGCTCTTCGTGCCAGAGTGTTACCATTACCCTAAGCTTTCTCTAACTATGGTGGCATCCTGTTACCACTACTTTCAGTAACTCATTGTTTAGTTTTAGCATACACATTTACATAACATCACCGAATTAATTTGCAATGCTGACTTTGCCCCAGACCCAGCTGGTGTAGGTACCGTTAATTGGAGTAGGTTTCTTACCCATTTTCTCCATGGAAGATAAAAGCTTGCAGGACCTCCAGTTGAATGGTGTAGTTTGCTAGTCTTCCACTTCCAGCCCATGGAAGAGAGACATAGATTGGAGGCAGATAATTAGCATCATCCACAGCTAAGCATAAAAATATATATGCAAATAAACTTATGTTAATCACAAATTAGTTACTTACTTTTAATATTTGAAGCTGTGCATTGGAAAATCATAAGTACCAGAAGATATGATAATTATAGATAAAACAATCTGTGAACTGCTACAATATTACAAATATTGTATGGTTAATTTTGTCATATTTAAAATAACTAATCTCATAAGCAATATATTTAAACATAGCTTCTGTGAATATTTTTATTGTTTCCTATCACTGTCATAAGAAAAAAATCATAAAAATTTCCGCGCAGACAAACCACATAGTATATACACCAACTATAATGCTTAAACTGTGCAGTTACTGTATGCAGTTACGATAGCAAAATCATGCAGTTAAGCATATGCAGCCATTTTTAAAATTTCTAAAATTATTCAGCTATTCAGTTATGGAAGCAATAATAAGTTGAGCTGCATTGCTATTACAGTAAAGCAACTTACACAAGGCAGCTGGTCTGATCAGTTCTGAAAGGAGTTTGTTCAAAAGTTGCTGTTGTTCGACGGGACTTAGATCTGGAAAGTTGTTTCTAATATATTCACGAAGCATCCGAATGATCTGCTCTTGTTGACTCAGGGTTGTACCCGTTGTAGTAGGAGTGGTAGTGGCGGCTGTAGTAGTAGTAGTGGAAGAGGTAGTGCCTGTTGTGGTAGATGCTGAAGATGTACTTGTAGTCGAAGGTAATGCTGAGGTAGAAGATGAAGCGCTCAGCGTTGAGGCTGAAGAAGTGGCACTTGGAGTTGAAAGTGAAGTCACACCGAATGGAGTTGTTGTCATTGTTGCCGTGCTAGACGTGGGTAATGTTGGTGATGTTAAACCAGTTGGAACAGCTGAACTCGATGTTAAACCGGTTGGTACAGCTGATGTTAAACCAGTTGGAGTAGCTGAACTTGATGTTAAACCAGTTGGAGTAGCTGAGCTTGATGTTAAACCAGTAGGAACAGCTGAGCTTGAAGGTAAACCAGTTGGAGTAGCTGAGCTTGATGTTAAACCAGTAGGAACAGCCGAGCTTGAAGGCAAACCAGTTGGAGTAGCTGAGCTTGATGTTAAACCAGTAGGAACAGCCGAGCTTGAAGGCAAACCAGTTGGAGTAGCTGAGCTTGATGTTAAACCAGTAGGAACAGCTGAGCTTGAAGGTAAACCAGTTGGAGTAGCTGAGCTTGATGTTAAACCAGTAGGAACAGCCGAGCTTGAAGGCAAACCAGTTGGAGTAAATGAGCTTGATGGTAAACCAGTTGTACTTGAGCCTGAAGATAAACCAGTTGGAGTAGCTGAGCTTGAAGGTAAACCAGTTGGAGTAAATGAGCTTGATGGTAAACCAGTTGTACTTGAGCCTAAAGAT
Organism: Aporrectodea caliginosa; assembly: GCA_020284085.1. Taxonomy (NCBI): domain Eukaryota; kingdom Metazoa; phylum Annelida; class Clitellata; order Crassiclitellata; family Lumbricidae; genus Aporrectodea; species Aporrectodea caliginosa. Next base: position 48,523 of record JACEVL010000426.1, on the reverse strand, counting down.
AAACCAGTTGGAGTAGCTGAGCTTGAAGGTAAACCAGTTGGAGTAAATGAGCTTGATGGTAAACCAGTTGTACTTGAGCCTGAAGATAAACCAGTTGGAGTAGCTGAGCTTGAAGGTGTAGTACTTCCAGTTTTATTTTCACACTGTTCACCATAAAATCCTTAAAGACAAAACAGAAGACTGCATTGTTTAGTGAAGGTTGGTAAATAAACAAACAAACATTCAACAATTTCACATCATAAAATTAGTATATCCTTGTCAAGCAACTGGGAATGAAAATCCTATTAATCAACTCTTTAATAAAAGCCTGACATATGTTAACCTTAATTTAAAAACTACAAGCATTAAGCTTTCAATGAATCCTTCATTCTATATTCTGAATTAAACAATATCTTGCATCATTTACAGTAAGTTATGAGTTGTTCCGAGGAACTGTCCTATTGCTTCAATACCTTCAGAGGCAAGTTATACATCATAATTATATTGCGAACCAGATACGTGATAAAACAAGGATGCAAAAAGCAGGATGCAGTTCGTACCTGACGAACAACAGCAAATGCTACTGAAGCAGAACCCTCCATTGAGGCACGGCTTTGGACATTCAGCTGACACATATCCATCATTTTTCGTGCAGTTGGCTGTCACGTTTTTCCAGCCGGACAGACAGGTCTTCTGACCAGCAGAATTGCACGAATAGTGACCAATGCAAGTGTTTTCTTCACGGCAGAAAGTGGTGCAGCCAGTGCCATAGTAAAATTCAATGCACGGCGCCGGCGGAATTGATGAGCACTGTGGCTGAGGGGCAGAGGTTGGGAATGGTGTGTCACATGCAGAAATTGGGGATCCAACTATCTGGCACCTGTCACCAGAGAATCTATAAGCAAGAAACATTGTTGAATTTGAAAATGCTAAGTTCGTTGTTCGGTGTGATTGCAAAAAGGTCACCTTTTCACAGCCTGCTCTTTCTGTGAAACCAGAAAATTAATGTAAAAGCAAAGCAAAAAGAAATTAAGAGTTCTGATTTTCTTCTTCTTCAGGTCTTTCACAGTGTTCAGTGCAACTTTTCCTTACATAATTATAGCTTAGGTAATTCTTTGCTGGTTAAGAGAATCAAAATGGAACAAAGTAAATCCACTGGAATCATTCAACGGATCTTCCAACCAATGCTGCACTAAGCCAATTTCACCACACTACACCTCGAGGTGAATTTGTTGTTCCCTTCGTGTGCACGTCAAAGGCGCAATGTCATGCCTTAATTTCAGTGGTTGGGCCGACCACCTGGAATAACCTTCCTTCAGATCTGCATGTTTTTTTAGCTAGGGACTTTACAAACACCATTTACAAGCATAAAAAAACTGTTCTTTGTCGTGCCTTGGAGTTGGGCTGGGAACATCTCTGAGTAGGTATCTTGGAGCCTTGGAGGGGTGCGATATAAGTCCTCTGAATGAATGAATGAATAACTCTGCCACTGTTCGCTTTCTGACAGTGCCAGTCCCAAGCCTGGATGAAGGAGGAGGACAAATAATCTTTGTTATCACACAGTGTCATTAAACTGAAACTACAGAATGAACAAATCATGACCTCAGTGAACGAAAAACCAAGAGGCTCTGCACTGGAATGAACAGATGGAGTATAATATAAGCACAGAAAGAAACTGACCCTGGAAGACAAGAACACGTGAAGTTCAGGCGATTTATCCGATAGCATGATCCGCCATTGCATGGATTCCCAGCACATGGATCGTCTTCGTATTCGCACTGGCTTCCGACATAGCCTGGAAAACAACAACAATGTTCTCAGCATTTAATTCTAATCACTATAACATAACAAAACAACTCAATCAAATTGCAGATTGTACAAAAGTGGCCAGTTTAGCATTACAAGCACACTTTCAGAAAATCCTTTCATTCATTGATTCAAAACTGGTTTAACAAATCGTAGAACACTGTAGAACGAGCGTCTCTGAGTAGCTATCTTGAAACAGCACTATATAGATGTTCAGTTACATTACATTACATTACTGTTCCTCATCAAAACAAAAGAGAAAGTCACACTCTAGCCACCACAAAAATGACCAGAACATGCAATCAACCAGAGAAATCAAAATAATTCCTTTAAAACCCACCAGCACAACTCACTGAGCCCAAGTGATAAGCATTGGACTGATCGAGTTTTGAAAATGTACTCCTCAATATTGAACTGAGTGAGTTTTGGAAATGTGCTCCTCAATATTGAACTGAGCGAGTTTTGAAAATGTGCTCCTCAATATTGAACTGAGTGAGTTTGGGAAATGTGCTCCTCAATATTGAACTGTGTTTTAGAAAAGTGTTCCTCAATATTGAACTGAGTGAGTTTGGGAAATGTGCTCCTCAATATTGAACTGAGTGAGTTTGGGAAATGTGCTCCTCAATAGTGAACTGTGTTTTAGAAAAGTGTTCCTCAATATTGAACTGAGTGAGTTTGGGAAATGTGCTCCTCAATATTGAACTGAGTGAGTTTGGGAAATGTGCTCCTCAATAGTGAACTGTGTTTTAGAAAAGTGTTCCTCAATATTGAACTGAGTGAGTTTGGGAAATGTGCTCCTCAATATTGAACTGAGTGAGTTTCAGAAATGTGCTCCTCAATAGTGAACTGTGTTTTGGAAAAGTGCTCCAATATAGACCTGAGCTCCTCAATATTGAACTGTGTTTTAAAAAGTGTTCCTCAATATTGAACTGAGTGAGTTTGGGAAATGTGCTCCTCACTGTGTTTTAGAAAAGTGTTCCTCAATATTGAACTGAGTGAGTTTGGGAAATGTGCTCCTCAATATTGAACTGAGTGAGTTTAAATGTGCTCCTCAATATTGAACTGTGTTTTAGAAAAGTGTTCCTCAATATTGAACTGAGTGAGTTTGGGAAATGTGCTCCTCAATATTGAACTGAGTGAGTTTCGGAAATGTGCTCCTCAATAGTGAACTGAGAGAGTTTTGGAAATGTGCTCCTCAATTATTGTTCAGCAACTCTGTTCTTCGAATTTGGAATTGTCTACTACAAAAAGCCTGACTTACCAACTAGCTATCATAATTTAATCACTTGTCAAGATCCAGTACTTTCTTCTGGCCTTTGAATGACGTCATCTTGGTCTCAGTGAACATACTTCTGCTTCTCAATTCACATATACTGACTGCATGCATAATATGTGCTTTAAATAAATGAACAAATAAATATCACGTGTACATACCTGGTTGGCAGCAGCAGGCATTTGTACCATTGTCAGAGCTACAGGTTCCACGGTAGGAACAAAACTTATCTAAAATATATTAGAAACATCACAAAATTGGTAGGAAAAATTGAGTCTAATCAGGACACTTTATACAGCTGCTAACATAACATACATAACATCAATAATATTAACGTAACAATGAACTTCACAGACTTCAAAAGTCACGATGCACGATCTCATAGTGGCCAAAACTAGCCTGAATATGGCATTTAAGCAATTGTAAAGCAATTTTAAAGAGATCAGAACTGCACAGCCAAAATTAGGCAAGGAAACAACAACATAGGAATCTGCTGGACCAGCAATACAGAAAGTATAAAGCTCAATAACAAAGTATAGTACTGGTATAAAGTATACCAAAATAGAAACTATTAGGTAAAATGCTACCATGCAACTACACACTGCAGTTAATTGGATAATTCTAATATTTTAAGTAATATCTATGTCATACCTAAAGTAAGTTTCCTCTAATAAAATTTAATATTTTTCCTATTTTACTCTAATACATAGTTAGAATTCTACCAATATTTTAATTTTTTCAATTTTTTTATTAATCTAATAATTGGTAATTCAAATTGTTAAAACAGTAAATTAATCTTATAACCTGTTGTTTGGAATGCTCCAGATGTTGATGGGAATATGGTTGTTAATATACTCGTAAGGCTGCCTGTTCCACTGTTTGCTGAAGCAGGGAAGGTTGTAGAGATAACCACTGGTGAACTTGAAGGTAAACCAGTGGTGCTCGATGGTATAGGTAAACCGGTTGGAAGAGTTGTGGCAGAAGGTAAGGTTGTTGAAACAGTTGAGCTCGCACCTGGTGTTCCAACGTTTCTGAGACATGTATTCACAAGGTTAGCAAGAATTGTTGGTGCAATCGTATTCGAGATGCGCGACCACGAGTTCAGATTGTAAAACAGATGTGCACTCAGTGGACGTGATGCAATGTTCTGCACAAGGTCAAGCGTTGCAAGCCCATTTGTAAAGAAATAACTCAGTGAGACAACAGAGACGTCAATCCCCATTTCTCTCAACCGAGGTGCCTCATTTGCCAAGGTTCCGAACTCAGCAGTGGGTTTTTCCCCATCATATACAAGGATGACAGACCGGTAGGCATTTGGGCGTCCCCCATTTCGCGCCAGAAAGGCCTCAGTTCGGGCAAGTCGCAGACCACTCCTCAAGTTTGTCTTCTGCCCAAGGTAAGGAAGGGCATCTATTTTGTTCTGGAGGTTGGAGTAGACGGAGCCATCACTGAGCTTTATGTTCAGCTGGGCAGAGTCCCCAAAGGTGATAACTCCTAGCTGGAAAAAACTGCGTCCTATGGTAACACGGTCAGCAATGTTCTTGATAAAGTTCTTCATGTACTGCCAGTTGTTTGGGTCGAGGTTCTTGATGCTTCCAGAACTGTCAAGGATGAACACAAGATCAACCAGTTGGCATGGTCCGATTCCTGAAAAACAAAAGCGAGTATGTATGCATGTACGAAGACACTGAAGATAATTAGTTTAAGTGCCTTGCAAAAACACTGCACACATGACTATCAAACTGATTGAAACAAGCACATTTTAAAGCAGTTTGAATGGTCAACTGCAACAAAATACATAATGTGCAGCACAAGACTGTTCCAAGAGGAACATCTGTATTCGTACGAAAGATTTCTCTCATGTTTTTATCTAATGCATTCAAAAACAGAGCAGGATCACAAGATAATGTCACCGGCACCAACAAAATATAAAGTAAAGATGGTGAAACCAACCAAACCAAACAAACCTTCATTTGTTGGTGAAGTTGTAGGCAGAGTACAGATGGAATTTGCAGTTGGTACAGTGCAGTCAGAGCCTGTCCAGTTTGTCTGGCAGACCTTCTGACCAGTGGTCAAGTCACAAGTATAGTGACCATTGCAGGTGCTGGAGCTCATACAGTAGACATCACATCTCTGTGTGTAGTAGTTGGCATCACACGTAACAACTGCATTCAAGAGGAGGCTGCAATAAATTTATCACTTTCAAACCTTTTATATCGCCTTTATAAACAAATCACAAATTTAACAGTTTTTACTTAATACTATTTTTGAAAACTCAACAAGGGCAAGGAATCAGGCCTTGGACAAGGATTTTAAGCTTCAATACAGGTAATAAATACACTGTCAAATGCCATATGAACAAATAAAATGACTAGAGTGTGGAAAAAACAGGTAAGGCAGAAACTGAAATTCCACCAGAAATTCCACCAGAAATTCCTTAAAATGTAATTCCTGGAAACCATACCAAATGTACATAACAATGCCATTTATAAAGCTGGACTAAATTTGAGATCATGACCACATTACATCAGAATTTGTTTTAATTCAGCAGTCACAGTACACGAATGATCTGGCAGGGATGCCCACAAGACCGTCGGGGCATAGCCTCGGACAAGACCCAAGACACCCCGCCCAGGAGACTGACCTTTCTGGGAATTGACCTGACCGAGGACTGATTTGGTGCATCATCGGTTGAAGCCTTGCGCATAAGATAACGGGCGCATTAGATAACAGTGTTTTTTACAGAAGTTGCAACGAGACATTTGCTATGTTTCAGGACTGTCTTGAGACCAAGATGTTGAGACTGAAACTACATCCCTTGGCTCTAGTGCAATCGGAAATGCATTCATGTATGGTTCAATTAATAAATCGTTAATTAATTAACTAACTAATCATTGAAGGTAATGATAGAATTATGGATTAACTCAATACATATATCAAAACATACCATAGTCCATGCAAAACACCATGATTAATGAAAATTTAAAAGAAAAGGCTTACTTTGTTCTAAAGTACTGCCTTATGCCTGGGAATACCAGGGAAGAACTGTTTCCTGGCCCAGGTAACTGTGTAACTCCTGCAGTTGGTAGCTGTGTAGGTACTGTTGTAAAACGTGTAAAAGTCGACAAAGTGCTGTATGTAGGACCTGGAACTGATGCAACGTTGAGTGTAAATGTAAAGTAATCGATGAACTCATTACGGCCTGAATCAATATCGTAAGCCAGAACCTTCATTGGCAAATTACCCTACAAAAAAACACAAGTAAAATAACGTTAGGCAACTGCTACCAATCAGTGCTGAGCTGTAACTCATTCAAAATCAATCAAACAACCAACCCATCACTCAAATCTTTGGTCAGTCACAGTAATTGAATTGGTTGATCAATCAATTACATGAATCAGTAGTCAATCAATAGTCTTGATTTATAAACAGTTTTAATGTAAAAACTTTATTTGAGTTTTGTGCACCTTAAGCACACAGCTTCAAAAGTATTTGACCATTCTCACCACTGAGGCAACAAGAAAAACAAGAGAAACAGAGAGTAAGGTTACAGGCAGACAGACAATACAGTGTGTCACTATACTAATGAACTGTACCTACCGGCCAGGAATCCAAGCGATATGTTAAGGTCCTATTCGAGGTGCTGTACACATCGTACACTTTTGTCAAGCACTCAGGCTGAGGAGAACTAAGACAAACAAACACAGATATAAAATAAATTTTACTGACTCATACAAATATAACATTTCTGTTACATTAAATGGACTGAAAAAAATTTGACCAAAAAATTCTTATCACTTAACGTCATGGTCTGTAATTGCAGTCATCTGCACAGCTGTTGCCCTCTATCTTTGAGGAGGATGCAGTCTTTGATGGTGGCTAATAAGCTCATCCTGAATCCTCAAAAGCTGAAATTTTGCTGCTGGTAATTCAACGTACAACTGGGTATGGTAGTTGAACAAGTTTCAATAGCTTAAAATGGTGATTCACTTTGTTTCAAACTGGGTGACTCACTTATTTATAAAATTAAGGTGATTGATTCTGCTAACAACTTGGGTGTTTTTACTATGTCCTTCGCCAACTATGTAAGTGGCATTAGTAAATCATCATACACACATATTCATGTCTTACAAAGAAATTAGTCTCATGTCCCTATATATGTCTGCTACGATGCCTCTGGCAAATGAACTGGTATCTAGTTGCCTTACTGCAACTCGACTCTTACTGGTATCACTATGTCAAATTTGCAGAAAGTCACAGAGAATTCAAAATTCTTTGGCTAGACTCATAACTAATACATAAAAATATTATTAATTCATTCACTTTGGAGATTTATATAGCACCCCTTCTAGGTTATTACTCAAAAGCGCTCCCGACTCAATCTCGACTAAAAAGAACAGTATTAGCAGATAATCCCAGACTTAAATCATTGCATGGGACTCTGCTCAACAAAAATAACCCCTTTTAAATTGGGATTTATGTTTTGTAAAACATAGAATTAGGTCAACCACAGTAGGCCTATATAAAATCAGTCTTAAATCTTCATTGCAGGCACTATTCAACCAGGTCATCTGATTGCCTTTCTCTGGTAAAAACCTAAACTAGAACTGTTCTTGGTGAACAAGCATTTTCAGCTGCTGGACCTAGATTTTGGAATTATTCCCTCCCTGTGTCTGTTCTTTTCTGCTCATTTATTTGTTTCATTGCTTTCTTTACTTAAGACTTTTGAATTGCTTATCCACCAAAGTCTGTCTCTCTTGGCAAACTGATCATCTGGATGTTGACCTGAATATGGATTGGTTTTGGTATTCCATCAATTGATATCTTGTGTATTAGACACCAGTAGTATAATAATAATCAATAATCTACTGCTATTATGCTTTAATTATTATGCATATCACCTATATTAGTAGTTCTGCTCATACCATAAAATGGTTCGGCATTCAAAGTAATGGTCACCTCTGATGAGTTTCTCTTGACGTGGTTCTATATAAATCTGCAATAATATTATTACAATTACAATGGTTTATAGACATACAAATTCTATCCAGTAATGCACAACAGACAACGTACGAAATGACCAAATCGCATGAGGCGAACAATGTAGTCTTACCTGTCATTGAAACAGATCCTGTAGAACAGGTCACATGCAGAAGTGCATGCAGGGTCACAACACTCTCCATTCCACTGCCGTTCGAAACCATTTTGAAAACCTTGAATGAAAATGGTAAGAGTTGCGGTCGATTCCGTGAGGCGCACCTGAAACACGATTTATCTTATTTGTTATATAATACGTTACATTGGTAACTTTGCATTATGAGGGCAGTAATAATGACAGTACGCCCTAATGATGATGACAAAGACAATGATGATGAGAATAATAAAAATATAGCGAGAATAAGGAAAACAATATATAAGTAACAATATTACAACAAAATAATAATAATCATCATCATCATAAATGATCATAACAATGATAATACTCTCTTTTAAATAATGGAGTAAATAATGATCTATCTATTCATATTCATCATGACTCTCATCTGCATCATTATTATTGTCATCCTGATATAGGCCTACAGTCTTAACTCCTGTACTTTGTATATAAGCCTTGGCCAATTTCCCTGCAAAATACAGATACCTGAACACAAAGAAGCATTAGCAGTTGAAGAATCCACAGCCGAGGACCCTCCATTTCAGAACCAACAGACGAAACAATTTAAGACTCCACACAACTTCACTGAAGTATATGTTAGCGACAAAAAGTTATAACATTGGATATGTTTCTGTCTTTCCTGAGCTTGTGCCAGACCAGAAGAAAGGTGGTCCAAAAAGCCAACGTTTCCAATCTAAGATCCGGATTCAATGGCTGAATCAGACACCTATTGGGCTCTACTGTCTCACGCTCCAAAGCACAAGAACTTGCCCTACAGTTATTCCAAATAATTGACTCAACTTAAGCATCGGGCAAACTCTGCTTATTTTGCTTTTCAAATTCTGTATAACATTAGTTGGGCTAGAAACTTGGAGTACAAGTGTTCATGTGTTCGGACCATATTATGCTATACGATCAACCCGAAGTTCACTATTATAAAGCAGTCCACGCTTGAACTGGCAGCAGACAGAGGCTCCACGTGAAATCATTCGTGCGTTGAATTCAGCCGTGCGTGCAATGGCCTTTGGGCCAACTGTGTGGTTAAAGAGTTGAAAAGTTCCCTCGTGTAAACTCTAAACGTGATCTATGTGGCATGACCGCGTCTCGTAAAGTCGAATTTTACCACGGATTAGCCTATATATTTTCATGTTCCTCATAGGAGATTTTGTAGGCAGTGGGTAGACCACACGAGTAGGCCTCATGTAGGCTTACATCGACTGACACTGTATGAGCACATAAAACTAAACTAGAACATACTATAGGTCATTACCTGCCTCCGTATCCTGATATCTCGTCATCTCTCGCCTCGACTACTGCAACTCTGTCCTATCCGGACTTCCTTCATCGACACTGCAACCCTTAACCTCAGTTCTACACACCGCCGCTCGCCTAATAAAAGATCTTGGTCCAAGAGATAACATTACGCCTACACTGCAACAACTTCACTGGCTTCCCATTCGCGCCCGTATCGCCTTCAAAATCTGCCTCCTCATGTATCACATTCACTCTGGAACCTCTCCCTCATACATGGCATCCATGGTCACGCCATGTTCACTTTTCAATACTAGAGGACTCCGATCGTCGACGAGAGGGATTTCACCGTACTTCGCACAAACCGGAAGTTTGGAAATCGTGCTTTCTCCATCTCAGGACCCTTAGAATGGAACCGTCTTCCAGCTTCAGTTCGACAGTGCATATCTGTCGCACAGTTTAAAACAAAATTAAAACGTTATCTGTTTAACCTGCACTATGACTAAGAATGTAGCGAAACGCGCTCTCGTGCAAGACTTGTCTTGTTAAAGCGCGCTATAAATTTTCATTTGTATTGTATTGTATTAGGCCTATTGTCTTGAATGGTTCTATAAACCCTACAAAAGTAATGTAAGACCCGATCTGAAGCCTCATTACATTTACAGAAATTACTTCGATAGCGCTACTCCATGTAAAAAAAACTACTGTACATACGCATGCAGTTTTATAAACCTAATAATTTTTCGGTGTAAATTAATTTTAGGCTAAGACTGAGGCAGTGTAGCCTATACATGGCAGTGTGACCATACCATGGACCATACACATCAGCGAGTGTGATCACACCTTGGGATTTTTCCCGAGATCTTGGGATTTTGAGGGTCGACTTAGGATCTGGGGATTTTGCATAGCAATCTGGGGATTATTCTAAGGCCTACAGATTAGTTTTTACCATAGAGATGTATAATATATAAAATATATCACTAGAGCCCGCATCCGCCATCTTTGTTGAGGCTGTGACCCCGAGCCCGCTAACGAATATAACCATAACGGCCTTGACCCGGAGCCGGCTCAAAATGGCGACCCGATCGAAAGTTAAATTGTGTAGTGTGTGGATGGGGCAACTTATTAAAGCCCGAAAACGAGGCCGCTGGAATATTATTTAATCGATAAGTTGTTATTTTGTGTGTTGTACTTTTTGCAAGTCGTAAGCTTTGAAAAGAAATTAAACAGTCTCGCTTAAGCTTAACTGCGTCCATGAATTTCAACCAATCAAAACGCGTCATTTCAATTTAAATTAACTGCGGAGCTCTCGATAAGGTGTTATTATATCTATGGTTGTGGCTTCAAAAATTAGCGAAGGGAATATACGCCATGTTCCCTCTAGCGATGATAATAATACCTCATTGGTTTTTACTGTACTTTTCAACAATGGCAGCAAATCAGATTAGAAAAACGCGCAGTGGGTCTGTCTGAAAAACATTTATTATTATTGTTACTTGTAAACATCGTAATTTGTTAATTCAATGTTTTGCTCCGGTTTTTTTCTTTCCCAGTTCTTAGCTAGGCATTTTTGTGAATAATTGATTGTTAAAACGCATTTAATATTTCAGCACTTTTTCCTTTTCAGTAACTTGGGATTTATTGGTATACTGTTGGCTAATCTTGGGAACTTTGTTGGAGGATCTTGGGCTTTCTGAAAATGGAGAGTGGCAGCACTCATTCTGTGGCGAAGCAGACGACAGATGGTGAAAACGTTGTTTGGAATAATAATATAATTATAATTATAATATAAATTAAATAAAGTGAATGTCGGTAGTTTTAGAAAATTCAAGTTGAAGTGCTCATTCAGTTTTTCAACCTACAAAGTTAATTCACGAAGGTAAATCACTCTATCTGCGCTAGACTAGGCTACTGTATGTAATTAACAGCTGTAGTTAAATTAAGTAAGTAAGTTCGTGCTTTATTGAACCGCCTGCAAACTCACTGCGAGAACATCGGATAAGAACAATATTTAGCGTATTAAATTATTTTCTGTAGCGCAGATTCAACTCAAATTGAAGCAGGCGGTGTTATGCCCGATAGCGCATTGGATAACACACTGGCATAGAGAGCGAGAGGTACCGAGATCGAGTCCCCCCGTAGGGCGGATATGCTTTGTAGGCTGCTATTAGCGCCGTGTATTGCAGGCTGTCTGTTCTGTTAGTAGTTAAGATTTATGTCTTCTGTCATTTTGTGTTCTTATGATTGTTTCAATTGCATAACTGTACCCGATTTGCAAGATGTTTGTCAATGAAGTCGCCAGCTAGCAACTTAGGAAGTATAGTTAGACTTAATTTTTTTAGGTTTGGCTAACTACCATGGATTCAAATAGTCACAATGGTTTAAGTTATACCTCAGACAAGGAAAATGAACAAAACGAGAGTCGTGAATCCCTGTCAGAGAAACTGCAACTGGTGATTGAAGACATCAACATCAAGCGACAACAGGACACCCGTGTGATTGCAGACTTCAAGACCTTTCTGGACTTGCAGGTAAAGGAAGATAACAAACTTCTAAATGCGCAGACACTTGAGTGTGCAAGTGATCCTGACAGTCCCTAATTTATATGTCAGTTAGTTATTATTATTATTATTATTAGACTGTCATTTATAGCGCGCTACTCAGAAAACAAAATTGGAATCTTGCACAAAAGCGCATAACAGAAAAATTGTAGATCTTCACACTTGAATTCTAACAGTAATAGGGTTCATAAATATAGTATACTGATAATTTGAGACAAAATTTTTTGTTCTATTTCCTCTGTCACCTTTGAGGCATTTAATGCTTCACAATAATCAGCCATAGCAACAATTGATGAGACACGACTACTACCACTACTACTACAACAGTATGGTCTCATTAACGTGCTCCTGGAAAGTGGTGTTGTGCCCCAAATTGCTATTTGCTTAACAGGCTGTTTCGTCAGACAGACTGACGGTCAGAAAGATCGACCGACGGTTGGATGGAAGGACGTACGGATTGTTGTTCAATAGGCTATATCTGTACTTGTCCATTTTACACAGTCCGAATTACGCACTGTGTCCAATGGCTTGTCCCCGACTTCGTGTTAATGGGTCTGTACTGTACTACGACTACCAATAATAATAATAATACTCTAATAATACTAATACCAGCTGCTCTTGATACATTTTCTTGTATAGAAATTACATTGTCCTTACATCTTGTGGTCTATACCCATTATAACAATAATGAATTTACCAAATTCATGTGTTTTAGGTTGTAAGAACCTGCACTGATTTGGAAGGCAAAATGTTTCAAATCTATGAAAATCACGGCAAAGAAATTGAGGCAAAGGTTCAGGATATTTCTGCAGCCCTACAAAGAATTGACAGTTTGGAGAAGGAGCTTCACACCTTCAGAGCAACAGTTGCATCATTTGGAAAGCAATAAAATTCCGACAATTATTTCAGCTGGAATAATTTATCCTTACTGTTAAATATTTGTTGCCACTTTTAGTTGTAACAGAAACATATACTGTGCTTAAAGCTCACAGATGTAAATTTAACATGTTTTCTAAAAAATTTCATTCCTAAGTGTGGGACACACTATAAGGAAGAACTTTATATAAGTTGCAAGAATTTTAACAAAATAAGAAAACTGCATGAAACATGGCCAAAGTGGAAAGCACCTATGATGAGATCTACAAGTGCTATGTGAGGTGAAATTGGTCTGATGGGGTTACTAGTGAAATTCAGGAATGAAATTTATCACAACTTTGTTAGACAAAATACATGTAAAGATGAGGTTGTTTGGCCATGCACCAATAAGGCTGAACTTTCATGAATCTGATGAGATTGACTGTAATTGATATAGAAGGAAAGATGCAAAGATGCAGAAATTACAGGATCTGATGAAACAAATTAGGTCATCATAGCACCTTTCCCCACTCTCCAGAATTATGGGGTAAAAGCTAAGCCAACGAATCTGGCGAGTCTAGAAAATAGCTATTGAGTCAGTGATTGATAATGCTAGTTAATTAAAAATAGTCACAGTAATAACTTCTGCTAGTAAAAGCTTGATCACAAGATTGATTCCATGTCTTTAATATCACTAGAAACTTCTAAGAACAAATTTGTCTTGAATTACTGAATAAATGTTACTACATGTATACTGTTGCGAAAAACAATTTTCATACCATCGTCACAAAATGATAACCAATGGAGAAATGTGTGTTACAGCATTTAAAAAATTAAGATGTATCCAACAGTAGAAAAAACTTCATCTACATTCTTCAAATTATAAATGATTATCTGTAAAATACACAGAAAATATATTTTCATGGTAGAAACTGAACAGAACAGATGGCAAAATTATAAACTAGGTGGTATGTGTACATAAAGTACAAACTCTGTATGAATCATAGTATCATAACACAGTGTTTCTACAAGCTGTTTTCACATTCTGACACACTTTTCTGACCTAGTTGCATTAATCAGTGAATGTGTAGACTACCCAAATCCAATACCACACTAACTGAGGAAAGACAACTCAAATCTCGAACTCGTTTTGGACGGACTTGGTCTCAACCCAAATCTGAGTTACATGGAACAGTAAATAACAATATTAAATTGTAACATCGGACATATTAGAATACACTTACATAAATAATGAAATATACTTATAAGAAATATTCATGTCCAGATTATGAAATAAATGCATGTTTACAGAATCATCATTATTAAACCAATGTAATAACACAGTAAGATAGGCCTCTCTAAGATGCGAAATGTGCAAGGTGAACATGATTGAGTTCTTGTTTGTATGATAGTAAGAACCATCAAAACAGCACGAAATCATTCTTAAGGTGCAGGAACGTGAACTTTTTTACAAGTTTACTATTGTCAACTGACTGCAGTGTAACCAATGGATTATAGTGTTCCCTTGAAGTGTGACTGCTTTTGTCACTTCAGCAGTGATTACCCCATTAAATATAGCATGAAAATTCTTAACACAAACGTCTACCTAGCCACCTTTGATTCGCAAACGCAAGTCTGCAAAATGTAGGTCCAAAATTAAACAAGTTAATTAAAGGTAAAATAGATGTATCATATGCGTAAAAAGTCGTGTGGATGAGACACTTCTATTTGGGTCCGAGTCAACAATGAACAAATCTCAAAGTCTCGGGTATGGTCTTGACATATACAGGCATTTCAGATTACTTATCAAGCCCATGCCAACATCAAATTCTGCTGCTTGGCCAGAGAGCTGTTGGTTATATTATTATGTTTTGTTACAGGTTGAGACATCAGAAATTGTAAATAACTTCATTGTTGTAGGCAATTCATTTAAAATAACTTCTGTTCTATGTTCATATTTTAACCATTGTGCAAAGAAACAACGTAAATCTTATATTCTGTACAGATCAATAACTCACATTTCTTACTAATCACTATCGACTACTACTAGATCTAATGAATCTGCTCTGTGTAAGTATAGGCATTGAAGCACAGCACATCAGATCAAACAAATATCAGTTTACCAGATGAACTAACTCAATTTGAGATAAACTCAATATAGTCGGGTCCATTAAAATTACAAGCATACACATCATCAGCCAACAAAGTGCTAAACATGATTCGACGATACAAAAACTACACAAACACAAGAGGAAGAAAAATGAATAGGTTTCGATAGTAAGAAGCAGCACACAGAATTCATAATCAGACAGTAATTACCTACAAACAAATGAAGAGATTAAATGTTTTCTCACAAATAAACTGAAGTTTGTAAAAAAAATCATGACAAAATTCCCTGTCAAATTTCATTTGAAAGAGAATTAAGTGATATGATTTATGTACAGAAATAAAGATGTTTGTTTATTCATAAATCATGCAACATCTTACATTTTAAATTAACTCCTTGATGCGAGTTTAACCAATGTTAAGGTTATGATGCTAGTTTTGACTTTAGCAATAATGAGTTTCACTAAAGCATTTTGTATCACTTTAGTGCTTTAATATAACATACCGTAGCACCACAAATTCGGCCACCAGAAATATATATAATAGTTATGCTTGCATCTGACTAGTATTTAAAAGAAATATGGCATTCTTAGGCAACTTCTTTAATAATTTTATGGTCTCATTATGACTCACAGAACACAAGAAATATATTACACTTGATCAAACTTAACCTTGGCAAACAGTTTTAAGTTTTTCAACTGGGAAATGGAAAGGTAGCAACTGAACTAAGAAAATAAACTGTCAATGGCTTAAAGCTCTCACATCTTTTTCTCTTTGGCAGCACTATCAAAACCTCATTGCAAGCATGACCATGACATCCCACGATTAATAAGCACTCTGCAAAATATGTGGCACATAATTGTAGCACAAAATATTACTTTATTCTGAGTAACTGGATGCAAAAGATTGTCTTGCTCATTTTGTTAATATTTTTCTAGACTTAAAACCATCATGCATAATTTCTCAATGAAAAGAGCTGCAACATGCCTGTAAAAGAACACCCAATAGAACTGGTATTACTTCTATGTGCAGTGTATATGTGGATGAATTTTTCATACACACGCATGCTAATAAGCATGCATGCATGTAGATGTATGTATAGATGCCAACCCTTACAGTGTCATTTAAAACCCTTCAAAAATGAAAGGTGCCTATGATGACATGATTTAAATGCAGTATATTAAGTGAAGATGTGCCTTAATCATTACATATAATATTTTAAGATACTCAATCTAAAATTTTAAGATGTTATTACCAGGGTACTGAGAATGGTCAAACATATGCAACTAGTTTAAAAACAAATTACACAAAAACTGACAACAGCTACAAAAGTATATGCTAGCACTGCATACAATACAGGTACTCGAGTGTGGACTGCACTTTCCAATATAAATGCTCTACTGCATCTAGCACATTGCCATGTATACAGTATAAAACACCACACAGCATACATATTCAGACACCACAGCTTTTCTAAAATATCCTGCCACTCCAAAATATACCTCTTAGAAAAGAAATTAAGTCATCACTAAAAAGAAAATTTCTAACATTTTCATTCTTTATGCATTTTATTGCTTTATGGATGTGCTGATGAAAACTTTGTGACATTTTCAACTTCTAGCACAAGCTGAGCAACAAAAATGCTCACATAAGCACTAGATATTAGAAATTAATAAAAGAGTGAATTTACAGTTATTACACATAGTTCTGGCAATTAAACATTTATTTTATAAGTGTAGAATGTGAATAGGAACATCTGCTAAGCCTTACATTCATAAAACAGCTCAAGTACGTTTACACAATGACCATTACTGGTACTGCGTTGTCCAGGACCGTGGGAGTGCTTCTGGATTAATGTCAACTATGAAGGCACATGTCAACTTCCTCTGCAGGTCCTGTTTTTATCAAGTGCATCAGGTTAGACTCATAGGGTGAAATTTATCATTTGACGCTACTGCAACTTATCCATTCTTTCATTCTGATGCACCTGGACTCTTGCAACTGTCTTCGCAGGCCGGCCGAAAATCAAGATATGACAGCTTCAGTTCATCCGCAATTGCACTGCCTGAATTGTTGTTAACCTGCCCAAATTCTTGCATGTTCGAGCTATATGGTTAAATGTCCTTGTGAGGTTTTCTAAAGGCCCTTTACAAAAAGCCAGATACATACATACATATGCTCAGATGTGCTCATTTTAGAAACAATAACATGATTTCATCATTGCATGCCAAATAATTTGAAGGGTTGCTATAGAAATGCTGTATTAAATTATATTAAAAAAATTAACTGACAACAGGAACATAGCTTTAGATAGTTTTATACCTTGCAACTTACTCTTTAAAGTGCACCTTACTTTTACAAACAAGCACCGAAGAGTTACATATGTGTAAATGCAAAATCTAATAATCACAAGACATTCCTTGTACTATGCGCAAATACACAAACAAATTTCACAAAGGCATGAATGTGAATTTATCTGCGGCTGCTGAAGACACAAAATCACACACACTGTTGACAAAAAGAACGCAGAACATTAAATTCCCTCAGCTGAAATATTCCCTGGTCCCATCCTTAGCATCTAACAAAGCAACGTCACAATTCAAAAAGTTTCCAGATTTTATATCACCCCCACTACAAAGCAATTCAGTTTTCATCCTTAATTAAACAGTTGCTCTTGGATATTATTATTAAACTGTTTATAAATATATCACACTACTACAAGCATTTATTTACGCCATAATTAGTTCACAGCCATCAATAAACACAGTAACACGAAAAACACTTAACAATCCAAAGATTACAATACACAACATTTTTACCGATAACCTATACAGTTCAACTACCATAATGCACAGGGTATAAAACAGACAAAATGCACAGTAGCCACTGATAGCCAATCTTGAACTAGGCAGACATTTTAAACTTAGGAAACAGTTTGCTCTTCTGTTTTGTAACCGATGCTAGTAAGAAGCATTCAAAGTCGCTACATAATAATAATAATAATAATAAAATAACAACAATAATAATATTTTAGAGCGACAGTCCGACAGGACGGCTCATACGGCTTGTTGTGCAGCATTAGACCGGGTGAGACTGCAAGACGTGCCACATTATATTGTATGATCTGGTGAGGCCTCAACAAAGCTGGCTTCCCTACTACAAAGGAGGCTAATGGACTTGCCAGGTCTGATGGGAGACGTCCACATGGGGTGAGTCTCATCCTTTTGGAGTTTGGCAAATGCCTTGATGGGGTGCAAATGCCTAGCCTGGGATTGCACTGATAGAACAATCTGCAAAGAATAGCCATTCCAGAACAAATGCTCCTCAATTTCTTAAATCTTGAGGGATATGTAACTTTGGGAAAATAATAATCATTTGGGTAGAAAACTCAAAATAATAGTAATATCCACTCCAGATGCATAATAATAATAATAATTATTATTATTATAAATTTTAAAATATAATAGGATTCATTATAATGACAATAATAATAACAACAAGAACTAATCAATACAATTCTGCCAATTTACAACAAACACACTAGATACATTTAACTGTAGAAGACAGATAATTAATCAACCAATTCATCAGCCAATCAGTAATGTTGTTCTTAACCATGTAGCCAAATTGTAACTCCTTAAGCATCATTCTGCCTAAATGGTTCACCATATTGTCACTGGACCATTGCCTAAAACTAAAAAAACCTGTTAAGTAATACTTTTATCAAAAACGTAACTTTTATCAAAAACGTAAAATAGCAAAGATGGTTTATCACGACAAGAAGAAGTAAATAAGTATGGCAAGGCTGTGACACATTTGGCCAGCAATTTCAGTTCTGGTATGTTCATTTCACCTCAAGCCACATCTCGAAACAGCTTTCACAAGAAGAAGAACAGTCCCAGAAGCTAGCCCTGAGGCAGCCATAGGTATGAAGTTTTAGTGACTTCATTTTCTTAGCCTCAGCAAATAAGGGCAAGTGGCCAGTCCTCCCCTTGCCGTCTCAACTTCCCACCGACAGTGTATAGTCAGTGTACTCATCATAGCTGAGTTTTCTAGGGGTGCTCGTGGAGCAGAAATCTCAAACCAGCTCTATTGTCATATTTTCATAATCTGAGGATGTAGTGAAACTGTTAGCAGGGAATTGATCATCACCCTTACCCATAGCGATCCAATACCTCCATAATGGACAATATGAATAGATTTGATTCTTATAAGAAGGTAATGCTTATATATCTAACAAACTGATTCACCTCTATATAAATCAAAATTTAATTAATTCCACTTCAAAGTAAACCCCAGAATTTCAACACTTTCAAGTGACTCCATGTTTGGCAAACAATTTCTGAGAAGTTTTGAATAAGTTCAAAAACACAGAGCAAGGTAAACCTCATCTCATAAAGTCAGCATTTGCTTCAAACATAAATATTTCAACTGCAACACTATCAGAAAAACTCCATCAGCATAGAGTTAAACCATTAACTCCTAATGAAGAAACAGAACTCCAGCCTAGTATTTACACATCAATCTTCCAAAGTCTGTAGACTTGATAAAATATTATCAGGAATACAATCAGTCTTACAAAAACCCAGTGAATTTCTTCTGAATTGTTCGATTCTTACACAAGAGTTCTCAATGCCCAGCAATCCAGGGACAATGATAACATTAAACAAACTTCAGAAAAGTTCTTCTGCAACTTGTTGATGCTTCGCCGTCATCAACTGTATTAATGACACTGCCTCAAAGGACAAATAAACTGTCATTATTCTATCACCTATCCAACCTCAGAATGCATTTGCCAAACAGAATGGTTTGTAATCGTATGCCATAAACACCACAGAGACAATGTTTTCACACCATACTAACATCTGGCAACACATTTAGTTGGGACTTTAGGGGAGACAGAAATTCCTAAATTTTCCAAAGAATATAACAACACTGACAAGTTTCATAGATGTTAGTCAAACCGCTGGAGCAAGTCCTTCATCATTTGCCGGAACTCGTCCATTGTTTGGATCATATGAATCACTTCGTTCTTCCACCTGTCGATCTCGATCTGCTGCTGCTGGAGCTGTAACTGGAGTTGCTTGATTGCATCATGATCGCTTACCTCTGGATCACTTAAACAATCAAGTCAACAAGCCATTTAATAATTGTAACCCTTTAAAGCATCTTCAGGCCAGGTCAGGTGTGCAGTTGTCTAGTGGTTAGCATGCTGGACTGTCAACACAGAGTATGGAGTTTCAAATCGCTACCAGGGCTGATGTATATTCCAAGATTTCTGTTCCACTAGCAAACTCGGCTAAAAAAATGAGTACGCTGACCGTACTTAAACTGTCGGTTGGAAGTTCAGGTCTTGCCTTTGCCCTAAACCGAGGCTAAGAGAAGTAAAGTCGCTAATACTACACAAGGCTGCTTCTTGGGACTAGTTTCATGGATGGTACTTCATCATCATCTACTCCAGATTAGGTACGTAATGACTCAAATAGTACTATATCTTCTTAAAATAAAATTCTCCAAGATCCGTTTTGTGCTAATTGAATCCTTCAATTAATATGCAAACTTAGCAAATGCCGCTCAATAACAAATGTAACTTTCCACAATGGTTGGCAGGGTGACCAAGGATACCCAGTGTCATATAAAATGACTCTATCCTGAAATGTAAGGGTTCTTAGCTGCAGCATTAATAACAACTTGGCTGTTTTGCATCTCCATTGAGCTGTTTTGCATCTCCATTGAGCTGTTTTGGAAACAAATATTAATTATAATTGAACATTAATATCGCACCACTTCAAGAGCAAACTGTTGTTCGATTACTACAGTTGTCTTTTGCCAAATGATCAATCAACCTAAGGGCAAGGTTTTTTAGTTTATAAACAACTGCTAACACTGCCTTTTATATTTTAAAGTGACACTCTAAAACAGGATGTCAAACCTCTTTTAATGGTATGCCAGCGGCAATATTTTCCAGCAAGTGGCGGGCCAGGGTGCCAAAGGTGCTTGAGCAAAATGAGATTTTATAAGCCTAATTTGTAACAGGCTTCGTAAACAAAATGTTTTGCTAAAAGTGTTGTTTTGCTAAAAGTGAACCCGTTATCAGAAATTTTTTGCAAAACTAAATCTTAAATGGTGCACTTTTAACAAAACATGTTACAAATTAGGCTTATAAAATCTTAATTTTGATCTACATTATCAGTCACGAACGCCACATAAAACTTATTAAGCCTTACAGTATAAGTGACAAACTTGAACTTTATTATCAAATTGTGTAGTCTTTATGCATGGCTCTGTAGACCAGAAAAACATTGTCAGTGGGCCAGAAATGGCCCGCGGGTCGGCCTTTTGACGCCCCTGCTGTAAAAGGTCTAATTATGTAAAAGAGCATCCAGAAAGGCAAAAAATTGCTTGCAAATGGAGGTTAAGACTAACCCCAAATGCATGTTACAGGTGCCAAAGCTTGAATCAACGCTGTCACGTGTCCAGAGTCTGTGAAGCATGACTACCATGACAACAGCCATAACGACTACCCTGCAATGACATGCAATATGAGCTCTATAGAATATTTTAATACATGTTTCAATCAAATCAATCAATCAATCAGAATTTATGTTTGATTAGGTTCACTGGCTGCTATTTCAGATATAGCACAGATACACAAGCTACACAAAACATGCAAGGCATGCAAGGGTTGGATTTCGAACTTCTAGCACCATCACAATAGCACAGAAACTTAAAAATGGAACTGCAATTTAGATCAGAGTTTCTTCTCAAAACTGTGCCATGGCACACCAGTGTGGCACAAGAGAGCTAGAAGTGCGCCACAAAATTTTTATAGTAAACAATATTTTTGCCTAAAATAACTAAAAAATACAGTGCATTTTTGCCTAGTTATACAATTCTATTTGTGCCTCTGTGTAGTTTTCTTGAAGGGGCGCTATAAAAATTCCCGAATGAATGAATGAAAATTTGCAAAAAACTATCGTCAGACTAATATTTATGCAGCATTGGTTTATTTTGCTGCATCAGCTAAACTAAAATGCCACCAATTGACTATAAAAGTATATAATGAAAAAGAATTTGAAAATAGTCAATGTAGTGTAAACAATAAAACACAATAAATTTATGGTTTATTACAAAACAGTCCTGGATTAAGGACACAGGTGTGCTGCAACAGAAATTTGCATACCAACCATGCCACAGTCTGATAAAGTTTGAGAACCAATGGTCTAGAAAGTCAATGCAAAATCTAGAACTCAGTACTATTAACTGAAAGGTGGAAATGGTGAGCACTGATACTGTATGCAAGCACAGTCACAACTTTTATACTCACACATGACCCTTTAACAACTTGAAAAACTCATAAAATTCTGATACACTGTTTGTAATCAAGTAATTACAGTAATAAAACAGACTTACCAGAATGACAGAAACTTGACGGACACAATGTTTTTCTTGATTTGCTCCCACATCTGGGAACGGTCAACTACAACAAAAAGGTACCATACAAATGACAAGTTAGACTGGCTTACAACTGATGACACCTATCGACAGAAATGCTTTTAATGATCACGTCCACGGCAGACTCAGAGTTGTTATTTTAAGGCATTATATCATATGGATGACACCTGATTGCAGTAAAGTCAGGAACCATGTATTTCGAGTTAGTACAGTGTAAGTGTGTAATGTAAGTATATCCTTTATTGAAAAACCAACTGCTAACCGCATTTTGGTGTACAAAGATCATCAAATATAAAAAATATTAAGTATAAAGCATCCGTGTGACAAATGTTTTTGCCTAGATAGAGAGTTTGCCTTAGGTATTATTCTATTGTGGGTTCTGGGGCGTAGCGAGTATGAAAAAGTTTTCACGGGAGGCAGTAGTTGATGTAATACATGTGCAGGGTTGCTGATGATGGTAGAAAAGAGGTTAGAGTCTGCTTTTCTGCAAAGTTGCTTTAAACTTTGGTAGGATTCCGGTAGATAACGAGACCGGACCAGTCGCCTATATAGTTGCCTGAAGACGAGAGCGTCTCTCTACCCCCACAAAGCCCCACACGTAGGGGCCGCATAGAGCATCCACGACACTGTGGTAGCATTTGTTACATCACACAGAGATTGGCCCTTTAACCCATGTGCTGTTAGAACGCGGAGGGCATACATTGACTGTCTAGCCTTAATGACAATGTTGTTAACATGCATGTCGAAGTTGAATTGTTCTGACAAAGTGACACCTAGGATCTTCATGTATTGACCCTGGCGAGGCCCGGTGTAACTTTTGGAAGATCAACACCCAACCCTCTCATTGGTCGCCGAACTATTATCTCTTGGATCTTAGAATGATTCAGTTTTAAATTGCAAGAATCAGCCCAAGTGGTGACATGATCGATTTTGGACGTTATCAATTCGCTATTTGTTGATGGAATAAGGAGGTAGCTGTCATCCGCATACTTTATAATTTTGTTTGTAGAGTGTCGTGTTTTTAGTTTGGATATTGCCACTATAAAGTCAACAGGACCCAGCCCAGATCCTTGTTACGCCAATACTGGCATTGATTTCATATGGATGACACCTGATTGCAGTAAAGTCAGGAACCATGTATTTCGAGTTAGTACAGTGTGACTGTGACAATGTTAAATTATTATGCTTTGCTGTGGCATGATCATTAAAGAATTAAATATCATTCCATCTAATCCATGCATTAAAACTTCAACATGCCAACCACATGATTATACATTTCATTGTTACGTAGAAATTGCTGTGAAACAGAAGTTTTAGTGAATTTTCACTGACCAAAGATAGCTTTGGAGATTGGCTGATCTGTTTTGACAGTAGAAGCACTGTCTGGTGCGACCACTTGTTCCATGCCACCCTGGCCAAATGACTCTTTTCGCAGTATGTCGACTGTTATTTGAAAACGAAAAAGATTAGAGAAAAAAAAAAGATTAGTAATTAATTAAGAGTACGTAATAAATAAAAACCGAAGATTAAGTAAGTTATACTGCAATAATTCTAAACATGCCTTTGTCACAACCATGACAACGACCACCACAAAGACAACAACAACCACCACCACCAATGGTTACCATGATGAAGATGACATGACCACCACCACAGCCACCATGACAACCACCACCATCATCATCACAACCACCATAACATCCATCACCACGACAACCATGACCAACCATAGCAACCACCACCATGACAACCACAACAGCCAACACTGACACCGCTGCCACCACCACCACCAGAGAAATGAGCATAATTCATTATTACTGAAGATCTTGAAAGTCTCAAGGATTCCTGAGGTAGCATTTTTCTCAATGAAACCTGTTCCAAAGCAAAAAAACAATAAGCACATGTTCAGAAAAAAAATCACTTTTGCAAAACTTCACTATTCACATTAGTGACACATTAATGCAGCAGTCATACATTATATTATCACAAAAACCATCAAACCAAAAGCTAACCTCACACAAATAATATAAAAGTAGAAAGGTATGTATAAGAAAATACTTAATACTATCTCACTAACAAAGTTTGCAAATGTTATCACTATTCAATGACCAACACAGCTAGTTTACACAAACCTACACTTTGCTAAACACATCACTGAACTACATATCCCTAAGCACGTGATATCCCTACATTTTGCTATACAAGTCGCAAAAGGCAAGACAGAATACAAATGGTCCTACTTTTAAAGAAGACATTTTTCACGTAGACAATTTGGCTTGTAATCCGAAGACGTGACTTGGACTCGGCAACATGTGTCAGGCAGTACCGGTTCACAATGTAGAAGCTGTCTCCATATGGGATGGTTGGAGTGCGACACTCTGAGTCGATGATGTAAATGTGTCCTGGTTTACTGGTGGAATACATAGTCTGTTGTAACAAAATGACGGTTAAAATAAGCATCATTCAAAATCATTAGCAATAATGCTCTATCTCAAAGGAATGTCACTGATGACCTGAAGAATTTAAATTCCAATCTACCTGTGAGTTTTTGTCCACCTTATACATGAAAAGAATTGCAACAGTCATTCAACCTTTGTCCGCTAACCAAACTGATACGAAGACAACTTAGAAAAGCAAGGTAGTTCTTGAAATCTGCTAGCCTTCAAGCCAAGGTTAAGCTGCAAAGAGAGACATTTAGCACATGTTAATTAACGAGGTAAAATTTCATTCATCATATTATTATCTTTTGCATCACATTAAAAATATTGCTATTATTAGTTTCTCAATTGCTAATGCTGTAATAGATCAAATTCTGACCTGCTTTTCAGTAGCTGGAGCTTTTTTCGATGTCATCGCCAAGATTAGTGACAGCGTGTATGTATGGTTGCGAACCAATTCTCCATTGGCCGCTGGCGTCTCTGGCCAGGGAGACAGCACCAAATCTAATGAGGTAAGCACAAGAGTACACATCAAATGTTGTGCTATCTTCATTCTTCAAGCACTTATAACATCATATGTTCTCAGGTTCTCAGTATATATCAGTACCGGGTAACTTATGACTACACGGTGATTCATTAAAAAACGTCCCCTACATATTTCACTGTAACTCCGTCAAATGTCATGCTATGTGAAAGAAATTTTAAAGGAATACACTGGAGTTATTTCTAAACATTAGGAAAGTTAAAGTTTATGTTCAAATTGACCCCCCTTTCGAAGCTACGCATGCGCGAAGACGAGTACGCCACTGTTTGACTGATTCATCAATGATGCGCTGATCCATTTCTGCCCATGCCTCCACAATTCGACTTCGCAACTCACTGACATCACATATTCGAGATCTGTAGACTTTCTCTTGCATGACACTCCATATCTTATAGTCCACTGGATTCAAATCAGGGCTGTTGGGTGGCCACAAAGTAGGCGGGATGAAATCAGTTGTTTCAGTTTTCAGTAACGCAACAGTGTCCCGTGCTCTGTGCGCAGGAGCGCTATCCTGCTGGAAGATGAAATACTCATCGGTAATGTCACGAATGTCTGGTAAAAGGCCCTGTTTTAGTAGAACATCTCTGTAATATTGTCCATTGACCTTAACGCCCGGTTCGATTAAATGAATGTTCGTACGACCGTGTGCATAGACCCCGACAGATACCATAAACACCATTTTGTCGAGATAGTCGTGACGTCATTAGTTTCGTCATTCGCGTTACGTCATTTTGGCTTTGAATGTGAAACAATTTATGTAGCACTTGGCTGAAGCATCAAGCGTCATTGTTCTGAAATTTCAATAAAATTGATGGTCATCTACATGAGTTATGCTAACTTATGTAGGGGGACGTTTTTTAATGAATCACCGTGTATAATCCATGTGGCCCTTAATGTGCCTATCGCTGGTATAAATCCTTTAGAAAATTAAACAGTCAAACTGTAAACAACTGAGAATTAAACCAGCAGAGCTCTTTGACCCTGCTGCTATCATTCTTATTATTTCATACCAAAAATATTACTTAATAAAAAAAATTCAGTCACAAATTTCTGCACAGAAAGCAAATGTAAGAATTGTACCAAAAAAATCAGAAAAGATAAAAAGAAAGACTTTGAACACTGTCTTTAAGGGTTTTTGGAAAGAGAAACCCGAGTCTATGCTGCAAACAGACATGTTTACAATAATTCCTACCAGTTGTTTTCTTCGCTGTAGCAAATCGACGGTATACTTCGGAATCGGAGAAACAGTGCTGGAATAGTTTGTCAACAGGAAAGTTGAACACCTCATCGCAGACGTTAATGGCAAAATGCTCGTGTCCACAACACTTGATTTCACCTTTTTGAAAAAGCAGAAATTCAGTAAGTTCAAAGTCACACACACTGTATCACCTGTTTTCCTCCAGAATGTTACTATAAACTTTTACACTGATTTTAGAAAGAAAAGCTTCAGCATTCTTTGAAGCACAATGCAAATTAGTTAAATTTAAAAAATAAAATCACATTGTAAATACATCAGAACTAGTTCTTACTATCAGAATCGTTGGTCTCAGAATTGCCATGAGAAATGCTGTTTGTCTCACTCAAGGACTCTGCCACTGGCTTTCTAGAAATGATTTCAGGTTCTTCCTCAACAAGTAAATCCTTGCAACAAAAATCATTTCTAACATCATTCCTTTTATTCATATAAATTATTCCTTTTATTCATAGAAATTTTATTCAAATTCATGCTATTAACACAATTCAAACAAATATAAGAAGCAACAAAATACATCAATAAGACACAGACAGCAATGCCTGAAAATAAATGTTAGTTACAAATTACCAGCAAAATGAGAAAGCAAGTCAACAGATTCACGTAAATATGCAAAACCACTGGATTGCCTCATAAATTTGTAACCATTCAAATGTTTGTCAAGATCTTTACCTGCTGACATATACTTCAAATATACACTGCAGAAGTTACAGACAACAGTGTTATCATACAGGCACTCAGCACCCAGTCAGCAATAAGCTTGTTAATATTACCGTTTCATTAATTAAATTATTTCTCATTTTCATTTTTACTGATTCTTGTTTTACTTATAAATTTTCGTACTTCCTTTATTTCTTTTTTATAGTTTACTATTTTTATTTAAATTACTTAATTACTTATTTATTGAAGATCACTGACCTTGGCTTGATCTGCAGTGCCGAGACCCTCGAGATCTTGTGTCAAGGCGGCTTCTAACTCGATCTTTGCCATGTGTTTGGCCTTCTCCTCTGGGGACAGAGGAACATAACCCTGGTCCTCCTGACTAACACCAAGGTCCTCACCATAACTGTAGTGTATCCAGCTCCACATCTCCTCCTGGGACATCGGCTGAAACCAACAAGACCCGTTAAAAGAACCAGACATTCAATTCATCTTATTTACGTCAAAAGTCACAACCAACGGTTGTATCAATACCAATACTTTAACATATTTTTTATTATTTTTTTATTATTAGATTCACTGTATTATTTTATCAAACAGAATAGATGGTTCTGGTAAAGCACCTGTTGTGAGTTAGCACTCTTCCAGAATTGTGACAGGATCAGATAAGTCTTGTCCCTTGCATTCAGCGAACTGATGAAGTGCTTTTCATCCTTCGTTGAGATCTGAATAGCATTTGGAAAGACACGTGCCGTCTTTTCCTTGGTTATCTGAGTGACGTCTTTAAACTCAATTGACAACTGTAACATGCAAAGGCATACTCAAATTAAAGTATTTTACTATTTATTGTCTACACAATCAAGCTTCACAGCAGAATGAAGTCTTGCATTTTAACAGCAAATATGCAACTTACAGAATGTTGAAAGTCACCATTCCACTCCACAGTAAATGAATCCATATCAGGTTTCATGGAACAAGGTTGTTAAAAATTTCTGTATTTGGGCTAGGAAGTAAACTAAGAGAATCTGCATTGATCTCAAGTATCACATGACTTACTGCTTACTTCTTGACACTAAACAAACTGCACTGTAAATGAAATTATAAAGCGTGGCGACAGAGGAAAACAAATACAGTGACAGCTTGCAAAACACTTTGTCACACACCACCTGTCACAAGTTGGCCATTAGCAGATAACAAGGTAAGAACAATTAAATATAATCAATTAAACCTAACAGATACAAAATTTCAATTCATTTAAAAAGCAATGTCATGATTTGTCCAAATGCTCATTCAAACTACAGATTTATGAATTACAAGTAAGAAGTACAACTCAACGCAGAACAGAAACAGGACTGTATTTCTTCACGTGAAAAACCTGTGTACTGACCGTTGTCTCAACACCAAAGATGCACGCGTAAAAGCAGATCCAGTTCTGACTAATGTACAATCGACCCTGAACGAGGATATTCTTCTGCAGTGCACAAGAATAATCTACACAACCAAAAAACACTCTATAATATACTCAAGAGTAACGTAAACAGGGAAACTGTAGCATATCTGAATAAACTGCATAGTTGCACACTAAATAATCTTGGCAAATTAAATTAAAGTTTCCAACATTTATTTCTAAATTTCTCAGCTTTAATAGGTAGTATCAACAAATGGAGCTCTTATCTAATGGGTAAGTGTATTTCTTAACCCTTTAACGACGAGCCGCTTATGGTTTCCCATACATTTTAGTACACGCTCGTCGTTAAAGGGTTAAATAATAGGTAAACTTTGTAATAAGGTGAAATGGGAGTCATAACCAGGACCTGATAGATCAACACTTTAAAGAAGCACACAATAATGAAGTCAGCAAACATTCATGGATGGAAATAAAGCCACACCCAATCCGTTTATAACCAAAATCACACAACAGACATCATACCACCTCCCTAGTTTACAGTTCCGAATTTGCCTCATGCTTCTGTCCAATGCCCCAATTCTCAAGTATCATTCCAGAATCAAACTCATCTTTCCTCAATTAGTGATTAACCAGTCTGTCACCTAGGTTCTCAGACCTCGAATATCAACTATCTAAAGGATTACTGATATGGACCTTGGTTTTACGTTGAAGTAACTATCTAAAGGATTACAAATATGGACCTTGGTTTTACGTTGAAGTAACTATCTAAAGGATTACTAATATAATGTAAGCACATGAAACAGATCACAGATACCATACCTACTGATGATGGTGCAATAAATAGTTATCCAGATCAGCTATGATTAGACCGTAAAAGTTTGAAAGTTAAACTAAGAAAATTACAGACATACCCACGATCAGTCGATCACTCCTAGGAATATTTCGGAAGATACGCTTAAACTCATCATGTCGGAACTTATAATTAGGATTGAGAACCTACACAAAAGAAAAATTGAGAAAACTCATCCATAAATCCATTCTGCCACTACAAGTCTTTCTTCCAATGCAATCCACTTGTAATTCCCTGCTGTTTGATTGGATATTTATATATTGCCACTCAAACAGCATGACCAATTAGTCACTGATATGCCTACATTTCAAGCCAAGAGCGTCCAACATCACAACAGTAATTTTTAAGGACCTAAATCAACACCTCACTTAAGTTACTTCACTTAAGTTACTTCACTTAAGTTACTTCATTCAAGTTGTTTTATTTAGCATGCTTTCTGCCACAGAGCCATAATGACTACTTGTCATCTCCCATAGTAAATATGGGTGAAAAACAAATTATTCAAAAACCACAAAAACATTGAAACTTGCAATTGATTAAACATATAAAAACATTACTCTATGCAATTGCCTACAATTTTATTTTGGGGTCATCATTTGTCAATTTATAAGAATGCCACATCAAGTAAACAATTCTTACTTAAATCACTCACAAATAATTCCAACATCACATCTGTCAAATTTGTTACTGCTAAACACTCAGTAATTCTCAAGAAGGCTTAGGGAGTAAATTTTTATTTTAATAATTATAATTTGTAAGTAGACTTAAATTCCAATGTGTTATAAGTGTTCTATGCTTCGAAATACAGTCACGAGACAACATTCAGCCAATATTCTACAATTACAAGCTTACAGTTATACACTTTTCGCCGAAACATAAGTCTACAGTTAAACACTTTCACAGAAACCTACAGGTATTTACTTTACTCTAGAAATTTCAAATAATGAATAAGAAACGAGATCATACAAATCCCCAAGTTGAGTGCTTCTTCTTGCCAGTTGGTTTCTTAATTTCACCGCCCGCAACAGAGTGCCTGTGAGGCAGCAGAGGCTGCTGCTGCTGATTCACCGCTGCTGCAAAGTCTGCTGAATGAGTCAGATGGAAGCTACCTGAGTTTGACAAGTCATCACCAGTCAAATCGATTGCAGCGTCATCTTGCATCTCGACCGTTCTGATCACAAGCACAAACATCAGTTGGTGAGCAATGATAATCGTATGATAGCAACGTCATAACAAAGAAAAGGCATCAATTGTATAGGAAAAAGCTTTATAAGAAATAAATATACTGTTGTTACACTCAGTGTCTGTGTTGGAAAAATTCTTATAAATAAGAAATAAACATATTGTAGCTACAGTCAGTGTATTGCATTGTATTGTATTTATAAATTTATAAAGCGCCTCTCACAGTAATACCCAATCAGAGGCGCACCCAGTGCAAAGAGCCCTGTGTATAGGTTTAGTACTGAGTGCAGTGAATTGTTCTAAATTGCATGCCATCTGTGAATTATGTGGGGGAAAAGCCCAACCCTATAAAAACGGACTGTGCTTGATTTTTTTAGGCTGTTTGTTTTTTAGACAACAAAAGGGGGTCTTGATATTCCATCAACCATTGTTGCCAGTCTCTCGACTAGTAATTTTTGTCTCTCTGTCTCCCTGTGTGGATGACTTGTTACTTTTGGAACCAGTTTTTGTCAGTTCGCTTTTTCTCTTTCTGAGTTTTCACAGGTCTGATGCTACTTGAAGCCCACTCTTCTCTTTCCTATATCTGAGTCATATTATGCCTGCATTAGCTTAGGAAATAAATTCTTAACCTAAAGCTGGTGTAATATTCCATAACCCAGACAACCTGTTAACAATGTATAAACATATACCATATAAGTACATACTTATATATATACAGAGAGAAAGACAGACAAACAGAGAGACAGACAGAGATTGACCATTATACATTATGTGACATTGGTATACTTGAAATTGTCAAGTTCAATAAATATACACAAAAAGGTCACATAATACTTCCAGATGAAAACAGAGTCATGTAAAGGATTATGAATCTGACCACATACACAACAGTGACATAAGTAAACTACTGGAGTCAGCAAAGATTGAAGACACACATAAAAACTCATCTACTGTTGGGACAATCACAAGTCCCCATATTTTTACGCTGTTGCTACAGAAGAAGGGATTCAAAATACCATAACTTAGTGAATAAGCATTTAAATAGGAAGTTGTGGATACTGAAAATCAGGATCATTTACCCAAAAGTTGGAGAAGTTCTGACCTTAAAACAACATCAACTGACCTCTCCGGCACATCCACCTCCATGTCACTGCTGCTCCTGCTGTCTTCGCTTGGAATTTCTCGAATCTCGACTTCATCTGCATCCTTTTTATAAGCAAACACCAGGTTGTTTGCACAGCTTTCTGGCCGTACCTTTGACTTCTTTGCTGAATCAACATTTTGCACCGATGTCTTAACTTTCTCCCTTTCCAGTCGACGGATGGGCTTGTTTATAACAGGCTCACCAGGTGCAGGATCCTGTGGAATGCTGGACTTCACCGTGGCTCCAACAGGAGCGCACTCAAGTTTCTCAACTGGTTTACTATCAAAAGGCTCCAAATGATTTAATGGTTTTGCAGGGGCCCCACTACAGGCATCTTCACAAGAAGATTCGAGGCTACTTGTGCTAAGAGGAGGGTCAGCTAGACATTTTGTGCCATTGGAAAGTCCTACACTTCCAGCGCTTGTCCCCTCAGGGGATGAGCTGAGCCTGCAACAGGAAAACAATTCATTTACTTCACACACCATCAATTTAATGCACAGTGTTCACTATTAAAAAAGAATCTGCATAGTGGTTTTCAAAAATTTATGCACATCAGTTAACATTCACAGTGGTTTCTCATAATTGACGCAGTAGTACCTAAGGTGTACACGTGTAAGCACACGAAACAGGTCAAACACAAACATAGTATGTACAATAAAAATAAAATAGTAGTCACTTTTCACACAGTGAAACATATATTCAGACAAGTACAGTTGAAAACTCTGTGACACGTCATTATAATTTTCATTACTACATCATAGCAGAATATTAACATTCCCAAAGCAAAGGTCAAAGTTATACTCCACATACAAAATAATATTGCTTTTTAAGATAATATTTGTATAAAGTCTATGACCATTCGAATAGAGAAATTTTGACAATCCTTTTAAAAAGTAGAGGGCACATTACCAAAATGAAGACTTAGAATGAATGGATGATTGCGCTTCAGACTGTTTGATGACTGGGCTTTAGAATGATTGCTGAATGAACCTTAAAATGACTGATGACGCTATAGTTTTGATCAGTGCTACACAATGACAGGTCACATGCAGTGAGAAGGTCACTTACTTGGGACCGTCGGAGTCAGGGTCCAAGGATGAGTCACTTGGAGAGCTCTTTGGAAGCTCATTATTCTTTACAGTTGGCAATTCAGGCTCCACATTTGCAAAAGTCAACTCAGAACACAAAGTTTCTGACTCCGATAAGTTCAGGAGTTGTTCACACCTAAAATTTGATAAAACACATTCATAAGACCTAACTAACTCACAAAAACTTATCCAAATTGGACGCAGTAAGTGTTCATCTTACAATCGCATAAATTGTTGATTTCATGTTATTATATTATGCAACTCCAATAGTAAGGCTGTCCAGCTGAATGACATTTTTGTGACTTGTGTGTTCAGTCATCAGATCTACCGACTTAAAAGCCATTGTTTTGTTTGCGTCTTTATTTGCTGAACTCCGAATGACAGAATCTAACAACACTTGGCATTAACTTAGCTCACTGTGCAGTGAGGTTAATCTTAGATACAAGTAAAACCTATGTAAGACATCTGTTGCCTAAAAGCAGCACACATACGTAATGGTCATGAAAACGATGCTCATGATGAAGGAAGCAATGACAATTATGACAAAGATGATGCTGATAATCACAAAGAAGATGCAAATGCAAACTTTTTCTTGTTGGCAACCAAAAGACTCAATTCCAAAGAGCCAGGCATTCACTACAAAAATCAGAGGCAGATTCAGCTACATTCACATCTATGTCAAATGATAATGAATCTCAAATATTGCATAACTCACTGAGTGTCGTCTATGAAATCATCATCTTCATCCGAAACAAAGAGTGGATGGTCATTGGCCGCACAGAGCAATGGTGATAGGCTCTTTTGCGGATTATTCATATCCAAGGCTGAAGACGTGGAACCAGTCACTCTCACCATCCCATCCATATTCACAGCTACCCTGCAAAAGAATACAACACAGCAACTGAAGACTGTTGATCTTGCAGTTTACATACTGCTGACTGAATGCTCGCCAATACCACCAATTACACTGGTGCCCTGGAATGAATTTAACTGATAGATTGCATCAATTGCGCCTCTGAGTAGTTCCCTTGAAGAGGCGCTATATAAATTCAAGTAATGAATGAATGAATGAATAATAGGGAAAATACAAGAACATGATCAGTAAAATTGTCAGGTATAGTTTACATAGAACAGTAACTGAGCTGTGAATTAGTAGTTCTTTGGAACTAACTATTGTATTTAAGACCAAACAGTTACTAGATGGAATGAACAAGTCAGTTATCGAACTTGATAAATAAACAATAGATGCTAATTCTTCAACTGTTGATACAGCAATATGACATATACGGAGAGAATAATAAGTCAACAACTTTACAAATCATTCATCAAAATTACAAGCAGCTTAATCTACTACACAGACTTCAGCCTGCTTCCTAAGCAAAGGACTCCATAATTGATGCAACTTCAGCACTACACAAAAATATGAGAAGCCTATTACTCCTCCGGAGTCCTCCCATCTTGTTCCCTGCCATACCATCAGTCTCAAAACACTTCATATCTAACATACTGCTTCTATCTTTTAGCACAGGCACTGACAAAGTGACTGTGTGAACCATCCTAGAAGTATCTTCTTCAATATTCTCTTGCAGTCTAGGGTGGCCATATTGTTTCTCAGCTGCAAAGCCACAGGCATCTGTCTGTCTGTCTGTGTGTGTCTCGTCTCTCGCAAATGGGGTGGACAAATAGGACTTCCGCAAACGGCCGTGTCACATAAAGTACTTAAAGGCATTAATAGTCAGCTAATAACAACAGAAACTTAACGGCTTGTAATCACTGCCACTCCAAGTGCCAAGTGCACCCAGCACATTCCTGCGTCTAAAATACACGCAAGCATATTCTCAGTGCCTAAAATAATACACGCACGCTGTATTCCCGAGTAGTTCATAGTCAATTCATCATAATATGGCAAAACACATTTATCACATACGCATCCTTAAAACGCGACTGGTACCATATGGGCTACTACGCAGTTAGCCAGGCTTCCGTAATTATTATCTCATACCTGTAAATCAAATATGCTATATGCGTCTTGGAGTCTTATGAAAAATGGTTCTCCAGCATACATAAAGCGAGTACCATGCTTCACCACTAAGCGGAAACAGTGCCGCCGGCTTACAAAACGACAGAATGAAGAAAGGATTCAAAATCTGGTACTTAGAAACTCACGCTGCATATAATTCCAATTTTTCAACGACAATAAAGATATTAATTGGACATTGTAAAAGATTCTTTGTTTTCGCAAAGGTGAGCATCAGCTGTATTCAGAGATATTATTAATATGGAGTCACGTCGTAGTCTCAATTTAATTCTTTTTAGTAAGGTTGCCATCTAGCGGTTAACAGAATATAGAAGCACATGACGAGTAATTCTCCAAAGGTACACTCGTAATGTGTGTTAATTTTTGTAATACTGCAGATAATAAATAATTGTAAGATTGGCCTTTTTCTATAGCACTGCTAAATAGTAACATATGATCATAAATTCTGCTAAAGGATGTTGGCGCTCTTTATCTGACGTCATTAAAAGATAAATCTGCATAAATTAATTATCCTCAACTCTGCTAAACGACTCACTGGTTAAAATTAGGCCTACATGCATTTCCAAGCGTTGGTTTAAAGTTTTTTTAGGCGATTTGTCCAAATTCAGTTTAGATTCTTATAACCATGATTGAAATCTAATGTCCAAATATTTTCTGTTTCATTAAACGCGCTAGTTTATAAATTGTCACATGATTCACCAGGGGCGGATCCAGGGGGAGCCAATCCGGCCATGGCCCCCCCATTTGAAATTTACATAGGGCGTGGCCCCCCATCGCCAAGTAAACTATGTTCACTCCGTGATCTTTCGTGAAGAAAAGAAAATGAGGATATATAAATAAAAAATATTATCTCTGTACAACTAGGCCTAAATAGCTTCTCTCAAGTGCTGTCTCTCAAATTTCAAAATATCAAATTTTAAAATGTTGTGTTCCTTGAACATTTTAGTAAAACTACATCATTACTGTATGGATTCCCGATAAGGTAGTTGAATCCTTCTTCCTTGGTTTGTGTTAACTATTTGTGCTGAGTCCTGGTAAGCAATTCGTTTACCTTAAGACTTATGGCGTTCTTGAAAATTGAACGTATTTTTTCTAGGTTTTATATTAATTTCAATAAATGTCTGGTTTCTTACTACTGTCTGCAGTCAAACTCAAACACAACTCAAGCAACATCTTAGCTACGAGTGACATCTGATTCCTATCAGTTTTTAAATAAGTTATAATAGAGAAATTTTTTCACATGACAGCCTAAAATGCAACCATTGCAGTGTGCAAATTCAAAAAATTTTAAAGTGGGGAGGGGGCACATCCCCCTCCCCAGACCCCTCCCCCTGTTCGGCGCTGCGCGCCTCAACGATCGTCCTTCGGACGCCCATTTGGCCCCCCCTCATAAGCTTTCTGGATCCGCCCCTGTGATTCACAGTACAGTTTACATGGCAATTATAGGGACTAACAATTAGGTCACGACATTGCTTGGTTATAGGCCATCTCGCAAAGTAATTTCCTTGGAACGGCAGCGCATGGTTCTGTATGACGGAATTAGCTTAATTAGGCCTACAGATGAAAAACCATAGAATCTTCCCAAACAAACATTTGTTCTCCGGCTAAAAACCTGGGACTATTATTACCGTAATAATAGTCCCAGCTAAAAACCCACTGCACTCCACGAACTGTGCCGCCGAAACGAGAGGCAGATCTCAAATTCTTGTCCGCTCCAGCCTTTTTCACAACAAAATATATAGGCCTGCTGTATGCTGGTTATTCAATACCATTGTTCTATTAATTAGCCAATTGTCATCAAAGTCACAAGACGATCGTGGGTGCAAAATAATATCTTCCTGGCTTTCACTCAAACTGCAAAACATTGCTTTTTCACAAAAACCCTATCCCGATTCCTCCTCTTCCCCGTATACCTCCATCGCCAATTCAGCCCTAAACACAACCCACGTAGGCCTATACTTAGCCTTCTGACTGTCTGCCTGCCTGACCCTTTAGACCTTGACCCTCTGCCTATCGATTCTGTTCTGATTAAGCGCCTGCGAATAAGCTGGCTCCCACGATTTAGCTGTAGACATTTCTAGATTACGATTACGATGGTGGTTACGTTACAGCGATGTGCTTTTAAATTTGTTGGGAACGGCCCTTCTGCACTGCAGTGAACCTTTCGTTACGATACCATTATAGCCTCGTTGAATGAAAATTAATGCAACTGTAATTTGATAATGCCATTGTGTTAAGTGTACTTTGGATTGAGTTAATGTTAGGTAATCGCAAATAGTTCTTAATACAGCATTCTCATAATCTACAAAATGTCCAAACTGCCAGACGGTATAATTATTCGAGAAAGTACGCCGGAAGATTGCGAACAAGTGCTAGAGCTGATTAAGGTCAGTAACCCATTCATCTGCAGAGGCATGGTCTGTCTCTGTACACGAGGACCTTGGTCTGTCTGTACACGTGGAGGACCTTAAAAATGGCGTGGCACCCATTCAAAGTGGCAGAGGTGGTGAAGGATCTCTCCCGATATATTCATTGAAATAATTCCACGCCATACGGTCACTTTAGAAAAACGTGTACATTTATTGTTGTCCTTGCAATGTATAGGCTACTAAGACTGCCCTGGGTAGACAAATTGGCAAGCATTTAGTATCGGGGTGCGTGTATTTTCTCCCGTCATTTTAGGCACCGTGAGAGTCGTTTAGGGTAAGGTTAGGCGTCGTGAGGGTCGGTTAGGGTCAGGGTTAGGGTCGTCTTTAGAAAACATCGTACCTTCCGCGCAGCATGCCAAAGATACCGTCCGACGCCCGTAAACTTACGCAGCCCGATACTAAATGCTTACCGACAAATTATATGAGGACATAAAAAGCTTGGAGTAACATTGAGAGGAGCACTGGACATGACAAATGACCGAAGACAATAGAGATCTTTGTTCGTACCTATCGCCGTCAAATGGCTGGCTCAGGAACTGATGATGATGATGATTCTTGTAGACTGGACTCTAATTCTGGAGTGGGTTAACTGGTTTTATCAGGGTGTCAGAAAGTAGAATGTGCAGCTCAAAGGTGCCAATCGATGGATAAAGTGAGAAAGTTATCTGGCTAGGTGGTCTGTAAATTGTAAATATACCACTTTTTTCTATAGCGACTGTTTGGCCTCGACCCTGCTCATTTTTCAATGAATTGATCATGCATTTCTCTCGGTGAAGAAAGACCAGTTTTGTATTCCCAGCGTGGGTTTTCAAGGCAGAGATCTGTGTAAACTAAGATGTATTCCTTTGATTTTATTTGCTGCTGGTATAAAGTAGCCTATGTTGTTTATGAAGATGAGGTAGCCTATGTTGTTTAGGAAAGCGCAGTTTCATGCTGTGTGGACATGAGCTAATAATTACAGTGAAGTTGCAAATATCTTGTATCACAGTAGCAGGCAAAGCTCTTGGTAATAAAGTATTTGTACAAGTAAACCTACAGGTCATCTGTTTATTAATATCTTATCTGTGTTGATATCAGTTTAAGCTTTCAAGCAACTTATGAAGTCAATTTATGTACTTTGAAAGTTTTGTTATATTGTTTTTATGAAGGAGCTTGCTGTTTATGAGAAGTTACTGCATCAAGTGAAATTGACAGCAGATCGTAAGTATTTTTGCAATAATAATCATCTTAATAAGCATCTTGATACATAGATATGGGACTTGGTTTCACACTCCATTACAGCAATTTGGGCAAACTATTCTTTTTTGGGCATTGGACCGTCCCCGTGGAATAGTCTTCCACTCAGAATGGTTTTCATTATTAATATGTTGACTGCTTCTGAATGCAGCACCCAACTCAAGAATAGGTGTTTTAGTCAACACTTCTTAGTATGCAAGCGTTCATCAGTGGATGTGGTTTCCAATCTTTCAAGTATCAGTTGATCACATATGTCATATTTTCTGAGCTTGCTGTATCAACAGCTCTTCCTGTTAATATTGATGCTCACTACAAGATCACGTCTTCCTCTGGTACTTTCTTAAACTTGGCAAAATCCTTGGTGTTGTGTCGTCATCGAG
This sequence comes from Aporrectodea caliginosa, assembly GCA_020284085.1. Taxonomy (NCBI): domain Eukaryota; kingdom Metazoa; phylum Annelida; class Clitellata; order Crassiclitellata; family Lumbricidae; genus Aporrectodea; species Aporrectodea caliginosa. The sequence goes on along the minus strand of JACEVL010000426.1, from coordinate 9,433 downwards.
AGACACTGACGAGTTTTTGCTTTCAGATTACAATTACATTTACAATCGTCAAGCCTTCAACTTCCTCACACTTTGTCAAATTCTGTTTTGTTTGTGTGTGCACACTTCTCTATCTGATCTCATCTAATAGCTTCCACTGTCCAGTTTGATCAATTGATGATTGTGAAAGCATAGTCAAAAAGTCATAATCAATGCTTCTGGCTCAATTTGGAGCAATGATGGATGCTGAGATGAGAATCGATATTAATAGTTGATAAACTGATAATAGGCTATTATCAGATTATGTAGCAAAGTGTGAAGCTGCTCATTGAAATTTTATTTATGTTTTTACAGAACTTCGAAAAGATGGATTTGGAGAGAATCCATATTATGGGTGTTTGGTTGTCGAAAAGAACAATTCGCTGAGTGCAGGCAAGGGATGATTTAGAGATAATAGAGGTCAGGCATGGGAAATATTAGGGGTGCATTTTTCATTTCAATAGTTTCAAAGGCATGCATTTGCAGTGAATCCATAAGGTTCACTGTTTAGTCATGTTGCAAAGAAAGTAAGTTACTGGCATACTTTGTGTACCATTGTAACCTACAATGGCAAAGATCAATCAGTGACACTAAGCAATTTTTTAAGCACTTGCTCGTGGTCCCTAGTGCAGTGACTTCTCAGGGATGGTTGGCAGTTGATGTCAAAGATTAAGAGTTGCCTGTAAAAAATAAGTTACAGGAAGAGATGATTTGCAGTTTGTAACAGAGTTGCTGCTCGCTCGATCAGTTGCACACTTTTAATTGTTTGGTCTTATATAATCATATGGCTGTGCTACTCCAATAGCTATATTTTGGCCGTTTTTAAAATGGGTTTATCTTGAATAATGTATGTATATATGGCTTTCTTAGAGTGCCTTTTAAGAACCTGTAATGCATTAAAACATGGCTATCTGACTAATTACTAATTAGTTCTAAATGGTTTGGTTTAAAATAAGGCTGTTTCCTGAGCTGTCTTGTTAGGAAAAGTATGTATTTTTGAGAGGAGATTGTTCCGAAATGTCAGTTCAATACATAAGAAAGCGTGATGTGTCAGCATCTTCACATGGGAATGCGAGATAACAAGTCTCCGTGGGCCACTAAATGCAACAACAATCTGGCTGGCTACATATAGTAGTGCAGAGCTCCGTGATGTATTCTGGGCACACCACTTAATGAAGCCCGTACCATGACTAGAATATTAAATGTAATCCCGTCCTCGACCGGGAACTGATGCAGAGTGTCTCACATATAGCTCAAAGCAGACAAGAATTTTTTGCAGGTAGACAATGATATTGCCATGTGTTTGTGCTGCTTTAAGGGCCAGATTGTCTTTATTTCAGATGGAGGTGAAGCAAAGCAGACCAAACTCATTGGTTATGCATTATTCTTCAAGAAATATTCGACTTTTGAAGGCAGATCAATGCACCTGGAAGATCTGTATGTGTCACCAGACTTCAGAAAGCAGGGCATTGGACTGGCACTATTCAAACAAGTGGCAACAGTAAATATGCTTAAGTTGATCTAATCCAGTTGAATTCATTCATTGATTCATTCATTCTGGAGATTTATATAGCGCCCCTTCAAGAAATCTACTCAGGAGCGCTACCAACCCAGCCACGGCAAAAGAAAAAAGACGAGTGATTTACAAAACCCAGTTTGATTGGTCAGAGGTAGCAAGCGCAGCTCCGATGGCAGGTCATTCCAGATGGAGGGGCCTGCAACCGAGAAAGCTCGGCGCTGCCTAGCAGTCAAGCGAGCCGGCGGAACTAGGAGTTGCCCCGTCGTCGCGGAAATGAATGTAGTGCAATTCGTTCTAATCTAATCTTCTACAATAGTCTGAAGATGTACCTTACTTGAAACCAACTGTGGTCAAACAAGTAGCATAATATTTATAATTTATGATGCTGAGGCTTTTATATTATAATATCTTGGTGTGCTGCTGTTTGATATCCACGTGGTGTTTATTTGGCATAACAGTGAAATGTAGGAATAGATTAAATGCCATTTCTAGGGTTTGTACCACATTGAATCGTGTTAAAAAGTTATCAGTTTGTTGTGGAGCAAGGCATTCATTGAGGATATTTGTCTGCAGCAGTCTCTAATCAGTGGCGGCGCTACAGCAGGGCAAGCCAGTGCAAAAGCCCTGGTAAGAAAGCCTTTGCCCTGGTCGTTGCCCTGCCACAAAGCTGCCAGAATTTTTGCTCTGACGAGAATTTATCTGGACTGAAATCGCCCTCTGCACTGGTTACTTTTATGACTGCGCTGGCTATGCCCTGGTTAAAAAAAGTCTACTCTGTCTCTAATCAGGTCAGCTGTAACTGTTGCAGGTGGCTGTGGCAGAGGAGTGTTTTCGATTGGAATTCATGGTGCTGGCTTGGAATCATTCAGCTATCGAGTTCTACAAGAAATTAGGTGCCATTGACCTGACGGAAACTGAACAGTGGAACTACTTTCGAATACAAGAAGAACCGTTGAGAAAACTGGCTATTGTTTACGCTAAGAGTTAAGACTAAAGAGTTTTATGAAGTATAATTGTTATCAAGTATATGCAATCACTACCCGGTACATATTTGCATTGCGTTCAAAAATGGTACTTTTCCTTTGAAGAGTTATTTTAGTATTTTGTGTAAAGTCTGTATGTATGTATGTATGTATGTTTATTTATGTATGTTTATATATGTATGTCACAGTATGTATGTATGTATGAGCACTTGTTATAGTGCCCCTTCAAGATTTCTACTCAGAGGCGCTCCCGACTACAGCGCGGACACTGAATCGGAGTTTCACGCCGAAGCGCATGAGCAACTGCGAGTGAAGGACTTGCCCATCGTCCCTACGCGGCGGCTTGAGGTGGATTCGAACCCGCAACCCTCCGGCTGCAAGGCACCGAACATACCCCTACACCACCGCGCCCCACTTATGTTTATGTATGTATGTTTATATCTGAATAGTTGTATAGTACTTCTAAAGTACCAGTACCTCACAAGGGTGCCAGAACACAGCTAACAGACCTAACAAAGGTGCATCGGATTCAATAGATAAAGATCCGTAACAACAATAATCAATAAGCAGCACAAATAGCAACAGTCGTAGGCTCTCAGACTATATACACACTCATAACGTAACAAAGTTATGTTTGTGACAACTTTGGTAACTAGTTAATAAACGAATATTGTATTTTATTTACCCTAGAAAGTGTAATAATGAATTATTAAATGGCCCTTACAGATCGTGCAACCTATTAGGAGTCTCGTCTTCCCACTTACATGTACAGTGTACGGTCAGTGTTGGCCTACCCATGATGGCTGCATTGGCTAGGGGGTTTAAGTGGAGCTGTCCTGGCGGGGATTTGAATTTTGAACATATGACCTCTCAGTTTACACTTGAATGTATTATGGACCTCGATCTGGCTTGAGAGAGTTTCTAACTAATGTGAAGTTAGCTAGAAACTTATAAAAGGTGAAAACTCTTAACAAAGTTTAGAACAGAAGGCAAAAGTCTATTAAAGAGTTGTAAAAACAACGGAAATTACGACGTCTTGGAAATCTATGATAAGCAAACAGTAATAATAATAATGTCCAGGGAAATGTTATGAAAAAATGTCACATACCTGAATACAGTAATAAAATATCTTTATTAGCAGATTCGTCAGAAGTGAACTTGAAACGGTCTTAACATTTTCTAAGACTAAAAATGTGTCATCAAACATATATAGGCCTAGGCCGCCTAGCTCTTGAAGATCTTGACCCTCTGCCTATCGATTATGTTGACCTTATTGCCTGTAGATTCTGTTATGATTAAGCGCCTGTGATATATTAAGCTGGTTCCCGCGACTACGCTTTCGTGGGCGCTGTAGAACTTTCGAGATGACGATATAGATAAGGCTTACTAAACCAACCCCTAAATCCCCTAAGTAGCAAATTTGTCCCCTCATTGTGAGCAGTTGAAACCACCAGAGATTCATATAGGCTAATGCCCAAAATACGACCTATTTAAATAGCACAGACTGATGCAACGGTCCACTACATTTAGCCCACATAGGCTATAGGGCCTATCTGTAGCCTATAGGCCAGCACTGCATGTTTTTACCTGGATAGCGTCTGAGATCTCATGCCTTCCTTAAAAGCGCGCAGTTTAGAGGTTAGCGCGTTTATCCGACTTCCCTTTGTCTTCGCCATCCCGAAGTTGTGGACTCCTGCTGCAGATGATGCAATGACTGAAGGTTGGATGCAGGCCTACAGTGCCCAACATACAAACACACAGGCCTTACATATATAATAGGCTCATTGGCATGTAACATAATTATAGAGTAACGGCAGTGTTCATTCCCATCAGTCCCTTTCCCTCCATCCGCGGTTTGTCCCACAGCCCTTGTGTGTGTGTGTGTGTGTGTGTGTGTGTGTGTGTGTGTGTGTGTGTGTGTGTGTGTGTGTGTGTGTGTGTGTGTGTGTGTGTGTGTGTGTGTGTGTGTGTGTGTGTGTGTGTGTGTGTGTGTGTATATATATATATATATATTCACCGGAATGCAAGTGGCCCAGTGGGATGGGTTTATTGAAGTTTGAGTCATAAGTGTCTCATCTTCCTGATTTGACTGGTTCGAACAGCATGCAGCCTTTTAAGCTTGGAGAGCGCTTTGACAGCTGGCAATAAATAATAATAATAATATAATATCTTTTCTTTAATAAGCGCCTGACAAACGCACTGCGCTGTACATTTACATGTTATGCAATTTAAATCTTAACTACTAACAGAACAGACAGCCTGCAATACAACGGCGCTAATAGCAGCCTACAAAGCATATCCGCCCAACGGGGGCTCGAACTCGGTACCTCTCGGTCTCTGTGCCAGATGTTACCCAATGCGCTATCGGGCCCCCCTCGATAATTATGTTACATGCCAATAGGGCCTACAGGGCCTAACTGAATACACTGCATCAGCGGTGTAATTTAGTTATATAGGGGCCTATATTTACTTAACTGTGCTTTATACATTTTCATGTAATAATATTAATGAACGGTAGCTACAGTTCGTCTGGATATAGACTATTATAGGCCTACCTAACACGTAGAACTACAGTTCGTCTGGTTATTTGTAAGATTTCTCCAATGTAGACCTAACCATTCAGTCGATAGCTGTGAAAAAGCACGGTGACTGCTGTGCAAACTGAATTGATCTTAGCGCGCAGAGCTTACGAATAGGCCGCTGCAAGAAGTTTATGTTATTTAAAGCAACCAGTCGCTGACTAATCTACATACTGCTCGAAGGCCTGATAAAAGAACACGAGAGAGCTCTTTTCAGTAGGCCTAACAATCCTGGCTGTTCATTGGTTTGTCGATTGTCATGCGATTGAAGACTGGCATGTTGAGTAAATACAAACGCATCGCCCAATTTAGATTCAGCGCCCCTAGCAGTTATACGTGCTTCTTTTTGGTCACGCTGTAGGCCTGTTACCTTCAACCAATCGGATCTTGGCCAAACACAGTGCTTTAGTGATAATTAACATGGCGTCGTGTGATCGATGTGGATGGCATAGTAGCGGAACTATGGGAAGGAGAAAAATGAATCGGAGGAAATTGTAATACGTTCTATACATTTGGGAGTGTTCTGAGCCATCCTCGGGACCAATCGTTTTGCTAATGGTGTAAGCTACTGGTACAGTAGGCTAGCCCATAGCTTCTTAGCCTTCCTGTACGGCTACACCTATCGTGCATAATCGATATTTTATAGGCCTACAGCCTACAGGCTAAAGCTTATGCATTTCTTCGACTCAAAGGCGTAGCCAGGAAACAAGTTCGGACGGTTTCCATTTGGTGGGGGTTCCATTGGATATGGTGGCAGAGTAAGGGGTCAGTTTTGAAAAAATAAATATTTTTCGGCAATTATTTATGGGGGTTATGTGGTACCCGTAACCCTCCCCAAATAAGTCCCAGCTTCGACCCATAGGCTAAAGTTCACTTTATTATGACGATATAATTTGGGTGGCTCAGCCCATAGCCAATTAACCTACTACCGAAATAATCATATTAGGCTAAGCTTAGTCCTATATGTTCGACCGTATACAGGCTATAGGCTATACCTTTATTATAGTTGCCTTATACTCCCACTCTATTTTATTTAGGGGCCTATAGTAGCCTACCACCCAGGGCCGTTTTTACCATAGGTGCAAACGGTGCGGTGCACCGCGGGCCCCTGAGCCACCGCAGGCCCCTCAGCCGAGTTTTGTTGCTATTTGCTAAATGTCGTGTGCAAGTCTCACTCTCACTTAAAATTTCTGTGAAATCAATAAGTGTTAATAAATTAATTACATATTTGAGATTAATTTTATCAGATTTTATTGACAAATTGTTTGTTATATAGGCCTAGTGCTGATAGGCCTACACTTACTCTCAAACAGTCAGTTGCTGCCACTTACAGTACTAGTGTGTATAAAGATTAAAACTAAGGGATAAATGGGATATAAAAAAACCAACAGCAAACCAATGGCTGCTCGACCGACACGGGCCCCTGTAGTAACTTTTGCACCCACATTCGCAGAACCTTCTCAACGGCCCTGCTACCACCACTGCCGTTTATGATCAAAATACTTCAGATAGGCCTATAGGCCTACTATAATAACACTCCGATACATTCGTGAAGCCCTATTCCCTATAGGCCTAGACTTCCTCGTTGTATACTACGCAGGTATAGGCCTACGCCGTTAGCACAGCAAGAATTTCTAAAGCTGTCATAGCCTCATAGGCTGGTCCGATGAGGCTGAAGTCACGCCACGCGGTTGCTCTTCGCTTGTATGGGGATCATGCCATTGGTCATACCACCATATGCGAACGGTGGGAACTGTTCAAAATATATTATGTCGACGTCAACGGCCTTTGTCGCCATAAGAATGACAAGACGTCGTTGAGTTCTGGATCCGATCATACCACTGTAGGCAGTGGTGTAGTGGGGGGAACGTGGGGAACGCCGTTCCCCACTTTTTTCTCACACTATGCAAAATTCTTGCAAGATTGCACTTTTTGCTTACTTCAATATGCAGGCGTTCCCCCACTTCATTTTTTAGGACTACACTACTGACTGTGGGCTATAAGCTATTATAATGAACCACTACTATAGTATAGGCCTACGGGCTATTTTACCCGCCAAACGTCCCGGCCTGTTCCTTTAGGTCTATGAGTAATGTTGTCTAGCTGTGGCCTAAGAGAAGTTGATACAGGTTAGGCCTACACGTTATATATATTATATATATATATATATATATATATATATATATATATATATATATATATATATATATCTTCGTTTAATAAAACAGACTGACAAACCGCAGTGAGTTACATAATGGAAAGGCAGACAAATCTAATAGGCCTATATGGGGTACAGTTGCTGAGGGTTCTTTACCGTTCATTGAAAAGCCTAAACTGGAGTATGTATAATTATGCTACTTGATAATTACGTTGACCGTTGACATATAAAATTACAGGCCATTACGAATTTACTATTTTCAATCTGGGCTATACCTTACGAAATTCTGTTCCATTATAAGCCTACATTCAAATGTAGGCCCTATACGATTTAATTAAACCATTCTCAAACAGCACGGTATAAATAATAAGCCTGTGAAACTCACTAGGCTACAAATTCGATCGGGGGAGGGGACGTTTTGGAAGGCGCCCCTAACTTGAAACTTCAACTCCTGAGGACGTTTTACTAGTAGGCAGTGGCGTAACCAGAGTAGAAATGGAACCCGAGCAGCAGACCAACCCAACATTAATCATAATTTTAAGTAGGAATTATTAGACCTCATTTTTATTAATTCGAAAGTGGAAATGTAGCAATTATTAGCCTATGTTGCTAAAATTATAATAATTCACTGACTATAGCAGTCAACATTTTGCTACCAGATAACAGTAGTTACAACAAGTAGGCCATAAAGACTACAAAGCAACATAAAACGACTATCATCTCTCGATTCAGGGCTTGCGGGTATTGTTAGCACAACCCGGGCAGAATTAAATGCAACCCGGGCATTGCCCGTAATTGCCCGGGCGTGGTTACGCCACTGCTAGTAGGCTAAGCCTATGACAATGAAGCTGGAAAAGCCGAGTCACTGGTTCAAAAACAGATTAAGTTCTTCCAACCCATTTAAAAACTAATTTGTGTTGTCTCGTTCTTATGTTGCGTTAGGCTTAATTCGAAGATAGAAGAGATGAGCAGTCTTTGAAGTTTACCCCGAAAAACAGCCACTAGTAGGTCCACTTCATTTCCTTTGCCCCGATATAATAGGCTATAAGTTTTATATGATCGAAGTTGGCCTACTTTTGGCCAGTTCTCTTCCCAGCTTGACTGTGTGTGTTCGGGAGGCAGTTAATTCACTAAGATTAGGCCTAACTTATCTGCTGACGCTACTCAAATCTAAGTCAGGCCTACATTTCATTTCTACTAGCCTACTGGGTAGTAGTATATAGGATAATCCTATACTGTGAGTCTGTGATCCCAACAGGTCTAATATGCTTCTTAATAATCTTAATATAAAAGACGGTATAGGCCCCTACCTTTCGTTGCATTGTCGTTACTCGATGTTAACTGAAGCATGTCAGTACTGCAACGGAACCGCTTCTGCGGCTTCTTCCTCTTCCACCTTCCTCATTGTAGGCCCTAGCTAAAACTAAGTCCATGTATAGCACGTGTCCAAAGTGTTAACCTCCAAGATGGAGACTTCCTATTTCTCACGCATTCACTCGAAGGTCCACGCTGTTTACAAGTTACGTATCAGTTGACAAGTAGGTTGAATCTGAAGAAGCCTTCTTAGGGCCTATACGAGTATACATGGACACGATTAACTCTATATAGGCCTAAGGGCCTACGCTTAGGCCTGCCTATAATTATATGCACTGGCACTGCTGGCCTAGGCTATAGAGTAGGCTATAGAAGCACGCTTAATTATAGCCAAATGCAAATGATGAGCTGAAGAATAATAAATTAACTGCTGAATTTAGGTTTTGAGACTGTATGTAAATCTTGTGACGAAAGTTAATTGCGTTTCTCGCGTTTATTCGCGTATTAGTCGTGAATGGATTGACTTTTCTGTTAACCAATTGATATTAGAACTCTGCCTTTAAGTTCAAGACGTGATCGTGTTACAACGTTTTTCAAGCGCTTTTTTCCTGGGATATGAAAACACATTCAATGATTTAAACCAGCTTGTCAATTTATTCCACAACTTTTTATTAAACAGTTTTGTTTTAAGCGATTGAGACACAGCCTCTTCATCAAATCATGTACAGTGATGAAGAGCAAAACACATCCAACGATTTAAACCAGCTTGCCAATTTATTCCAGAACGTTTTATAAAACAGTTTTGTTTTAAACGTGTGAGAGAAAGAGCCTCTTCATCAGTGATGAAAAGGAAAACGCATCC
>JACEVL010000425.1:317162-450857 GCA_020284085.1 Aporrectodea caliginosa | reverse complement strand
TTCCTAATTTGGGAGCCCATAGATTTGTGAGACCTCTGGCGACTGCCCAGCTCGTCCATGCATTAAGACGGCACTTCTATCTCCATCCCTTCACCAACCCATCCAAGCGTGCAAAAGAGTTGTAGATTTGCAACAGTGGCGTCTACGAATGGGGTTGGGTTGGGGAGAACGATCTCCCACAGTTACCAGAAGTGGGAATTTTAACGTTTTGGATATAAACTGCGGCTTTCTTGATTTCTGATCATATATCGGCCTGCAATACGAAAATTAATATGATCGACCAAAGCGAGGGTTGTTCTTCTTCCTGTCCACAACAATGGAGACTCAATAGTGAGGTTTTGTTGAACGAGCCTTCTCATAGCAACGCCTGATGAGCTCGTTTTTGTCTCATCATCGAAGATGTTCCGAACAACACGAGTATAATTTGTCGAATTTCATTCAATCAATCATTTATTCATATCTTTTCATATATTATGACGGCAGAGACCAGTTTATTGTATAGAGAGGCAAGTAGAGTTTCTGTGGAGTTGTGTTTCGTTAAGCCAGATTGGTGGGGTTGAGGAGTGAGTTTGAAGAGAGTAGTCGTTTTGCCGGGTAAGGACAATTCGTTCAGTTAATTTTGATAGCCGGATACATACACGCAAATATAAATGCATGCATGCACACAGAAATCGCGACAATACAATTCAATTCATAAGCTTTATTGATCACCCAATACAAGTTGATGTTCATTTGTGGCAGTAATTCATGGTGTCAAAAGGTTAACCCAAAAGGAACAATATCGTTCTGCTGGCAGGGTCCGCCCTTTCTCATTACGAGTTTCATAATACAGTCAATCAATATATTTATTTTCCCAACAAAAGAACATTACAAATCCTGTAATTGCATTTAAAAGAAACAGAAAAAGTTCTTTGATAGGAACAAAAGGAGGACCTGAAGGGACCTAGGTCCCACTAATTAGGGGTCCTTAATTACCAACTAAATTGAGTGGGTGGCGATTGATGTTACAGTCCTTTGTACTCATCAATAAGCAGTATCTACAATAACAGTCTAACTTAACTTAGCTAGGCAGTATAACTGCTATAAACGGTGTAATGCAAAATCCAACGCTATTAAACCAAACTGAGGGTGCAGATAATAAGCAATTTCGCTCGATGAGCAAAGGTAGATAAAGAGAGTGGAAGTGCAAGTGAAGGAGAGAGTAACAAGGTAAGAAAGTAGGAACCCTACTTTGTCTCTGCGTTCATAATAAGCCATACACGTAGGTGCAATGTTCTTAAAATAAGCTAACACTGGAAGTATACTTCGAAGATCTTGTGGTAGATCATTCCAGGTCGCAGGACCCACCACACTGATAGAAAATTTACGGGAATTTGTGCGAGCAAATGCATTTCTATTATTGAAGAACGGTTTTTAGTATTGCAGGAATGAATGTCGGATGGCAAATGTAAAGAAATTGGAATAAACAGTTGGTAAAGAATTAAACGAATAGCGATGCATAAATTCATTATTTTGTCTAATGTTTAATTTGTGATAGTTCTAAGATTCCAAAGTACCTAAACAGTGGGTGAGTGTGTTAGTTGTAAGGGAGATCAGCTAATATGCGAATAATTCTTTTTTGAAGAAGTTTAATTCGATTCAATTGATGGCTGTCGTTAGAAACCCTTGTTGCAATAGGCCAAGTAAGGAAAAATTAGTGAATAGTAGGCTATAAGGTCAGTCTTACATTAATTGGTAGCAGATAATAACTACGATATACGAGATATTATGACTATGTTTTGGCTATTTTAGATGCTATCTTTTCTATATGGACGTCCCAGGTGATGTTTTGGTCGACATAGATACCTAGGAACTTGACAGAGGACACTTGTGGAATTTCAGTATTATCTATTAAAGTTTTCTTCATTTTTGAGGGATAGGTTTCCTATGGGACCTGAATAAGATATAGTTAGTTTTGGATAAGTTCAGGGATAGTTTATTTGCTTTAAACCAGTCAGCTACTTTAAGGAGCTCGTTATTCAGTACCGAAAACAGTTCCTCATAAGAGCTATGTGTGAGGAAAACATTGGAATCATCAGCAAATAATATAAAATGGATAAGTGATGATGTATATGGTAAGTCGTTGATGTAAAGTAGGAACAGTAACAGACCTAGTATTGAACCCTGAGGCACCCTATATCTAATTAGTTTAAATGTGAATAGTTTATTGTTATATTTAACCTGCTGAAATCTCAAAGTAAGGTAATCCTTGAACCATAAAAGGGATTCCACTTATACCATGTCTCTCAAGTTTGCTTAAGAGTATCTTATGATCAACAGTATCGAAGCCTCACCATCAAAGCATGAATCACAACCAGTACAAAACGTGCCAGGGTGCAGATATGTACAAGGCGATGCTTGTGCTTTAGTGCATTTAGACCAATAATAACGTTTATTTAACGACGCCGTTCTATCGACGATGATAGGCGTGAGACCATAATGTTTCAAAATCGAGCTTAAGTATAATTAGTTACACGAGGAAATTATAATATAGAGCAAATCACAAAAAGATTACTAGGACATCGTGTTGATTTAGTAAATTCTAGTCCCTAGATGGCCGGAGGTAACGCAATGTAGCCTACTACAACTGCCACTGCACCCATGTAGTGTATCAATCAATGTAACTGAAAACTATCTCGCATGTCTTTATTTTAGACAGTTATATTTTTACTTAAATCCAGTCGCTAGTTGGCGATACAGTAACCTACGGTCAGCTATCACGCTTCTATTGATATAATGAATCGTCATTATAAAAGTAAGCACTAATAGTTACAAAAGTAACTATTAAAAATGAACTAAACCGTTACCATGGCAGGCACCAGATACCAAATACATAAGCCAGCTAATAGATAACTACCATCTACCAGCAACCAGTTACTTTCCAGGTAAGAACTACCAGATACATACCAATAACCTTTCATCTACCAGCTACCTACCAGGAACAAGTTACCACCTTCCAGCTACTGGCTACAAGCTACCTATCAGCTGCCAACTATCTACCAGCCACAGCTTCCAGTTACCGACCAGCTGCCAGCTAGCTATCCGCTACCATCGACCCTCTACCTATATATATATTCGTTTTATTGAGACCTGAGTGACAAACCGCATTCAGTGACAATAGAGATAAGCATAAAATGTAACTATCGTCTAAATAGTACCCTGGGTATAAAGTTAGTGTCGTCTTTTTCAGGTAGTGTGAATTGGTGTGGTCTAGGGCGCAGGTCATAACTGCGCTGAACAATGGGTGGAAACAAACTCCTAAGGACGTGCAAGTTAGCTACCAGCTACCATCTACCAGCAATCGACCAACTGAGAGCCACTAGTTAGCTGCTACGTAATAGGTACCAGCCACAAGCTAGAAAGCTACGTGCCTGCTACCAGCTACCAATAAACAGCTACAGCTACCAGCTACCTAAGAGCTACCAGATACCAGATACCAGCATCCTACCAGTGGCAAGCCACCAGCCAGCACTACCTCCAGCTAGTAGCTACTAACTACCTACCAGTTGACGGAAACCAGGTATACCTACCGAGTACCGACTACAAAACTACCATCAATCTGCCATCCACTAGTTACCACCTACCGTCTACCAGCTACCCTACCAGCTACCATCTATCAGCTACCTAACAGCTACCTACCTACCCGTGAGATGGTGGTGGTGCGCCAAAGGATGCCCTCCCTCGCTGAGCAGCCTTCGGTCACGGGCGTTAAGAGAACAACTTCAATTAACATCTTAGGAATCAACATAGGAGAAAAACTAACAGTAACCGACCATGTCGACCGAATCCTGGCCTGTTGTTCCTCCTCCTTGTATGCCTTGCGAATTCTAGGCGCGCATGGCATGCCATCACAGGCCCTATTCGAGGTGGCGCGTGCCACAACGGTGGCCCGGCTGATGTATGCGTCCCCGGCATGGTGGGGCTACATGAACGGAGAGGAACGGGATCGAATGGAGAAGTTCATCCGGAGGGTGAAAAGGGCTGGGTTTCTTCATCCAGACGGCCCGACAGCAGACTCTATAGCCAGCGAAGCAGACGACATGCTGTTCCGGGCAATTACCAGCGACCCGAAACATGTCCTCCGACGGCTATGCTCGATTAGGCAGGAGAGCAGATACAACCTACGCTCTAGGCCCCATCCATTCGCCCTTCCAGCCAAAGACAATAAGAACTTTTTGTCTCGTATGATGTATAAAAACATTTATTAGTTATAACCGACAGCTGAAGTAACTAGGTAAAATCTGTTTCATAACTGCTACATCCAGAACAATTATTGTAACTTGTTGCGTTTTGACAACAATCTTTGACTGAATAAACGAAAATACATACATATCTACCTGCCATCTACCAAATGCCAGATTCCAACTACCTAACAGTTAGCAGCTTCCAGCTACCTACCAGAAACCTGTCACCTACCATGCAGCTATTAGTTTCTAGATACCAGATACCTACCAGATACTAGATACCTGCTACGAACCAGCTATCTGCTACAAGCTACCTACCAGCTACCTATACCAGCTACCTACCAGCGACCAGCTATCGGCTTCCAGCAGCCCAGCAGCGGCTAACTACTGTATAAGCTTCCATTAACCAGCCACGGTCCACATCATGAAATATATCTGCTAGGAAACTCACCATAAGAGATTCCGTCGAGTGGAATTCCTAAATTGAGACGGAAAAGAAGGCATTAGAGAGTGAAGATCAAGGTAGTGGACCAGTTGAACAGAGATACATTTCTCATACGTGGGTAGAACAGTCATGCCGTAGTTCCTGTCTGTGTTCGAACATCGAAAACTATGTTTTAGAACGAGTAGGCATTGGAGTTTCTATGCTTCGACATTTCGCAATTTTTCACGAACAAAATGGAATGTTCCTAGCGCTCAATTCATCGGACAAAGTGCTCATTCAGCTGAAATGACAACAGAATCAATGAAAGATTGCAAACAAAACTATACTAAAACTGTAAAAAAATTGAAATGTGCCCTGATAAACAAGCCCGCATTACAATGTACCTTTAGAACGGCGGTTCAAGGCTGAATCGAATGACATACTATCGGTTGAAATATTTCGAGGGTAAAACATTTATTAGTATTTTTAACCGTTTTCAGACTTAGCGACATGTCGCGAAACATGGGAAATGGTAAAAAGTTACTAATTTCTACAAATACGGAAATATTCTGAAAATTAATACATCATTTTATTCAGTTTTAAGTGCTCTTTCGAACGGTATATTGAATCAGGGCCTACTACGTAGGGGGGGCATGGAAGCAGACTGCTTCCAATTTGTTCCAGGGGGAAAGGTTTCCTCCCCTAGTGAAATTGATGTTGCTGTAAAACTGACTCAACTGTCAACTGTTGCAATGGTATCCGGACATTCCCTCCTCCGGAAATCCCCACCCAACAGAAAGTAGGTAACTCTACCATTGTCCATGATAACTGTCATTAATCCAACTTCTATTGAAGCAAAGACCTTCCTTCTTTCCTTGTTTCATCAATCCCACTTTTATTTAAACAAAGAATTCTTTCATCAATCCCATTTCTATTTAAGAAAAGAATTTCTTTCATAAATCCAGCTTCTATTTAAACACAGAATTTCTTTCATTAATCCAACTTCTATTTAAGCATAGAATTTGTTTCATCAATCCAACTTCTATTTAAGGAAAAGAATTTGTTTCATCAATTCAATTTCTATTAAAGTAAAGAATTATTTTCATCAGTCCAACTTCAGGGGAAATGTCCTAGACCCATTGCAATGTATCGGCTGTCGACTGTAATCGAGCCTCTGGACTGTAAAGTTTATGTATTATGTTAGTAATGGTTTTATGGTCATACTGTTGGTAATGTTTGTCTACTTTTAATGTGGTACGGCGACAACATATTTTTGCCGTACCACTTTTTGTCTGCTAAAAGCTAAAAAATACTTTTATCAGTTTATGTGTATTTTAGATTACGAAAAATGGCATGAAACACTGTCAATATAGGCCCTATGCAAAAAGCGTCATGGCCGCACGCGTTGAGCAAGGGGGATTGCTTCCAGCTTACAGGGGCGGGGGATAGTAGGCCCTGTATTGATTGACAGTTAATTAGTTTTCAATTAGAATATTTTAAAAGAAACCATGCGATTTTCTCGAAAAAACGCTATTTTTCGTAACTTTGGCCCTAGTTCAGTTTAAAATTTTTTTAACGTCTTCAGGGGCGGCTGAAGACGTTAAAATTTTTAACAAATCTTTCGACTTTTTTGACCCCATACCATTAGGCAACTTTTGGTTGCTATTACTTTTCGGATTTCTAATTTTCGCTTCTTTCAATCCACCGTAATATACAGGGTACATAATGTTTTTGTTCTACTACGCTATAAACAGTGTTTGTCTACGTCCTCTTAGAATACATGTATGCATACTAAGTATGCGTCAGATTATAATATATAGGCTACATTAGAGTCAACGTTTGTATAGAATAGTTTTAAGCATTTTGCAACTATATTGTTCGTTGTTTGATTTACAATAAACAGTTCATGTTGATTATCTTCTGCTCTTCTTCATTGTCTTCTTCATTGTCTTCTTCATTGTCTTCTTCTTTATCTTCTTTGTTTTCTTCTATTCCCATGCTTAAATGGCGCAAGGGCCGCTTGAGGTAACCGGGTCTTGTTCCCTTGCTTAATGGCGCAAAAGCCGCCTTAGGTAACTGGGCCTTGTTTCCTTGATTAATGGCGCATGGGCCGCCAGAGTTAACCGGGTCTTGTTTCCTTGCTTCAATGGCGCAAGGGCCGCCAGAGGTAACCGGGTCTTGTTCCCTTGCTTAAATGGCGCAAGGGCCGCCTGAGGTAACCCGGTCTTGTTCCCTTGCTTAAATGGCGCAAGGGCCGCCTGAGGTAACCAGGTCTTGTTCCCTTGATTAATGGCGCAAGGACCGCCAGTGGTAGTAGCAGGTCATGTTCTCTTGCTTAATGGCGCAAGGGCCGCCTTAGGTAACCGGGTCTTGTTCCCTTGCTTAGTGGCGCATGGGCCGCCAGAGCTAATCGTGTCTTGTTCCCTTGCTCAATGACGCAAAGGCCTTCTACATAGGCAATAATCTTTTAATAATAATAATAATAATAATAATAATAATAATAATAATAATAATAATAATAATAATAATAATAATAATAATAATAATAATAATAATAATAATAATAATAATAATAATAATAATAATAATAATAATAATAATAATAATAATAATAATAATAATAATAATAATAATAATAGTAATAATGCTGAATAATGCGAGGAACTCAAACATTAATTTATTTCTTCGACCTGCTGAATTACTCCCATGACCTCGACGCGACCTGCTGAAATTGTAGGCTATAGCTGAAGGAGAGCTACCGTATGGAAACAACATTTATTTTCAGAGTTTCTTTAAGAAATAAATCCGCATTTGACAGGCACGAAGGATTTGCCTGAGGTGTTAGCATTTTATCCTATGTGATAAAACGTCTGCTTTGTGCTCCAGTTTTTGCTCTGCCTGGTCGTTGCTCCGTTCAGTCTTCGGTCCGTGGCCACTTGGTTGTTCCTCGAAAGCTTACCTCCACGGCCCATTCTAGGAGTTTCGCTTCTGTGCACCCTTCAGCTGGATCCGACTGCCTCAATCCCTCATGGCTCACGTCCTTTCTGTTTCTCTGATCAGTTCCGACGCATTGCATGTAGGCCTACGCCTAGCTATAAGTTCAATTTTGAAGCAAATAAAAAACAGACCATACATGTATAAATATACCACGGCAGTTTTTAATTATATTGTCCATTGTTTCTAGTTCGACTTAACTTTGGTGTAGGTCTACAACTTCTCCACTTTTATGTTCCATTTATTTTCGATCCAAAGCGCAAGTGGAATAGGGTGCAGCGTGAATTTATTGCTAATTTGTTAAATACGAGACTCTTGAACCTAAACTTTTGCGGTCCACAAGTTTCGAACCCAGTCCTTCAAACGGAAAATACTGCCCAAATCATATGCCTCGCTGTGTGATAGCTCAACAATAATTAATTGTTTTCATTAACTTCATTCAGTCGACCTCAATTTTAGTTGTGTTGCCCAGGCTCTAAGGTTATTAACATTCTTACTAGGCGAACCTCAATTTTAATTGTTGACCTGTCATTTAATGATCTAAGGTCATTTTAATTTTATTCTGTGGACCTCAGATTTAATTGTTTCTCTGTCTATAAACGACCTTAGTTCATTTTAGTTTTATTCTGTGGACCTCAATTTTAATTGTGTTGCCCTGTCTATAAATGACCTATAGTCACTTAGAGACAAGAAGACTTCTCAAACTATCGCCCCATCTCAGCATCTTACCGTTTTATCTAAGCTAACCGAACGCATTGTTCTTGCACCTGTCCCTTAACTCACTCCAAAAACGACCACCTAGTGGGTTTTACTAAACGCCGTTGCACAGCCACTCTGCTTGTCTCTCTCTGTATAATAAACAGGACTCTGCTGTTAGTCATCAACAAGTCTCCTGTCTCGGTCTATTCCACATATCTGTTGCTTTCGACAACATTATTCTCAGTTCCTCCACCGCCACTTATCCATTGTCAATTGCCTATGGCTCCACTATACTTATCACCACACAGGCTTTCCACTCCAAATTGAAGTCTCCTAATACACCCGATCCTCTGCCTTCCAAGATTTCTCTTCCTCAGCGAAACCCGCCGTTACAGCTGCTGAACCTCTTTCTGGTCTCTATGGCAACCGGACTCGAACCTCCAATGGAAGTCGAGCTCTGGATACGACGCATCGCTCGTGAATAAGCTGAACTTAGTTGGTGCTTCTTGCTTAGCTTTATAATGGCGCTTCAAAAATTTGGAGTTTGCGATTGCGATTACGGTAATGTTCTAGTATACTGCTCTTGCGGAAGTCTTCTTTTTGTTCAACACTGTTTCTTTCAACTGGATGCCAGTGGGGCTTCGGTCAAAGACCAATTAGCTTTCTATTTTATGTAGGCTGGACTGGTAAATCTTTTTGTGTATATACAGAGGACTATGAAAGTCCGTATTGTAAGCTCCTACATGGTGCCATGTAAAAGCATGTATGTAGGCCTATGTGTGCATGTATGTATGTGTGTGTATTTACGTCTGTATGTATGTAGTATTAATGCGCTCTTGAATATATGCATGCATGCATGTATAAACTCAGTGTAGTATGCACGCATGCATGTATGCATGCGTACATGACTCGCCTCTGGAATGATTTCCCAGATGAATTCTGCACATTCTTATTCCTTTATATTTGTAATGATGCTAAACCACCAACCACAGGACATTCGGTTAAAGGATGAAGAAGTTTGCGTTGATAATTACCCATAGTCGTTGGTTTTTTTCATAGTTCATTAAGCTACTCATCTATAATCAAGGGTTTGCTCGTAGCTAGGAGAATCTCCATTGGACGGTATAGGGTTGTCAAATGGCTCATCATTATTTTATCCAGTCAGGGAATAGCACTTCGGGTAGTCACGTGACCTAAGATTCCAATGGAATAGTTTAACTTAGAACCTCGAGAAGAATTTGGCCATTCGAAGTGTGAACAGCCTAGATTCCGGAGGTGCGTGGCTGGTGGTCATTAAAGTCTTCACCTTCTTATTATCATTTAGTCTGGGTATATATATCGTTCAATTGTTTCTTCATTGTAAATCCGTTTTATTTATAATAATTAAATCAGAAGTCATCAGTCTTTCTCTCTTCCTTCAGCCAGAGTCAGGTTACTCAGATAGTTCCGCAAACTAGTTTTAGCTCTTCTATCTGGTTAGGATATAGCCCTACCATACATCATTTATCGTCCATCCACTAATTGGTGCCTTAAAGCCCAAGGGATTTCCAATCGAAGCTGAAGTCCAACATCTTCAATAAATCTTACCATGACCCATCTCATTAGCCCCAGTCCCAATTCAAATTAGTGTTTTCTTGAAGTGGCGTTATATCAATTTCTTGTTAAAACATCAATTACAATTTCAATCAGCCTGAGCACAGCACACGTAACAGCTCCTATGACTCCCTCCATCGCTATTCTTCTATGGATAAAAAATGGATGTTGAACTTGCTATGATATCTCTGAACAACTCTGACCTTAGGTAATATCCTTAAAGAAGCAGATGTTCCTTTGTATCAAGGTTCGACACAATGATCTTTCTTTAGCTAGTAAGCCGTCTACCACTGTTTAATGAATGAAATATTGCAAACTGTCATGCTGAATTTCTTTTATTTCGAAGGAAACAAGTATTGTTAATCAATTACAAATTTTAACGTCAACATCTGAATTATAATATTGATCAACATTTCCAAACAGACTCTTGTTTGTAAGAGCTAATTTAATTTTATAATGAAGAAAGTTTAAAGATACAAGATAAGCTTCGACAGTATGCGATAAATGTTTTCTTGCCATCGGATATGGAGTCAGCAGAGGCCTAACACGATTGTTTAGCCTTGCTTCTGTTTAGGCACAGGTACACTTTTAAAGACTCCAGCAGCTGCGCCGGTTAGCACAGGGCAATCAAGAAGAAGTTCCGACATTTGGAGATTGAGGAAATATTTTGCCTTTAAAGAGCAGGTTTTCTGAAATACAAGGAACACGCATTCATTAAGATATCCAAACACACTATTTGGTGAACGTAATGACAGACAGTTTGCAATGATTGCTCTTCTTAGTCTGACTTCTCAACAGTTTCTTCTCTCTATATTGTAGGCCAAACCCGCGTATGCAATAGCGAGAAGAAGCCTTTATGATGACGCTATTGAAACACTGAGACACTCACGGGTCTCTATCGCAATAGGAAACACGGCTTTGAGCATTCACATGCAAACAGCAGACCACTGTCTCGTCTTCACGGATTACTCAACTTGGTTCAAATCGGAAGGTCATCAGTAGTACCACTACTTCGAAGCAACATCGTTGAATATCGCTGAGCTATAATACTGGTGATATTTTATTAAGTTTGAATTTTATATACTTATTTATATTGAGTCTCTCTATGAACTATCTACTCAGGGATGCTTTTAGCGCAACGGCCCCAATGATACTGTGAGCCTTAAAGCAAGGAGTTCAAATGTTTCAACTTTCATAACCCTTGAGCTTGACTAGTACTTGGATCACTGTTCTAAAGTAACATACCCACAACGGCGAAAGTCCTATATTACTGCATCCAACCCAACTTGGGTTACCCAAGGGGTGAAGATAGTTTCTGTGTAATGATGCTGTGTCATAACAGAGATGGTTAGTGTCGCCTTCCTCCTTGGGACTGGCACCATCCGAAAACGGCAGTGGTGGATCAAAAATAAGAAAGAGGGAGTAGAGCATAAGATGTGGAGCAGAATGAGGAAATTGCCGCAGGTCGAAATAGAACCAATTTAGATGATGCTATCGATAATGAAGAGAATGCATGATGATGAACATTTTTAGAAAATCCAAATGATTTTTGGCGCTAATTCTGCTTCTACGTAAAATTCATCAAGTAGCATTCAGAATCCGTGACACTTTTAATAGTGCCTCTTGGCTATTCAGTATGAATGTGCTTTAAAGATAACTCTGGTATAGAAGTGAAAATGCAAAGACGGCTGATAGATAAATCGTCAGTGATACCAACCTGAACTGGAACCGTTCCGGATGCGGGGAGACAGCTCAGGTCAACCTTTCCCACTATTGATACACCATCACTAACTTTCTGACACTAAAAGCAAAAGGAACCTAAGTCAGATTTTAACATCATATGAAATTTGGCAAAACCAAATCAACGAGCAAGTTAAATTTGCGCAGTCAGTCATTTGCAGTAGTCCTGTACGAGCCTCAGTTCACATTTTCCTTGAAACTGAGAGTTTGGAATAAGATAAATGTTGCTGGCCAAAGTGTTGAAGAGAATCGAACGCAGCAAATACTTTACATTGTCTTGAAGTCGTTCAAATATTAATTTTCTTGTACTTTTGCATTTCTTGTGTGCCTAGTTGACATGTTTCGCAGCTGGACACTATTCTTAAAAAGGGAATTCATTATTTTTTGCTAAAGATCAGTGTGCTGTGATGCCATCTTTTTGAGTCATTCAAGACATAATTATTACTTCCAAAAAGCGTATTTCAGACTCTGTGTTGAACTTGTTAAAGCGCCCTTGTAACGGCATATGCCGCGTTACGGCGCTATGGAAATTGTCGTAGTCATTCATTCATTTATCCCCTAATTACTGACTCTTCAATTCACCTATGCACTAACTCCTGATATCTTATTTTCACCTCTGATTCACCCTTAATCAATTTTGGCATCACTTTCGACCCACATCTGCCATTTTCAAATTGCGTTTCAAACCCCTCAGCTATCGCTACCTGCGTTGTCCACACCAAGCTTCATTATTATAATTCCCTTTCCCTGAACCTTAAATCCACCCAAGTTGAAGAGTCTGTATCTAATCCAAAAGTAATCTGCCGGGCTACCCGAACTGTGACGAGGACAACCACGCAGCATCATATCGCTTTTCCCCAAATCACTTGGATTCATATCACTGAACACGTTCTCCTCAAATTCATATTTCTGATACAGGCATTTTTGCAACACTGTCAACCCAAGTGCCTTCGCCAACTCTTCACCAACTAGTCATCTCGGGCATACCCGATCCTCCTCCTCCTCCCATAGTGTCCTTCGTTCTCCAGTCACTATTCGTTTCAAGTTCTCTAACCGATCCTTGTAACATGCTGCATCTTAATGCAATCTTCAACCTGAAATCCACAAATTCTGCGTTCCGTTACCAATGCCACCGCTCATTCATCATCATCTGCGTTAAGCTCTGCAATCCACAGCACCAGGCATATCCACTGCACCATCTCTTCCGGAATTAATACCCTAATCCATCATCTTATCCACCATGAAATCTCTGAGAGGCCTACAAAAACAAACCGTCTTAGCGGCTTCTGTGTCTCCTTCTCTACCAGGTCATATGGCAACCAGATTCATTTTGTTCTTCACATGGCATATATCGACAATCTCTCTGACTTGACGTAGCGTCGTGAACAATCTGGTGTGACGCGTTTAGCTACAGTGTAATCTAATGACTTTATGACACAGCAATCATTGTGTGAAAGGCGTCAATCTAAATCTACTAAGCATTGTTTTTGATCAATTGTGAGTTGCTAAAAGCATTGTTGTTGATAAATTGTGATATCGAGTAAATACCTGTTTCCAATCAATGTGCACTTCAAGAACATTGCATTCCTTCGCAGAATAATTAGTCTGGAGGACGACCTGAAGCACAGTTGTCAGCAAGATGGTAATCGCCTGTGTAACCTGGTCCAGGGTTGCGCTTAGGGTCTGGACTATGCCGCCTAGGGCTTCGTTCAAAAGTGGTAGGAGCTCGCCTGCAATCGATGAGACTGGTCCTACTGCTCCTCCTACTGCTCCTCCTACTGCTCCTCCTACTGCTCCTCCTGCTCCTCCTACTCCTCCTGCTCCTCCTGGTTTTGCTCCTGCTAGTAGGGGACCTACAATCGGTAGGCTTCTTATAATGTCACCTACAATCGGTAGGCTTCCTACTATATCGCTTACAATCGGTAAGCCTCCTCCTCCTCCTCCTAATAGGCCACCTACAACCGGTAGGCCTCCTAGTACTCCCTCCTCCTCCTCCTCCTCCTCCTCCTCCTCCTCCTAATAGGCCACCTACAACCGGAAGGCCTCCTAGTAGTCCTCCTAGTCCTCCTCCTCCTCCTCCTCCTCCTCCTCCCTAATAGGCCACCTACAACCGGAAGGCCTCCTAGTACTCCTCTAATCCTCCTCCTCCTCCTCCTCCCTAATAGGCCACCTACAACCGGTAGGCCTCCTAGTAGTTCCTAATCCTCCTCCTCCTCCTCCTCCTCCTCCTAATAGGCCACCTACAACCGGAAGGCCTCTAGTATTCCTCTAATCCTCCTCCTCCTCCTCCTCCTCTAATAGGCCACCTACAACCAGAAGGCCTCCTAGTAGTCCTCCTAGTCCTCCTCCTCCTCCTCCTCCTCCTCTAATAGGCCACCTACAACCGGAAGGCCTCCTAGTATTCCTCCTAATCCTCCTCCTCCTCCTCCTCCTCTCCTAATAGGCCACCTACAACCGGAAGGCCTCCTCCCACATCTAACCCTCCTCCTCCTCCTCCTCCTCCTCCTCCCTCCTCCTCCTCCTCCTCCTCCTAATACGCCACCTACAACCGGAGGCTTCCTAGTACTCTCCTAATCCTCCTGCTCCTCCTGCTCCTCCTCCTAATACGCTACCTACAATAGGTAGGTTTCCTGTTAGGCCACCTAGTCCTCCTTGTGGGTTACCGTATTGACCGCCACCTTGTCCTCCTTGTGGGTTACCGTATTGACCGCCACCTTGTCCTCCTTGTGCGTAACCGTATTGACCGCCACCTTGTCCTCCTTGTGGGTTACCGTATTGACCTCCACCTTGTCCATCTTGTGCGTAACCATATTGACCGCCACCTTGTCCTCCTTGTGCGTAACCGTATTGACCGCCACCTTGTCCTTGTGGGTTACCGTATTGACCGCCACCTTGTCCTCCTTGTGGGTTACCGTATTGACCGCCACCTTGTACTCCTTGTGGGTTACCGTATTGACCTCCACCTTGTCCTCCTTGTGGGTTACCGTATTGACCGCCACCTTGTCCTTGTGGGTTACCGTATTGACCGCCACCTTGTCCTCCTTGTGGGTTACCGTATTGACCGCCACCTTGTCCATCTTGTGCGTAACCATATTGACCGCCACCTTGTCCTCCTTGTGCGTAACCGTATTGACCGCCACCTTGTCCTTGTGGGTTACCGTATTGACCGCCACCTTGTCCTCCTAGTGGGTTACCGTATTGACCGCCACCTTGTACTCCTTGTGGGTTACCGTATTGACCGCCACCTTGTCCTCCTTGTGGGTTACCGTATTGACCGCCACCTTGTCCTTGTGGGTTACCGTATTGACCGCCACCTTGTCCTCCTTGTGGGTTATCGTATTGACCGCCACCTTGTACTCCTTGTGGGTTACCGTATTGACCGCCACCTTGTCCTCCTTGCGGGTTACCGTATTGACCGCCACCCTGTCCTCCTTGTGGGTTACCGTATTGACCGCCACTTTGTCCTCCTTGTGCGTAACCGGATTGAACGCCACCTTGTGCGTTACCGTATTGAACGCCACCTTTTGGGTAAACGTATTGAGCGCTTTCTTGTCCTCCTTGTGGGTAAACGTATTGAGCGCTTTCTTGTCCTCCTTGTGCGTAACCGGATTGAACGCCACCTTGTGCGTTACCGTATTGAACGCCACCTTTTGGGTAAACGTATTGAGCGCTTTCTTGTCCTCCTTGTGGGTAAACGTATTGAGCGCTTTCTTGTCCTCCTTGTGCGTAACCGGATTGAACGCCACCTTGTGCGTTACCGTATTGAACGCCACCTTTTGGGTAAACGTATTGAGCGCTTTCTTGTCCTCCTTGTGGGTAAACGTATTGAGCGCTTTCTTGTCCTCCTTTTGGGTAAACGTATTGAGCGCTTTCTTGTCCTTCTTGTGGGTAAACGTATTGAGCGCTTTCTTGTCCTCCTTTTGGGTAAACGTATTGAGCGCTTTCTTGTCCTCCTTGTGTGTAAACGTATTGAGCGCTTTCTTGTCCTCTTCTTGCGTTACCGTATTGAACGCCACCTTTTGGGTAATCGTAACCGTATTGACCGTGGACAACCGATCCCTGCAGGCCGAGGACAACCACGATCACGGCGAGGAAAGCAACCTTCATGACGACGTCTTCTGAATCGAGAGATGAGAAAACTGTTGAAGAGACTTCTTCTGTCGGAGTCTGGTAGACTCTGATGATTTCTGCATCTCTCCGGCGACTTTTATAGCCAACTTTCCATCAGTCTGACAACTTGTTGATGCAGCGGTTGATGAGTTTATGGCTGCATGTCAGAACGCCATCTGTCGTTATTTTCTAGAAAGAACGCATTGTAATCGATCGCTTGGAGTAACTTATTACTTTTGGATAAGACACGTGATGCGCCACGTCTAGGGTATCACTCTGAACTGACAAGCTAGACATTAAAAACTTTTATATGCATCAATGCAACTGTCTTTTATTCGTTCAGCCGAAACGCCGTGAATGCAACAAAATATTAAGATTTATTTGATCGGAGATGCGCAGATTTTCTGCTTATGCACTTTATACGTTTAGCTGTTCAGTGATGTTTATACCTCGTAATAATAAACGAATGTGTCTGCGTGTTGGTGCGTGTGTGTGCGTGTCTGTATGCGTGTGCTTGTGTGTGTTTGAGTGTGTGTATGTGTGTGTGTTTGTGCGGGTGAGTGTGAGTGTGTGTGTTATCTTTCTTCGTACACTTGAAGTCATCCAGGTTTGACTTATCAATGCATGTAAAGATTGAATACGAAGAAAGAATGTATGCTGGCCTTTTGTTTGTGTATGTGTGTGTATGTATGCTTTATGTTTGTATGTATATAGGCCGAACTTTATGTATATTTGTATGAATGTTTGTGCGTTGGAATATATGCATGAATGTATGTATGTAACTATGTATGTATTGGTATGTATGTATTTATTAATATATGCATATATTGTTGGGAGTGGCCTTCAGCCATCCCGCCATTACGCTATCATCTCATCGTCACATGTGCACGTGCTAACCTTAGTTAAGGCGCACCTCGTTTTATTGTAAAGATAGGATGGTCTCGTCTGTATAAATAGAGAGGCTTCGCTGTGTATTGAGAGGCCGGTTTAGTTAAGTAAGGTTGCTGTGTGTTTTGCTGAGTACCTCTTCGTGGGTCAGCCTTGTTCAAAGTGTACCCTACGTGGACGCTACTCGTTGATGTCATGTTCGAGAGTGTACCCTCTGTGGTCACTGCTCCGTTGTTTAATGCCGGTTCTCGAGTTGTTCTTCGTTTATGCTGACGTCTTCTTCAAGAGTCTGTTTTGGGTGCTTTTGTCGTGTGTGTCTTGGTGGTGTGAGTATCGTTTCAATTCTGTACATAGTGTAAATATACGAGTTTTATTCAATATCGAGAAAGTCTTCTGTTTTCTTTGTCATTTTCCGCTTATCATACTAACTCACATTTCACCCTTAGACAACAAGCTAACATATGGGGGCTCGTCCATTGCGAAAATTCACCCTATCCGTTTGTTAAATTTGGATAATTTCAAATTGGAATTTGGGGTTGTTGAGTATTTTGACATTTATTTCGTGTTTTGCATGTTTTTCGTCCTTGTAAAAGTTACCAGTTTCGTTTCGCTAAGCTGAAATTTCGAAATGGAAATTTGTGTTTTCCTTCTTTTTTTTCGAATTTTTAGCATTTCTGCGTCGAATTTTGTTGATTGAGAGTGAAATTTTGAAAAAGGGGCGTGTCTATTCAAGATTTGGTTGAAATTGATTTTTGATAGATAGGCCTAACTGCGTAGTTGATAGCAGGTGGAGATAAAATGGCTCCATGGAAGAATTTAGAAGAGAAGAGAGCAAAGGTTGTAGAATGCAAGGAGAGGATAAAGCAGAGGAAAGTTGAGGACCGATACAGAAACAGGCAATGGGAAGAAACAACAAGTTTTTTAAGCGTCTTACGGAGGCTGAGAATAGTGATAGTCGGAGTGAGAATTGGTCGCCGGAGGAGCGTACGCGAGTTAGAAATGAAATTTGGGCAGACATACGCGGTAGTTCAAAGAAATTGGCCGAGCAAAATAAACGGGTTTCTTTTGAGCATGTGGTCCAGAAAGTTTTGTGGGATAAGGCTACGAATGACAGCGCACAAAGTCTGGGTTTTCATTCGGAGACGGAAACAAATTTTCAGTTGCATGAGATTAACGAAGGTTTCTCGGGTAACCGTCCAAATCGTCGCAGATCATTTCGTCGCAGCCATCTAGTCGCTAATCATTTTGTCGTAAATTACTTGGTCGCCGATTCTTTCGTCGCTAACGAGTCGTCGCAATCAGTTAGTCGCAATCAATTAGTCGCGAATCAATTGGTCGTAATCATCTCGTTATAATTGGTCGCAGATTTCGTCGTAGATTGTCGTAATTAATTGTATATCAATTAGCTAATTGATTGAGCGTAATTGATTGCTGTGAGTTAGATCGTAATTAATTGTATATCAATTAGCTAATTGATTGAGCGTAATTGATTGCTGTGAGTTAGATCGTAATTAATTGTATATCAATTAGCTAATTGATTGAGCGTAATTGATTGCTGTGAGTTAGATCGTAATTAATTGTATATAAATAATTAGCTAATTGATTGAGCGTAATTGATTGCTGTTGATTGTAACCTATTTAGAACGTTAGTCTATAAATTAGCTTTGCTTCACTAACTTGTTTTGTAATATGAATGTGCTTTATTGCCAGTTAAACCTATTTAGAACGTTGTTTTGTAATATGAATGTCAGTTTAGCCTATTACCTTTCGTCAATAAATTAGCTTTGCTTCATTCACTTGTTTTGTACTATGAGAGATATAAGAGACGAAATAAACTGCGACCATCCAAATTAACGTCGACGTAACAAACGACGAAGTGAACACGACGAATTGAGTACAACGATTTATCTTGCGACGAAATGAACAATCACGACATAAATTGCGACGAATTGAATACGACGAAATAAAATACGACTAAACGATAGGGAACCGTTTCTCGTACATGTTTGATGAGAGCGTACAAATTGCTTCTGAATCTGGGTCTCACGATGAATTAATTAATTTCAGTGGTGATACGCTGGAAGAGGATGGGCATGCGAGGGAATTGACGTTGGGTTGTGAAGGTGTACTTCAAACTAAATTGGTTGATTCTGATTCAGTGTGATTTTCCTTACAGGTTTTATTTTAGTTATAGTTATAGTTATAGTTAATGATTTTTTATTTTAGTTATAGTTATAGTTATAGTTAGTATTATTTTTTAGTTATAGTTATAGTTATAGTTAATGAATTTTTATTTTAGTTAATTTTAGTTACTACTTAGTTACAATAATTAAGTCTATAAGCAAAATTGTGCGTATTAATACGCTGTTTCACAATTTACTCAGAGCTATGAAAACCTTTGAAGCATGGGTACATTCAGCTTCATCAATACACGAGTTTCCAAAGTAACTGACAAATTTCACAATAAAAATTTCGGATTTTTCGTTCTCATTTATGTCGTATCGTCCATATTGCACTTCCTATTTTTATTTTTTTGTATTAACGAAAATAAAGATGAATTTTCGTTAGTGTTATTTTCGTTATAGTTATAGTTATAGTTAATGATATTTTTTAGTTATAGTTATAGTTATCGTTAACGAAATCATTTTATTTTCGTTAACGAACATTTTCGTTATCGTTATCGTTAACGAAAATCACACTGTTCTGATTCTTTACCTGTGTCGCATACCGTACTCAATCTGTAGTGGATAAGGTTCTTGATATAGATTCACGGTTGGACGTTGACTCGAGTGATTTATTCAATGAGTCTACTGTGGGGCATGCTGATTTGATTAATATTGTGCCCAGAGATACTTTAATTGGTATGCAGAAGGACGATGCGTCTTTGTTGCCTTTGAATCAGTTGGTTGAACGAAGGGATGGTAAGTCGGTCGAACGCCAGTCCTATTCAATAAATAATGGGATTTTGGTGAGACTGTGGAAGGATTGTGATACGGCTGAGGAGTTAGGGTATAGTCAAGTTATTGTACCTTCGCAATTGAGTACTAAGTTGTTGTACATTGCGCATGACATTCCTGCCAGTGGTCACTTTGGTGTGAATGGTTCTTTACGCTTGAGCAAGCAGAGTTGGTTGTATGTATGATGATGTGTTGTCCGGTGTTGCTCAAACGAATTTGGTTGATTTTGCGCTTGAGTGGCGTGATCGAATTCGTACGTCTGGTCGTGTGGCGAATGATAATGCTTTGCTCGCACAGTTGAAATCTAAACAATGGTTTGACAGGACCTGGTGTGTGAAAGTTGTTGACTTCGAAGTGGGACAACAAGTCTTGTGGTTTTTGTCGTGGATTTGGAAGCTACTTGAGGTTATGTATGCTGTTCTGTATGTCGTGTTGGAAAGGTTGAGATCTGTCGATTGTTTGGTTGCTATACCGCATAGACGGAAAAGTAAACGTGTTGTGAATGTGACCCTCGTGAAGAAATATGAGTTGGGTATTGATTGTGTGCCTTCACTTGATGTCAGTGTGGATGTGTCTGAGTCACCTAAATTAGAAGAGGTGGTCGAGAATAAATAGTCTTGTGAATTTTGTGCAGCGTGATGAATTACTTGACTTGCAGAGCACGTTCAAGGGTGTGTTTAGCGGTGAAAGAGATGTGTCTGTAAAGGAAAGTGAAAGTACTTGGGCTTTGTCGATGCATGTGCCTATTTCGGATGTTTCGTTTCGGTTGTGCACAGACTTGTGTAAATTCAAAGCACTTACAGCGGGTTTTCTGATTACGCTTGTTACTGTAATGTTGTGTTTTGGGAGTTGTACATTTCAGATGACTGATGTTCTCGATGGATTGGGACGGAGATGTTCGCGCTTGTGGTTGGTGTACGCACGGCTGGTGTGCGCTTTGGTTGTTCCAGTGGATGACGATGCGGACCATGGGCCACTTTGGTTCTTCGATGACATGGCTGCCTTTGACCAGACACTCTTGCGTTTCAATTCTGTACATAGTGTAAATATACGAGTTTCATTCAATATCGAGAAAGTCTTCTGTTTTCTTTGTCAGTTTCCGCCTATCATACTAACTCACATTTCACCCTTAGACAACAAGCTAACAATATGTATGTATGTATTAATGGATTTATGTAGGTATGTGTTGATGCATGTATGCACGATATGTACACAATGTATATATATCCTATCTAGTCACCTAAAATAGAGCGTATTAAATACCGCAAAAGAGCACTGATTGGGCTGGCCTTGGTGGCATTAAAGTTCATTACAAACTTGAAGATATTGTCAATTAAGAGTCAGTACTTTTGGTTCAAGTTACAATACATTACAATACAATACAACTGCCTTTGATATCGCCCTTCTTCCTAAGGTGACTCCAAGCTCAGAAGTGCACACGCCTCGGCGGCGCAGAGCAGTTGTGCGCGAAGGACTTGCTCAAGGCTCCTATATATACACAGTTAAACCACCCGGACGAGGGTCGAACCCGTACTCTCGGCGTTACTGGTCAACCGTTCTAACCAGTCGGCAACCATTGCATGGCGCACACGGAACACTTCCTGTTGTGAACGAAAGCAGCGGTCGTGTATGATGACTAGTAGCGTCATTTGCACGTAATATATGTAAATATAAATGTGAGTTTTTATCTCCTATTGTTTCTATAATTATAGGATGCTTAATGAGACTTCTTTGTTACCACAATTTAGGGAGCCTTTCTAACTGATGACTTTTACTTCTACTTTCTCTTTCGATTAGTTGGTTAATCGGGCAACTTTCGCCTTGAATAAGTTATTGGGAGCAACTAAATGTAGAAATGTAAATAAATACAAATTTTTTTTAAATTACAGCGCTCGTGAATAAGCTGATGCCCTGCGCTTAGCTTTAGACTGGCGCGTTATGAATTAGGAGTTCATGATTACGATTACGATTAAATTGAGTGTCCTCAAATTTAAATGGGGTCATGGTATTATTGCGCTACATGTTGTTACTGCTGTCTCGAGACAGCTGGGTTGACGAACTCTTTGCTCGGAAGCCTGTGAAGACATGATAGCTCCGCGTTCCCGTATACGCCGGCTCGGGCTTTCTCGCGTAGGCCTATTAGACCATTCTGGGTGGCGCTACATAAATGGTCGATTACAATTGCAATTACAAAATTACGATCCTTCTCAAACAAACGTCGTCTGAAAATACGAACTCTTAAGACGCACTTGTTTAGAAGTCACCGAGTCTTCGTGAGATTCCTAGAATGTGTCATTTAAGTACTTGGATATAATACTATGTATGTATATATCCTACGAGCCAATATTATTTGCTCCTAGGATTTTCGTTGACCTGCAAAACGGAGATGCGCTTTGTTAGCTGAATTTGTGACCTCAAGATCACCAAACTGTGTAATTTGATACCGGCGTAAACTGGGAAGTGAACAGCCATCACTTTTGTGTTTCGTCCATTTCCAAAAGGGATGAGCCGATTATCCGTTCGGAAATCGGATCGGGCCGGATTTTGCACTAATCGGATATTAATCGGAAACAGCGATTCCAAGACTACCGATACAAATACCAAAAAAGTAATATTTTTGACCAAAAGCAATTTCTTTTTTCATTAATACAGAAATAGTAACCTGTTCTGGCGAGCTCCTGCTGTAATCTTTAATCTTTAATTAATTGAAAGTCCGTATAAATAATAAAATTGTTACTCGACGTGTCAACAAAATGGAGGACAGTCAGGCTTTTTTCTTATGCCACGCGGTTTCAAACTTTCAAATGTTAATTTCTTTTAAATAGTTCAGTGCATAAACTCTCATTGAAATTGTATCTAGCGAGAATATACAAGATTTTGTTTTCATTTCTGTTTTATTAACTATTCTGATCGGAATCGGAATCGGCGAAAATAGCAGGCCAACTATCCGGAATCGGAAATCGGTAAAAATGCCAATCGGCTCATCCCTAATTGCCAAGATAAAAACGAAGCGACGTCCCAAGACCCATTAAGGGGCACGGCACCTTTACGCCCTTCACGCAGCTCAGTATGGCCTAGTTTGTGCTCTTCTTAATTATAGGCAATGATGGGCACTAACTAATTTTTTTTAGTTTAACTATAACTATTTTTCAACTAAAATAAAAAAGTTTAACTAAAAGTTAGCAACTGATTTCTTAAATAAGTTAACTAAACTAAAAATATTTAGTTAAACTTTTCCCAACTTTGCAACAAACGTTTTTCACAAACATTTTCACAATGACAGAGGTTAAGTGAACTGTAGTAAAACTGCAGAGCGTCAATGACAATTTCACTTTCAAACTATGTAATGTGTACTAGAATAATTATAGTCCTAGTACAGTTCTACAAGAAAGTGATGAAGCAAGTTGGTAATGCAAGAGATGCATCGTGCAATGCAATGCAGTTCACTTGACCTGAGTAATAAAACTTACTCATGACAATCGTTGCGGAAGATAGTTGCTGATTTTGTTACTTCAACGTTTTAGTTAATAACCAAAAAATATTAGTTAAACTTTTTAGTCAATAACTAAAAAATATTAGTTAAACTTTGGTTTTAACTAAGCTAATTTTTTTAGTTAAACTTCTGCCTTAACTAAAAAATGTTAGTTAAACTAAAAGTTTGCAACTTTTTAGTTAACTTTTGCCCATGACTGCCTATTGGTGAAATGCAGTATTCCTTAGCGTTTCGTATATTTTAGAGAAATGATTTGGCCGTCTGTTTGAGCGAACGCTTGGCCGTATCTTTGGCTGTATGAGTGCAGATAGGCCAGTACACGAAATAGACCAGGTGGTGTCAACGTCACCTGATTCATCACATGACTCAACTGAGTGGTACATGGCGTTGTGACTCATCAATCAAAATAGTTAACACCGAATGAATGACAAATGTATATGACATCAGCTGTGGGTGATAAAATTGATGGATGGTTGGGTGGGTGGGAGGTAGGGTTGATGGATGGACTGATGAATGGATTGATGGATAAATGGATGGATTGAATGGATCGACGGATGGATGGATGGGTAGAGGGGTGGGTTGGTGGATGGATGGATGGATGGATGGATGAATGGATGGATGGGCGGGTTTGATGTGGAAAGATGGATGAATGAATGGGTGGATGGATGGATGGATGGATGGATCGTTGGACGAATGGATGGAAGGCTGGTTGGATAAATGGATGGACTGATGGATAGATGGGTAAATGGATGGATAAATGGAGAATCATAAACGTAATAATAAACATAATAATAATAAACGTAATAATAATAATAATAATAATAATAATAATAATAATAATAATAATAATAATAATAATAATAATAATAATAATAATAATAATAATAATAATAATAGTAATAATAGTGATAGTGATAATGATGGTGATGATGATCATCATCATTATGTTGATGATGATGATGATGATGATGATGATGATGATGACGACGACGACAACGACGACGACGACGACGATGACGATGATGATGATAATAATTATAATCTTTTACTAATTCAAACTGACAAATACGCAGTATGATAACATGTTTAATTAACTGGAGTCGAATTTAACTGTCTTTCCTACTGCTCGTTTTACCAATGCCCCTATGAAGTGGAATGCTTAGTCAACTTTACGTGGCTAGCGGACATCGAACCCGGGTCCTTCTGATATATGTGCCAGTGTATTACCTTTCCGCTGAGTAATAGGTGAATGTATGAATGGATGAATATTGGCACGGTTTTGAGAATGGGGTAGGTCTGCCTAATAGGATAGGTTACAGAGAAGCCCGTGTTTCGTCTACAAGTGTATCTTTATCCATTACGGCTAATCAACGGAGGCCGTTTGTTTATAGTTTCGCTAAAACGTGCTAAATATGGTAAACGTGTAGTTTAGCGTCGTAAATTATTTTAAGGCAGATAAAGTATTCCCATATCAATTTAAACGTTTACCCTTATATATTTCATATTCCGGAATATATTTGTGCTAAAAAAACAACCGAATAAAACTAAATTTAGAAGAGAAAATGAAAACGAATTGAGCCGTTAAGCGATCATTCGACGACAACAGGAAGTCAAGCGGCTATGGTACATTACCCGCGGCTCAAGGATTCTATATTGACTGCTGTTATTTGATCCTTGAAATAAAATACTCATCCTCTAAGTATGTGAAACCACTTTGTAGGGCCTAAAGAGAACCCTCAGTGCTATCCAAAACGCCATTCACCCGTCTGTTTCAATCACCATTGTCTAAGTGGTAGCCCTTGAAACTCACCAATATTGTCAATACGAAATCCATTGTACAAATGCATTGCAAGATATACTGTTACTTGACCTTTGAAATAAAATACTTAGCCGCTAAGTATGTGAAAGCCGTATCTAGGGACTAAAGAGCAGCCTTAGTGCTCTAGAAATCGGCAATCACCCGTCTGTTTCAATCACCATTGTCTAAGTGGTAGCACTTCAAGAATATCACCATTGCCAATGCACAATCCATTGTACAAATGCATTGCAAGATATACTGTTACTTGACCTTTGAAATAAAATACTTAGACCCTTAGTATGTGAAAGCCGTATCTAGGGACTAAAGAGCACCCTGAGTTAAATAGAAACCGCCAATCACCCGTCTGTTTCAATCACCATTGCCCAAGTGGTAGCCCTTCAAGGATACCACTATTGGCAATACAAAATCCATTGTACAAATGCATTGCAAGATATACTGTTACTTGACCTTTGAAATAAAATACTTAGACCCTTAGTATGTGAAAACCCTATTGAAAGTTGTTAGGGCTATCAAAAGCGCCAATCACTCATCTCTAATAATCACTCTTCTCTCGGTGGTAACCTTTAAACTTACCATCATTGCGAAGGCGTAATGCATTGTACAAATTGCAAGAAGGAATGCTGTAACTTGTCCCATGAAATAAAATACTTATCGTCTAAGTATGCGAAAGCCCTTTCTAGGGCTTAAAGACCACCATTCATGCTATCCAAAACGCCAATCAACCATCTCTTTCAATCACCTTCAATTGTCTAAGTGGTAGCCCTTGAAACTTACCATTATTCTCATTCATTCATTCCATTCATTCATTCATTCCAAAGATTTATATAGCGCCCCTTCAAGGTTACTACTCAGGAGCGCTCCCGACCCCAGCACGGCTGAAAAGGACAGTTTTGAGGCAACAATAGAAAGATTCAGAGTTGATTCTGGGATGCAATCGCAGTGCCAAAGGACGCCCATTCCAGAGAGAGGGGCCAACCACTGAGAAGGCGCGATTCTGCTTAGTAGCTGTGCGGGCAAAAGGGACCATGAGCACGCCCCGCTCAGTAGAGCGGAGAGAGCGACGACCCGGAGCACCCAAGGTAGGGCAGCAGAGGTCGCGTAGATAGGCAGGGGCAAGACCCAGCAAGGACCGCCAGACCAAAGCGATCATCCGATACGAGATCCGCTGCAGTAGAGGGAGCCAATGAAGCACATCCAGCATATAACCCGAGACGTGGCCAAATTTGGGGATACGTCCGCAAAGGCGTGCGGCAGAGCGCAGGACCCGGGTCAGGCACCCCAACCGACCAGCTGGGAGACCAGCATAGAGTGAGCAACAGTAATCAAGTCGGACTGTGATAAAAGAGTGGATGAGTGTAGCGGTGGAGTTCGAAGTAAGTGAGCGAGCAACAGTGCGGAACTGGCGGAACTGATAGTAAAAATCACGGCAGAGGCGGTTTATATGAGGGACAAAGGTTAACTCTTGGTCCAGTGTAACTCCAAGGTCACGGACAACAGAGGAAAAGACAAATTGAGGGAAGTCTGAAGCAATGGTGGATAGGTCTACACACTTAGAAATAAGCTTACCATAAGTTACTATAAAGTTAGGTATGTTACCAGATGGAAAGCCATGTTACTATAGCACTCTACAGTAACATCAAGTTACCACAGGGTGTAAAGCATGCATAGTATGTGACTTAAAAGTATGCTGCAATTATAAACGCGCCAGACCCTATATAGCGCATAAATATAGACAGACACATAGATACATAGATAGGCCGGTAGTTATCGGATTTGATACACAGATAGGCTGGTATACATGGATAGATACACAGATAGATGGATGGATGGATGGATGGATGATGGATGGATGAGGATTGGATGGATGGATGGATGGACGGATGGATGGATGGATGGATAGATGGATAGATGGATAGATGATAGATGGATGGATATATAGATGGATACATGGATGGATGTGCGGATGGATGGATGGATGGATGGATTTGGATGGATGAGGCATGGATGGATGATGGATGGATGGATGGATGGATGGATGGATGGATGGATGGATGGATGGATTGGATGGATGGATGGATGATCTGGATGGACCCATGACCTGGATGGACACCTTGATTTAGATGGCTGGATGACCTGACTGACCCGATCAAGAGACTGATCATGATACGATCAAGATGGATGGATCACCATGACCTGATGGATGGATGGATCTGACTGGACCTGACTTGATCTGATCTAATCTGATGATGGATCTGATGGATCGGATGGACCCGATGACCAATACCTGGATAGATGGATGACCCGGATCAGATGGATACATCGAGACTGACTGGATGGACACAAGATGGATCATGGATGGATCTATGGATGGATGGACTGATGGACCTGACTGGACGACCTGATAGACCTGACTGAATCTGGACGGATTCGATGAATGGATAGACGGACGAGACTGGACATGGATGAATGGATGGATGGATGGATGGATGGGACGGATGGACGGACGGACGGATGGATGGATGGACGGATGGATGGACCTGATCTTGGATATGGTTGGATGGATTGGATAATGGATGATCGGATCTGATGATGGATGGATGGATGGACCTATGATGGATCTTATCTGATCTGATGATCTTTTTATTTTATGGATAATTGGATAGATGGATAGATGAAGCAGATATATAGATCGATGGATGACATTAATACATGGATGGATGGATCTATTGACGGATGGATATCATTAATCTGATGGATGGATGGATGTATTCATGATTTTATTTGATTGGAATCTTAATCTTAATCTGATCTTATGGGAATCTTGGATCCTAATGGATGGATGGATGTTCGGATCTCTGGATTGACTAACACTGACCTGGATGGATCCTTTCTTTCGATTTACGACAGATGGACGGATATCTAATCGGATTAATCTTGGATAGACACGGATCTATATCGGACGGACGGACGGACGGACGGACGGACAATGATCACTTTAATTTTGATGGATTCGGATGGACGGATGACGGATGGACGGATGGAGACGGACGGACGGACGGACGGATGGATGGATGGACGGATTAGACGGACGGACGGACGGACGGACGGATTTGACGGACGGATTTGACGGATGCATGGATGGATGGATAGACGGATTACGGTGGCTTGAGCGGATGGACGGCTGGATGGACGGATGTTGGATTTGGATGGATGGAAAGGGATGGATGGACAGATGGATAGATGGATGGATTATTGATGGAATACATGGATGGATATTGATGGATAGATGGGATACATGGATACATGGATACATGTTACGGATGGATTTGATGGATGGATTGGGATTGACGGACGGACGGACGGACGGATGGACAGATGGGACTTGATTTGCTTGGATGGATGGATGGATGGATGGATGGATGGATAGATGGATGGATGGATGAATGGATAGATTTATTGGATGGATTGATGCGGCGGATATATAGTCGTGGGAGCATACCTTGTATTTGAATGGATGGATGGATGGATGGATTTGGATGGATGGATGGATGGATGGATTTGATGGATGGATAGATGGGAAGATGGATAGATTTGATTGATATATATATAGATGGATACATAATTGATTGATACATGAATGGATGGATGGATGGATGGATGGATGGATGGATGCCGATGGATGGATGGATGGATGGATGGATGGATGGATGAATGGATGGATGGATGGATGGATGGAAGGATGGATAGATGGATAGATGGATGGATATATAAATGGATACATGGATACATGTAAGTACATGGATGGATGGATGGATGGATGGATGGAAGCAATCGTTGTTTGATATATNCAAAATTTCATGTTACAGCAACATTTACAATTTCAATCACCCTGAGCACAGCACACCGTAACAGCTCCTATGACTCCCTCCATCACTATTCTTCTATGGATACAAAAGGATCGTGTACTTGTTATGATATCTCTGAACAACTCTGACTTTAGGTAATATCCTTAAAGAAGCAGATGTTCCTTTGAATGAAGGTTCAACACAATGATCTTTCTTTAGCTAGTAAGCCGTCTGCCACTGTATAATGAATAAAATATTGCAAACTGACATGCTGAATTTCTTTTATTTCGAAGGAAACAAGTATTGTTAATCAATTACAAATTTTAACGTCAACATCTGAATTATAATATTGATCAACATTTCCAAACAGACTCTTGTTAGTAAGAGCTCATTTAATGATATAATGAAGAAAGTTTAAAGATAAGCTTCGACAGTATGCGACAAATGTTTCCTTGCCATCGGACGTGTAGTCAGTAGAGGTCCAACACGATTGTTTGGCCTTACTGTGGTTGAGGTTGAGGCTTGGGCAGAGGTACACTTTTAAAGGTTCCAGCAGCTGCGCCAGTTAACACAGGGCAGTCAAGAGAGAGTTCCGAGATTTGGAGATTGAGGAAATATTTTGCCTTGAAAGAGCAAGTTGTCTGAAATACAAGGAACACGCATTCATTAAGATATCCACACACACGATTTGTTGAACGTATCAGACTGTCTGCTGCAATGACAGAAAGTTTGCAATGATTGCTCCTCTTTGTCTGACTTCTCAAAGTTTCTTCTATCTATTGTAAACCCGCGTAGGCAATAGCGAGAAGATGCCTTTATGATGACGCTATTGAAACACTGAGACACTAACTGGTCTCTATTGCAATAGGAAACACGGCTTTGAGCATTCACATACAAACGGCAGACCACAGACTGTCTTGTCTTTACGGATTACTCAACTGAGTTCAAATCGGAAGGTCGTCAGTAGTACCACGACTACGAAGCAAAATCGCTAACTATCGCCGAGCAATAATACTGGTGATAGACTGGTAATATATTAAGTTTCAATTTTTTTATACTAATTTACATCGAGTCTCTCTAGGAACTATACCCCAAGCCGCCGCCATAGCCGCCGAGCCGCCGAATTTTGTCCAAGCCGAATAGCCGCCGGAAATTTTACGGCTTAGCCGAAAAAACCGCCGAGAAGAATGTTTTACGGCTAGCCGCCGGAAAGCTATATTCAGCTAATTCAGCTAGAACACGCCACAAAGTTGTGATTGTAAAGTTTTCCCACTGGTTTCAAAGAGTTATGACTTTGTAGATTACACCGTACAAGTTCGGACTTATTGAAACTGTACGGTTTCGAATGACTTTTTGTGTGCCAATATTAATTGTTTAATTTTTATGGCATTGTAGCAGATGTCCTAATGTCTAATTAATTGGCTTTTGGAACTCTATAGTCGATACGTTTTGAACTAACTATGTTTCAAGCCGTATTTTTTACAGCTAGCCGAAAAAGGTAGATTACGTCATTTTACGGCTAGCCAAAAAGCTGGTATATCAGTAAATTTTCTCAAGCCAGCCGTTAGCCCAAAAAAATTGCGGCCTGGGGGTATGCTAGGAACTATCTACTCAAAGATGCTTTTAGCGCAACGGCACCAATGATGCTGTGAGGTTTAAGGCAACGAGTTCAAATGTTTCAGCTTGACTAGTACAGTAGTATATGGATCACTGTTCTAAAGTGACATACCCACAACGGCGAAAGTCCTATATTACTGCATTGTTCAAACCCAAGGGGTGACGATAGTTACTGTGTAATGATGCTGCGCCATAACAGAGATGGTTAGTGTCGCCTTCCTCCTTTGGACTGGCACCATCCGAAAACGGTAGAGGTGGATCCAAAATAAGAAAGAGGGAGTAGAGCATAAGATCTGGAGCAGAAAGAGGAAATTGCCACAGGTCGAAATAGATGCAATTTAGAATATGCTATCGATAATGAAGACAATGCATGATGATGAACATGTTTAGAAAATCCAAATGATTTTTAGCGCTAATTCTGCTTCTCTGTAAAATTCACCAAGAAGCATTGAGAATCCGTGACACTTTTAATTGTGCCCCTTGGCTGTTCAGAATGAAGGTGCTTTAAAGATAACTCTGGTATAGAAGTGAAAATGCAAAGACGGCTGATAGATAAATTGTCAGTGATACCAACCGGAACTGGAACCGTTCCAGATGCGGGGAGACAGTTCAGGTCAACCTTTCCCATTATTGATACACCATCAGTAACTTTCAGACACTAAAAGCAAAAGCAAACTGAGTCAGATTTTTAACATACATGTAAGAGATTATTATTAAGCAAACCCAATCAATGAGCAAGTTAAATCTGCGCAGTCAGTCATTTTTTGGAGTCCTAAACGAGCCTCAGTTCACATTTTCCTTGAAACTGAGAGTTTGGAATATGATAAATGTTGCTGGCCAACGTGTTGAAGAGAATCGAACGCAGCAAATTCTTTACATTGTGTTGAAGTTGTTCAAATATTAATTTTATTGTACTTTTGCATTTCCTATGTGCCTAGTTGACATGTTTCACAGCTGGACACTATTCTTAAAATGGAAATTCATTATTTTTTGCTAAAGATCAGTGTGCTGTGATGCCATCTTTTTGAGTAATTCAAGTCTAGACTCGAGACATATTACTTCGAAAAAGCGTAGGCTATCTCTGACTCAGTGCTGAACTTGTTAAAGCGCCTTTGTAACGGCATATGCCGTGTTACGGCGCTGTGGAAATTGTCATAGTCATTCATTAATTCATCCCCTGATTACTGACTCTTCAATTCACCTATGCACTAACTCATCATCTCTTATTTTCACCTCTGATTCACCTTTAATCACTTTTGGCATCACTTTTGACCGAAATCTGACATTTTCAAATTACGTTTCAAACTACTCAGCTATCGCTACCTCCGTGTCCACTCCAAGCTTCATTATTATAATTCCCTTTCCCTGAACCTTAAATCCACCCAAGTTGAAGAGTCTGTATCTAATCCAAAAGTCACCTGCCGGGCTACCCGAAATGTCACCAGGATATCCACCCATCAGCATATCGCTTTTCCTCAAACCACTTCATTGGATTCAAATCCCTGAACACGTTCTCCTCAAATCACTATTTCTAACATAGGCATTTTGCAACACTGTCAACCCAAGTGCCTTCGACAATTCTTCACTCACTAGTCGCCGATCATCCTCCTACCATACTGTCTTTCGTTCTCCAGTCACTATTCGTTTCAAGTTCTCTAACCGATC
The DNA here is from genome assembly GCA_020284085.1 of Aporrectodea caliginosa. Classification (NCBI taxonomy): domain Eukaryota; kingdom Metazoa; phylum Annelida; class Clitellata; order Crassiclitellata; family Lumbricidae; genus Aporrectodea; species Aporrectodea caliginosa. Next base: position 418,790 of record JACEVL010000425.1, on the reverse strand, counting down.
CTTGTAAAATGCTGCATCTTAATTAATGCAATCTTCCCCTTGAAATCCACAAATTCTGCGTTGCTTTACCAATGCCACCGCTCAGTCACCGTCATCTGCGTCAAGCTACGCTATCCACTGCGCCAGGCTTATCCACTGCATCATCTCTTCAATCATTCATATCCTGATCCATCATCTTATCCATCATGAAATTTCGCAATAGCCTACAAACACAAACCGTCTTAGCGGCTTCTGTGTCTCCTTCTCTACCAGGTCACATGGCAACCAGATTTATTTTGTTCTTCACACGGCATATCCGGACAATCTATCTGACTTGACGTAGCGTGGTGAACAATCTGGTGTGACGCGTTTAGCTGCATTGTAATCTAATGACCTTATGACACCGCATCCATAGTGTGAAAAGCATCAATCTAACTAAATCTACTAAGCATTGTGTTTGATAAATTGTGAGTTGCTAAAAGCATTGTTGTTGATAAATTGTGATTTCGAGTAAATACCTGTTTCCAATCAACGTTCACTTCAACAACACTGCATTCCTTCGCAGAATAATTAGTCTGGAGGACGGTCTGAAGCACAGTTTTCAGCAGGATACTAATCGCTTGTGTGACCTGGTCCAGGGTTGCCCCTAGGGTCTGGACTATGCCGCCAAGGAGATCGTTCAGAAGTGGTAGTAGTTCGCCTGCAATCGATGAGACTGGCCCTCCTGCTCCTCCTACTGCTCCTCCTACTGCTCCTCCTACTGCTCCTCCTACACCTCCTGCTCCTCCTGGTCCTGCTCCTGCTAATAGGGGACCTAGAATCGGTAGGCTTCTTATAATGTCACCTACAATCGGTAGGCTTCCTACTATATCGCTTACAATCGGTAAGCCTTGTCCTCCTCCTCCTCCTCCTAATAGGCCACCTACAACCGGAAGGCCTCCTACTAGTCTCTAATCCTCCTCCTCCTCCTCCTAATAAACTGCCATCTCAATCCGGAAGTCTCAATCCCCTCCCCTAATCCTCCTCCTCCTCCTCCTCCTCCTCCTTCCTCTTCCTAGGCCACCTACAAGGCCGGAAGGCCTCCTAATCCTCCTCCTCCTCCTCCTCCTCCTCCTCCCTCCTAATAGGCCACCTACAACCGGAAGGCCTCCTACTAGTCCTCCTAATCCTCCTCCTCCTCCTCCTCCTAATACGCCACCTACAACCGGAAGGCCTCCTACTAGTCCTCCTAATCCTCCTCCTCCTCCTCCTAATACGCCACCTACAACCGGAAGGCCTCCTACTAGCCACCTACAACCGGAAGGCCTCCTACTAGTCCTCCTAATCCTCCTCCTAATACGCCACCTACAACCGGAAGGCCTCCTACTAGTCCTCCTAATCCGCCGCCTCCTCCTCCTCCTTGACCGCCACCTTGTCCTCCTTGTGGGTTACCGTATTGAACGACACCTTGTCCTCCTTGTTGGTAACCGTATTGACCGCCACCTTGTCCTCCTTGTTGGTTAGCGTATTGACCGCCACCTTGTCCTCCTTGTGTGTAAACGTATTGACCGCCACCTTGTCCACCTTGTGGGTAAACGTATTGACCGCCACCTTGTCCTCCTTGTGGGTTACCGTATTGACCGCCACCTTGTGAGTAAACGTATTGACCGCCACCTTGTCCTCCTTGTGGGATATAGTATTGACCGCCACCTTGTCCACCTTGTGAGTAAACGTATTGACCGCCACCTTGTCCTCCTTGTTGGTTACCGTATTGACCGACACCTTGTGGGTAAACGTACTGAACGGCACCTTGTGGGTAAGCGTATTGACCGTGGACAACCGATCCCTGCAGGCCGAGGACGACCACGATCACGGCGAGGAAAGCAACCTTCATGACGACGTCTTCTGAATCGAGCGATGAGAACTGCTGAAGAAACTTCTTCTGTCGGAGTCTGGTAGACTCTGATGATTACTGCATCTCTACGGCGACTTTTATAGCCAATTTTCCATCAGTCTGACAACTTGTTGATGCAACGGTTGATGCGTTTATCGCTGCATGTCAGAGCGCCATCTGTCGTTATTTTCTAGAAAGAACGCATTGTAATCGATCGTTTGGAGTAACTTATTGCGCTGGGATAAGACACGTGATGCGCCACGTCTAGGGTATCACTCTGAACTGACAAGTTAGACATAAAAACTTTTATATGCATCAATGCAACTGTCTTTTATTCGTTCAGCCGAAACGTCGTGAATGCAACAAAATAAGATTTATTTGATCGGAGATGCGCAGATTTTCTGCTTATGCACTTTATACGTTTAGCTGTTCTGTGATGTTTATACCTCGTAATAATAAACGAATGTGTGTGCGTGTTCGTGTGTGTGTGTGTGTGTGTATGCGTGTGTTTGTGTGTTTGTATGAGTGTGTGTGTGTGTGTGTGTGTGAGTGTGTGTTCTTTCTTCGTATTCTTCAAAATCATCCAGGTTTAACTTATCAATGCATGTAAAGATTGAATACGTTTAAAGAATGTATGCTGGCCTATTGTTTGTGTATGTGTGTGTATGTATGCTTGTATGTTTGTATGTATATAGGCCTATACTTTATGTATATTTGTATGACTGTGTGTGCGTTTGAATATATGCATGAATGTGTGTATGTATGTATGTACATTGGTATGTATGCATTTATTAATATATGCATATATGTATGTATACATGTATGTATGTTTTAATGGATTTATGTAGGTATGTGTTGATGCATGTATGCACGATATTTACATATATATGTATATATATGTATGTGTGTAATATATATCCAATCTAGTCACCTAAAATAGAGCGTATTAAATACCACAAAAGAGCACTGATTGGGCTGGCCTTGGTGGTATTAAAGTTCATTACAAACGTGAAGATATTTTCAAGTAAGAGTCAGCACTTTGGTTCAAGTTACAATACAATACAACTGCCTTTGATATCGCCCTTCTTCCTAAGGTGACCACAAGCTCAGAAGTGCACACGCTTCGGCGGCGCAGAGCAATTGTGGGCGAAGGACTTGCTCAAGGTCCCTACACAGTTAAACCACCCGACACGAGGGTCGAACCCGTACTCTCGGCGTTACTGGTCAACCGTTCTAACCAGTCGGCCACCATTGCATGGCATATACGGAACACTTCCTGTTGTGAACGGAAGCAGAGGCCGTGTATGATGACTAGATCACATGGAAAGAACACATAGCCTACATTGCATCAAAAATAGCAAAATATATTGTAGTGATAGCACGGACTGCATACATTTTGCCCTCTAATATTAGAATTAAATTGTACTATTCGTTAGTATATCCATACCTCCCTTATTGTAATATAGTATGGGCTTCCACATATGCTACTAGATTACACAGATTAAACGTTTTGCAAAAGAGAGCTGTCCGTCTGGTTGCAGGGGTTCCATATGGCTTTCACACTGCTCACATCTTCACAACCCTTAAAATTTTAAAAATTGACCAAATTGGCATTTTGAAATTGGGGAATTTATGTATCGTTTTGACCGAAACCTTCTGCCTTCTATTTACAACATTACTTTCAACTCTCATCTCAGGTCCATCCGTATTTTACTAGAAACTCTAGCTCTTATCGCCGCACCTATGCCCGCACGAATACACGTCTCTTCTCTATTAAATCAATTGGAGTAGCGATCTGGGAAAAAATGCCTATGGAAATTCGCTTATCCCCCAGCATCTAGGTATGCAAAAAGAAATTAAGCACCTACCTTATACAATGTACTGTATTATAAACGACCTTGTCTGACCTTTCGCCCGTGCATGGTAGCAGACCTACCTAATCTCTATTTAGTAGGCTAGTTAAGTATTTTTGTTTTATATTGTATATTGACTCAACAGTGTTGAGCAACTGTTTCAGTTTCGCTTTCCTTTCCTTGTTTTCCTGTTTTTTGGTTCATTTAGTTTCTTTTTCTGTTTTTTTTTTACTTTAACTTTCACTTGGTCACCGCAAGTATGTTTTCAATTATAATCTTTCTTTAAAGGCCACCATTAATTTTCAAATGTAATCTATAATTTGGTGTCCCTACTTAGCGGGATTCTTTATCCCTTTAGGGCCTCCTTTTTTGTAGCCGTGTTGAAATTTATATGTAAACCTGATAATTTTGTTTAATTTGGTTGCAAAATAAACATTTTGATTGATTGATTGATTGATTGATAGTAGCGTCATTTGCACGTAATATGTAAATAGAAATCTGAGTTTTTATCTCCTATTGTTTCTAAATAGGATGCTTAATGACTAATGAGACTTCGTTGTAATCAAGATTTACGAAACCTTTCTAGCTGATGACTTTTACTTTGACTTTCTCTTTTGATTCGTTGGTTAATCGGGCAACTTTCGCCTTGAATAAGTTGTTGGGAGCCACTAAATGTAGAAATGTAAATAAATACAACAAAATTTAAAATTACAGCGCTCGTGAATAAGCTGATGCCCTGCGCTTAGCTTTAGACTGGCGCGTTATGAATTAGGAGTTTATGATTACGATTACGATTACGATTAAATTGCGTGTTCTCAAATTTAAATGGTGTCATCGTATCATTGCGCTCCATGTTGTTACTGTTGTCTCGAGACAACTGGGTTGACGAACTCTTTGCTCGGAAGCCTGTGAAGACAAAACAGTTCCGCGTTACCTTATACGACGGCTATAGGGCTTTCTTGTGTAGGTCTATTAGACCATCCTGAGTGGCGCTACATAAATGGTCGATTACAATTACAATTACAAATTTACGATCCTTCTCAAACAAACGTCGTCTGAAAATACGAACTCTTTCCTCAAGCAGCTTAAGAAACAATCTTAAGACGCATTTGTTTAGAAGTCACTGAGTCTTCGTGAGTTTCCTAGAACGTGTCATTTAAGTACTTGGATACATACTATGTACGTATTATATCCTACGAGCCAATATGATTTGCTCGTAGGGATTTGTCGTTGACTTACGAAACGGATATGCACTTAGCTGAATTTGTGACCTCAAGATCACCAAACTGTGTAATTTGACACCGGCGTAAGGTGGGAAGTGAACAGCCATCACTTTTGTGTTTCGTCCATCGCCAAAAGAGATGAGCCGATTATCCGTTTGGAAATCGTATCGCGCCGAATTTTGCACTAATCGGCATTAATCGGAATCGGCGATCCGAGGACTACCGATACAAATACCAAAGAAGTAATGTCAAACTATGTAATATTTTTGACCAAAAGCAATTTCTTTTTTCATTAATAGAGAAATAGTAACCTGTTTTTGGCGACCTTCTGCGGTAATCTTTAATTTGTAATTAATTGAAGGTTCATATAAATAATAAAATTGTTACTCCACGTGTCAACAAAATGGAGGACAGTCAGACCTTTTTCTTATGTCACACGGTTTCAAACTTTCAAATGTTAATTTCTTTCAAATAGTTCAATGCATAAACTCTCATTGGAATTATATCTTGCGAGAATATACAAGATTTTGCTTTCATTTCTGTTTTATTAACTATTCGGATCGGAATTGGAATCGGCGAAATTAGCAGGCCAACTATCCGGAATCGGAAATCGGTAAAAAAAATGCCAATCGTCTCATCCCTATTTGCCAAGATAAAACCGAAGCGACGTCCCAAGACCCATTAAGGGGCACGGAACCTTTACGCCCTTCATGCAGCTCAGTATAGTCTGTGCTCTTCTTAATTAAAGGCAATGATGCCACTGACTAATTTTTTCTTAGTTTAACTATAACTATTTTTCAACTAAAATAAAAAGTTAAGCTAAAGTTGGCAACTGATTTTTTAAATAAGTTAACTAAACTAAAAATATTTAGTTAAACTTTCCAACTTTTTCACAAACTTTTTCACAAACATTGTCACAATGACAGAGGTTAAGTCACTTAAGTGAACTGTAGTAATGCAGTCAATGACAATTTCACTTTCAAACTATGTAATGTGTACTAGTACAGATCTACAAAAAAGTCATCAAGCAAGTTGGTAATGCAAAAGATGCATCGTGCAATGCAACGCAGTTCACTTGACTTGAGTAATAAAACTTACTCATGACAATTATTGCGGAAGATAGTAAATGTTGCTGCTTTTGTTACTTAAACTTTTAGTTAAAAACTAAAAATATTAGTTAAACTTTGGTTTTAACTAAGCTAATTTTTTTAGTTAAACTTCTGCCTTAACTAAAAAATGTAGTTAAACTAAAAGTTTGCAACTTTTTAGTTAACTTTTGTCCATCACTGCCTATTGGTGAAACGCAGCATTCCTTAGCGTTTCGTATAGTTTAGAGAAATGAATTGGCCGTTCGTTTGAACGAACGCTTAGCCGTATCTTTGTTTGTATGAGTGCAGATAGACCAGTGCACGACATAGATTAGGACTGGTGGTGTCAACGTCACCTGATTCATCACATGACTCTAGTGAGTGGCACATGGCGTTGTGACTCATCAGTCAAAATAGTTAACAACGAATGAATGACAAATGTATATGACATAAGCTTCGAGTGATAAAATTGATGGATGGTTGGGTGGGTGGGAGGAAGGGTTGATGAATGGACGGATGAATGGATTGATGGATAATTGGATGGATTGAATGGATCGATGGGTGGGTGGGTGGATAGAGGGGTAGGTTGGTGGATGGATGGATGGATGGATGAGTGGCTGGGTGAATGGATAGATCGATGGATGGATGGGCGCATGGTTTGATGTGGAAAGATAGAGGGATGAATGAATGGGTGGATGGATGGATGGATGGATGGATGGATGGATGGATGGATGGATGGATGGATGGATGGATGGATGGATGGATGAATGGATGGATGGACAGATGGATGGTTGGACGAATGGATGGAAGGCTGGTTGGATAAATGGATGGACTGATGGATAGATGGGTAAATGGAGAATAATAAACATAATAATAAACGTAATAATAATAATAATAATAATAATAATATAATAATAATAATAATAATAATAATAATAATAATAATAATAATAATAATAATAAGCATTGGCTTCACTGTGATTAATTTTGGATTAGGCCTACCATTAAATTGGTGTTAGGTCACGATAATGGGCGTTTCTTAATATAATAATAATAGTAGTAATAATAATAATAAAATAATAATAATAATAATAATTATAATGATAGTGATAGTGATACTGATACTGATGATGATGATGATGATGATGATGATGATGATGATGATGATGATGATGATGATGATGATGTAGGTTTACCTTTCCGCTGAGTAATAGGTGAATGTATGAATGGATGAATATTGGCACGGTTTTGATGATGATGATGATGATGATGATGATGATGATGATGATGATGATGATAATTATAATCTTTTACTAATTCAAACTGACAAATACGCAGTATGATGACACGTTTAACAGGAGTCGAATTTAAATTGCTGCCCTACTGCTCGTTTTACCATCGCCACTATGAAGTGGAAGGCTTAGTCAACTTTACGTGGCTAGCGGACATCGAACCCGGGTCCTTCTTATATATATGTGCCAGCGTATTACCTTTCCGCTGAGTAATAGGTGAATGTATGAATGGTTGAATATTGGCACGGTTTTGAGAATGGGTGTAGGTCTGCCTAATAGGATAGGTTACAGAGAAGCCCGTGTTTTGGACATTCATTTTTCAAGGGCTTTCATGCGTTGTGAAGAAGCTGGACACAGTCTGATACATTTTCAGCACGTGGAGCTGATTTTGGAATTGCTTAATTCCAGCAGTAGACTCTGAAAATTCCCTTCATTTCAATGTTTGGGACCCGAGAGTCGATTTCTTATGCAGTATTCGGCTTGTAACTCGGAACGCATGGGTTCGATCGTCCACTCAGAGTCTCAGACTATGACTCTGAAAATTCCCATCAGCAAGACCTTCCGCTCACAACAGTTCAGCATGACATCGCTAAGCAGTGCGCTACAAGATCTGCACAATATTTACTTCTACAACACTACACTACATTACACTGTAGCAATTCTGTCCAGAAAATCTGAACATCATTCATGCTATTTATCAACGGTTGACGGGAAGCTGTTGGTTGGCTCAACGTGTGTGCGTGGGCCAGCCATTGATGACTCTTTCAGGTTACTGTGCATTGCTTTGCTACCTGATCCAATAGTCTAGGTGTAACTGACATTTAACAAGATATAAGCTAGCGCAGAGAAAGCGTTTTTGTGAGATAATTAAAAATGCGCTATGTTAAGTGTCCCGATACATAGTCAGTATATATGTATGTATCTATGTATGTATGTATGTATGAGCACTTGTTATAGCGCCACTTCAAGTTTTCTACTCAGAGGCGCTCCCGACTACAGCGCGGACTCTGAATCGGAGTTTCACGCCGAAGCGCTTGAGCAACTGCAAGTGAAAGACTTGCCCAGGGTCCCTACTCCCTACGCCGCGGCTTGAGGTGGATTCGAACCCGCAACCCTCCGGCTGCAAGGCACCGAACATACCCCTACACCACCGCGCATTATTATGCCGCATTATCCTGCATTGCAGTACGTTAAATACATTACATCATCTGCATCGTAAAACACTAGCATGCACATACTGTATGGCATTGCACACTGTCGTTTCTGCAGGGAGGGTATACCTGTCATTGCCGCATGAGTCACGCCGTGGAGTGTGCTTCTTTCTTTGAAGTCATTATTTACTCACGTAGTACGAGAATAGTGATGAAGTTTATGCTTGCAATAGACCTCATTCTCACCAGGTTTTTCTCCTTAGTGACCTACTTTAAAACACTTCATCTCTATTGCTACGTATAGATCTCTGAGCTTTTGATATAGACTGTAGCTATAATCAGGGGCGTCCATCCCCCCTTACGCCTATGAAGCATTCCCCTCATGTCATCAGATTGCCCCCTCCCCACCCACGACGACCGCCCCAGGCGATTGAAAGAGAAAATTTCGATTATCAAAATTTGAATCACGATTTTACTGTTGAATTCCTTATTGCATTCTTTAACTTGTTGTTCACTAATCAAGCAACATTATGCATTATAAAATATGAAGGCTTGTACACAGACAGAGGCATACTGCCAGAGCGACCAGACAGTACTAACATAAGTAGGCCTACTAAAATTACAATACGCCAATGCCTGCTTCTTCAGAGCAGCAGAGTGCGTAGCCAAGCGATCAACAATTATTTCGTCCAGTAGTAATGATAGAGTAATGATAGAGTACTATTAGAGTAGCGTCTCCTGCACTGGCTAATACTGTTAGAGGTGCAAACCAGTCACCAACCATGGTTGACCTCAGTCGATTTTTCACAATGTGGAATGCGGATGCGGCTCACACCTCACTCAGCTGAGCAGCTGGTCACCACAAGGTAGTCCAGGATTTTGTTTAAGCTGGTGATCAGCATGGGATAGTCTGAAAGTTGTCATTTCAAACGTAATGGCTGAACATAACTGCTTTCAATCCATTGTCTTGTCGACAGCTTTGTGTTTTGTTCATCATCATCGTCAGTGCCTGTGCCGCATCATCTAGGTCAGGGGTGGCCAACCTTTTTTGGCTTGCGGGCCACTATAATTGTTGGTAAGATTGTCGAGGTGCTGCGCGCCTCGACGATCTTCCTTCGGACGCCCATTTGCCCCCTCATAAACTTTCTGGATCCGTCACTGCCTCTAGTTGACAAGCAACCGTATCCAGTGTTGTATATAGTAAACACCAATAAAATGTCTGTGCTACTGAGGACTACATTTACGTTCCTTTTCTCAGTTTTCTCGTCATTATGCCTGGGTGGTCGTCTTGCTTGATGAACCGAAAAGTTTACATCAACATCGTAGCCTAGGTCGTTTCAAATCGTTGTGCTTCTGTAGACCTAACTAGAGACTGCCATGAATGTTCATCTTCTCTTAGCAGTTTCAGGTTCTGACTGCACTGACGTATCAGCTGAGCAGCAACTGCCATGTCAGCAGAGGTTGATTGCAAGATTCTTAAACAGGAACCAGTAATCTGAAACATTTTCTGTAAGGTAGGCCTATGCAAGCCTACAATCACCTCGAAGTCTAAGTCGCTTGTGTAGGTGCATGTACGATACGCCAAAATTATGAAATCGAAGACTAATCGTGAGCTCGGTTCGAGAATAGCTCAATGATTTTATTATTTTTTAAACAAAGAAAAGCACTTTTCAAATGAAAAACACACCGATTAATTTCTGAAATAAAAAAAACTGAGCAGACGTTTAATGTAAAAAATTTTTCTTCCCCCCTGAAAAGCCAATGAAGATCTCTGTTTCATTCCCCCATAGGATGGACGCCCCAGGCTATAATTAAATTGATACCGTTCAACTTTTTTGAATATATCTTCTTACTCTTTCAAATATAAGAATATCATCTTTTTTATTTCAATACTTCAATTCAATGTACATTGTACATCGTCAACATGATCAACTATATCTCTAAACAGTTCACTCTCAATATACAGCTCTCTCTCTACTGTCTCTCTCTCTCTCTGTCTCTCTCTCTCTCTCTCTGTGTAATCTCTCTCTCTCTTTCTTAACTTGTCTGTGTCTGTGTCTGTGTCGTGTCTGTGTCTGTCTGTTTCTCTGTCTCTCAAATGTCTGTCTGTCTGTCTGTGTGTCTGTCTGACTCGCCTGTCTCTGTCTAAAACATGTCTTTCTACTCTCTCTCTCTCTCTCTCTCTCTCTCTAACAACTGTATTCAAACAATAATTATTGTAGGCCTATTAATCTAATCGAGTGTAATCAGCAATTTCTTAACTTTTGGAAGCTTATAAGACCATGCGTCGCTGACCGCCCGCTCAATATAAGACATGTTTTAACATCTACAGTAGCAACAGCTAACAACTATTCAACTATAAATTCTATAATGTTAATACAAATATACAGACGTATTGGCCACCTAACACGACTCTAACGCATTATATATATATACATGTATATATATATCTGAATGACCTATATATATATATATATATCCTAGAAACATCTGTTCACATAACCTCCTTCCCTTTCTTTGGATTGAGCAAATTAAACTTAAAAATTAGCAAAAACCTCATTTATTAGATAACCAACTTAATAGTGGATAATGGACAATACAGTATACCTTATACCTCTAATTAGCCATAACAATATGATCTAGATAGACAATCTACTACAACGATTAATCGTCGTTTCTTATAATTAACTTCGACATAAAAAGTTTGCAGTGCCAAAGCCCGACGTACAAGGTTAGTAGACTTAGACATAGACTCGGTCAGATGAGTTAACAAAATATAAAATATATATATAATATTATATGCCTTAGAACTACATGTCCACATATATATGTCCATATATATATATATATATATATATATATATATATATATATATATATATATCTTAGAAACATCTATTCACACATGTACATCATGGATCAATCTTGTGCGTTTGATAGACATCTACGATGATCGTAGTACGATCAAGTGATTGATTTGTCCTGTCGCCATCTCGTACATCTAAGAAATAGGCTAAATCCAGACGGTGATTTATGTATGTGTGCAACATACGATGACGACGGTCCGACATGCTTCATTAGACAGATCTAACGTAGCGTCGGCAAGCTGTCAAACTGACGAAAAAAGGGAAAAAAGGTTGACATAGCGCAACATAAGTTAACAAATATAAGGTAACGTAACATTCCTGTTGGCTTCTTTAAAATGTGTGCATGGCGTATGTATGTTAGTCAGCATAACATTACACACGGCACTACATATTACATTCGTGGTTATAATCAATTCAAGCGGAGGCACCGCAGAATGATATAAAGTCATAGTTTGAAAGGAGTCAAATTTTAAAAACGACACCTAGCAAATGAAAGTCTGAGTCGACCTTTGGGAATCATATATCATGAAGTTTATGCATGCAATAAATCTCATCATATATCAATCTTGTTTGATAGACATTTACGATGAAGTGAGAGATTTATCCTGTCGCCAACTTATACATGCGGGAAATAGAAGCATAAATCGTGTCATCCACCAGACGGGTGATTTATGTAGGCTATGTGTGCAATAGACATTGACGACGATCCGACATGCTTCATTAGACAGATCTAAAGTAGCGTCAACAAGCTGTCAAACTGACGAACTACATTCAAAGGTTGATATAGCGCAATATAGTTAACGTGAGGTAACGTAACTTTCCTGTTGCATGGCTTCTTTAGAATGTGTGTATGGCGTTTGTATGTTAGTCAGCATAACATTACACACGACACTGTATTGTCTTCGCACGTATACGCTCTTCGGATCGTCTTGACCTTTTTGTTCCTCGTATGATAACAGCCATAACCCAGTCCCGTGCCTTTGCCTGCATTGGCCCTTCGCTATATGGAATCAACTTCCCCCTTGTTCGCACCACTATACTATGTGGTGGCCCTGCTACATCTTTTCGCTACCTCAAAACTTGTCTTTATTCTCGAGGACTTTCGCACTGGGAGCGCCTCTGATAGGTGTGCACTGTGAGAGGCGCTTTATAAATCTTTAAAAACAATACAGAACACTGCACTACTCTACACTATTCTACACTACAATACACGTCACTGCACTACACTGCGTTTCTCTAAACTGCACCAAGGTACACTATACAGCACTGCACAAAAGTTCACTACACTATATAGTACACTACATGCATGCCTAACCTTTGGAATGATCTCCCACATGAATTTTGCAAATTCTTAATCAACTATATCATTTTCGTCCATCCACTGATTGCTGAAAGCCCTATAGATTTCCATTCCAAGCTGAAGTCCAACCTCTTCAATAAATATTACACTGACCCATCTCATTAGCCGCATTCTCATTTCGTGTTTCCTGTATGTAACACATTCGTGTTTCTTGAAGTCTCGTTATATGAATTTCTAGTTACAATGACAATTAGAATTTCTATTTCAGCATAAACACAGCACACCGTAGCAGCTCATACGGACTATTCTTCTAGCAAATGGATCTTGAACGTGCTATATGATATCTTTGAACAACAACCCTGACTTCAGGTAATTTTCTTAAAGGGCCAATTATTCTGTTGTTTCAAGATTCAGCAAGCTGATCTTTATTTAGCTTGTAAACTTCCGGCGCTGTTGTCCAATAAAATAAAATAAAATAAAATACTTTAAGCCAGACATGCTGCTGAATATCTTTTATTTCGAAAAGAAACAGTGTTTTAATCAATTTCTAATTTAACAACTTCTAAATTATAACATTGATCACAATTTCCGAACAGACTCTTACTTGTAAGAGCTTATTTGGTGATACATTGTAGAAAGTTTAAAGATAAAAGATAAGCTTCGACAGTAGGCCCTATGCGACAAATGTTTTATTGCCATGGATCCGCTAGGCGAGCGAGATCGAGGCCAACGCTCACCCACACATAGCAGCGGGCCTGAAAAAACAAAGAACACGCTTTCATTAAGATATTCACACAATATGTATTGAACGTATAAGACAATGACAGACGGTTTGTAATGATTGCTCCAGGTTTGCAATAGCGATAATCCTTTTCTGATGACGCTATTGAAACGCTGAGACTCGAACTGGCCTGTATTGCCAGAGAAAACACGGTTTATATACATTCGCACTGAAACAGCAGACCACTTTCTTGTCTTTACGGATTGCTCAACTGGGTTCAAATCGGAAGGCAGTCAGTAGCACCAAGGCTAAGAAGCAACATCGTTGAATATCACTAAACAATGACACTGGTGATATTATATCAAGTTTGTATTATATTTATTAATTTTTATAGCGCCTCTCTAGGAACAGACTACTCATGGTACAACAGAAACCGATGAAAGGGTGAGGTTTAAGGCAACGAGTTCAAATGTTCTAGCTTTCGTGGTCCGCGAAGCCTGGTCACTGGAAAGAAAGCAACCTCTGCATGGACTTCTGATGGAAAAGTCTATATCAGACTAACAGAGGAGCAAGGCGGGAGAGCAACAAAGATCTCCTCACTAAAAGATCTCAGCAAATATGCACTTCGTGACGAAGAAACCAGCGCTTTACTTCACTAACATTTTGGATAACTCGTGCAGCATTTCATCTATTCGACTCGATATGATTCTGATCCTAACGAACTCTTATCCTATCTGACTCCGAGTTTTTGGTCGTTGCGGAAAATGATCTGCTCGTCTGACTCCTCTCTCTTATCACTTCGCATTCTCTTCGTCGTCTCAATTATCTTCTGGGGTCTCAATCATCCTGTCAAGACTCTTCTGGATGATCTCTGCGAGGTTTCTACGTTCCTCACGCCAGTCTCCTTCCATCTTTCGGTCCTTCCTGACTGTAGGTGGATCGAGGAACTTTCATGTCAACTGGACTCGGCATAATGATGAGTGTCTTTGTTTTTGCTTAGTTTGCTCTGTATGATCTGAGTTTTTTAAACTTATTTTGCTTTTACTTGTTTTACTATTTTCTTTCTTATATTTAATGATTAGTGTGATAGATCATCATTCTGCACTAGTAGTAAGACACTGCACTAGATTAATTTGTAGTTCTTGTTTTTTTACTGAGATTATTGTCTCTATCTGGACGCTTGTGCATGAAACTGTACGCAACCTTCGTGTACGAAATTGTAGGCATCTTCTAATGATGATGAGGTGCTCTTTAGATCTCAATCGTTCCAGTGTATTAGGTAAGGTACTTTGCGAAGGTGAAAGATCTAGGAGGTCTCGAGTATTAAGGCGATACTGTATATAAACTTTCTGATGATCGTACACTGTATAACATGAACTTACACAGACCAGTAGTGACCCTACCCATCTTTATTTTGTGTACAACATTGTTGAGAAGCGGCAATGCTACCACACGTGGACCTTTGCCTTCTTGCTATGTCGGAAGGCGACCATCGAGTATGCGGCATTTGCACTGGCCCAATTAACGATGAATTAGATGTTGTAACTTGCGCGGTATGTAAAGGTGTGTACCACATGGGCTGTTTACAGCGGAAAGCTGAGCTATGTGATGACTGGGATTGTTGGCTTTGCGTGCATTGTACTAGAAATTTGTTTCCATTCGCAGAGGCTGATGATGAATATATATGTAAGGAACCTTTAAAGAAGATAGAACCGGATCAGTTCGGATCAGCTGATGCCAATTGTGAATTAGTGGTGTTCCCTGATGAATCTGATAATCGTGTTCTGATTAATAATAATGATGTTGACCCTGATCAAAACTATTTTACTAACCTTGCTTGGAATAGTCCTTATACCACATTACATTCTTGGGATGCTAAGCTTGAACTTATTGAATCTAACGTTGTGATTCTACATATAAACTGCAGAAGTATTATATATAAATTAGATGAGATTCGAGACATACTTAGCCATATTCCCGTCACTATACTTGCTGTCACTGAAACTTGGTTAGAGGCGGGGCTGGAGGAAGCCATCAAGATACCAGGCTATAATTTTATTTACAAGTCCAGAGAGGGAAATAGAGGAGGGGGAATAGGAATGTTTATTAAAGAATTGACTAAATATGAATTGCAAAAAGAAACTGAGAAGCACAAAACCTATACGAAGGGCTCCTTGTTAAAATTGGCTTAGAGAATAGCGCATGCTTAGTGGGGGTTGTCTATAGGCCACCGGGGAGGAACATAGCGGAGTTCAATGTGGAAATAGAAGACCTACTGCTTCACATTACAAAGGGTACTAAGAATTTAATATTAATAGGGGACTTTAATATTGATCTGCTCAAAACTAACGAGCATAAAGAAACTAACGCATTTTATAACTGTCTTACTTCCCATCAGCTCATTCCAACTATTACGAGACCCACGAGAATTACCACTGATACCTCAACTCTTATTGATAATATATCTACGAACGCTTGGTCCAGGCTGATAGAAACGTCAATCGTTATATCGGACCTATCTGACCATCTACCGGTTCTTGCTTGCTTTGCGTTTAAAAACCCCAAGAAGAAGGATTCAAACTCCTTTGATTATCGTATTGTTAATGAGGAAAGGGTTGAGAAGTTTAAAGCTCTACTAACTGATAGTAAATGGGAGCAAGTAATGAGCATTAGTAGGGAAGAGGATGCTAACGGTGCATATGAATTGTTTTTACAAGTATATAAAACTGCTTACGATAAAGCATTCCCGTTAGTCTCTGGTAAAAGGAATACCGAGAAGCCCAAATATATTCAACCTTGGATGACTCCTGGCCTTCTTAAATCTTGCAAGAAGAAAAACTCCCTTTACCTAAAATATCTTAAATCACCTAATGAATTTAATAAAAACAAATTCACTGCATATAGGAACAAATTTAAGACAATTAGAATTAAAGCAGAAAAAAATCATTATGAAATCGAATTTTGTAAATATAAAGAAGACCTTAAAAAAACTTGGAAACTTATACTTTCTATAATGCAATTAGGGAATGGAGATACGCAAATAGAAACCTTAACAATAAATGGGGCTACAGTAAAAGACGCGAATGTAATGGCTAATGGATTTAATAACTATTTTACTAACATTGCACATTCCCTTGCAGAAAAGATACCTTCTACACCTTCAGTTTCTTTCGATAGCTATCTTCATACCCCTAGTCTGAGTTCAATGGGACTCTTATCTACCTCTTCACTGGAGATTTTGGATATTGGTAGGGACATCAAGTTGACGCATAGCAAAGATAGGCCTATTGACGATATTGATCCCTGTTTAGCAACACCTTCTCTTTGTATCGTCGCCAAACCTTTGGCCGAGATAATTAACTGCTCCTTAAATAGTGGGATTGTTCCGCAGGCAATAAAAACAGCTAAAGTAGTTCCAATATTTAAGAAAGGTGGTAAAGATAATGTTGCCAATTATCGTCCTATATCTATTCTTCCATATTTCTCAAAATTTTATGAAAAAATTATGTACACTCGCCTTTATAATTATGTAAAAAATCTCAATATTATCTGTCAGTCTCAGCATGGGTTTCAGCCCGGACACTCACCGTATGTGGCACTTTTGAATATGCAAGACATGATCACTAACGCTATTGAAAATAATGAATACTCGATAGGGATTTTTTTGATTTGGCTAAGGCATTTGACACGGTAGATCATAAAATTATGCTAAGTAAGTTAGAATACTATGGAGTTAGAGGAAACCAGCTTAAATGGTTTGCGAGCTATTTGGATAGCCGTTCACAGAGAGTCCTCTGTAATGGCGCCCTATCCGAGCTTGGTTTGATTAAATATGGAGTGCCGCAAGGTTCCAATCTCGGACCCTTTCTATTTTTACTATACATTAACGACCTAGCACTTGTCTCCCCAACTTTGTTTTTTGTGCTATTTGCTGACGACACTAACGTGTTCTACTCCCACGGTTCTTGGCAGGAGCTAACTCGTGTAGTTAACGAGGAGCTGTCGAAGTAGTGGGAGTACCACGGATTGAAACACAGCCACGCCCCCTATTGTTCTAAGTCCCGCCCCTATTGTTCTAAGCCCCGCCCCTATTGTTCTAAGCCCCGCCCATCTATTGTTCTAGGCCACCAGCCATTCTTTTGTTCTAGGCCATCAGCCATTCTTTTGTTCTGGGCTAGTCCTTTGTTCTAGGCTACCAGCCAGTCCTTTGTTCCTGGGCCACCAGCCAGTCCTTTGTTCCTGGGTCACAAGCCAGTCCTTTGTTTCCGGTTCTGGGCCAATCCTTTGTTTCCGGTTCTAAGCCACCAGCCAGTTCTTTGTTTCCAGTTCTAAGCCAGTCCATTGTTTCCGGGTCTGAGTCACCAGCCAGTCCTTTGTTTCCGGTCCTGGACTACCGGACAGTCCTTTGTTTCCGGTTCTAAGCCGCCAGCCAGTCCTTTGTTTCAGGGGCTGAGCCACCAGTCAGTCCTTTGTTTCTAGTCCTGCGCTAGCCTATTGTCTTTTTGTTTCTGGGCCCAACCCGGCTCACGGCCTGCAGGGTCTTTGTTCTAAGTGCCGCCTCCTATTGTCTGTCCAACCAGCCGGTCTATTGTTTCTGGGCCCAACCCGGCTCACGGCCTGCTGGGTCTTTGTTCTAAGTGTCATTCTATTGGCTGTCCCACCAGCCGAGCTATTGTTTCTGGGGCCCAACCTGGCACACTGCCTGCTGTGCTTTTGTTTCAAGGTCTATTGTATGTGGCTCTGCGCTACAAGCCGGCTAAATTTGATTGACAGGGACGTACGCCTGCGCTCATTGGATCACACTCGGTCCTGTCAAATTTGATTGACAGGGACGTACGCCTGCGCTCATTGGTTCACACTAGGGCCTGCTAAATTTGATTGACAGGGACGTACACCTGCCGGTCCATTGTAAATTTGTGCCCCCCCCCAGCATCGTTGTTCCATTAGCTGCAAGCCAAGGTTTAACATGTAGAAGAGCATCTTACTGCGCCCTGACTATTATTTTAATTATATTTTAATTATATTTCAAATAAATACAATTTAGTATTTTAATATACGTTAAAGCTGCACTATTGTGCGACTAATTATATAATCATCCATCTACACATCTTTCCATATAAATTGCGAGAGTTATTATTATTATTATTATTATTATTATTGTTATTGTTGTTGTTGTTGTTGTTGTTGTTGTTGTTGTTGTTGTTGTTGTTGTTGTTGTTGTTGTTGTTGTTGTTGTTGTTGTTGTTGTTGTTGTTGTTGTTGTTGTTGTTGTTGTTGTTGTTGTTGTTGTTGTTGTTGTTGTTGTTGTTGTTGTTGTTGTTGTTGTTGTTGTTGTTGTTGTTGTTGTTGTTGTTGTTGTTGTTGTTGTTGTTGTTGTTGTTGTTATTGTTGTTGTTGTTGTTGTTGTTGTTGTTGTTGTTGTTGTTGTTGTTGTTGTTGTTGTTGTTGTTGTTGTTGTTGTTGTTGTTGTTATTACAATTTGTTGTTTTTCCTGTTGCTGTTGCTGTTATTTATTATAAGGACAATACGCTAATTATTAATACTTCTTCAAGATGGAATTAATTTGTCTTATTATTATTATTATTATTATTATTATTATTATTATTATTATTATTATTATTATTATTATTATTATTATTATTATTATTTTTATTATTATTATATTATTATTATATATTATTATATTATTATTATATTATTATTATATTATTATATTATTATATTATTATATTATTATATTATTATATTATTATATTATTATATTATTATATTATTATATTATTATATTATTATATTATATTATTATATTATTATATTATATTATTATATTATATTATTATATTATATTATTATATTATATTATTATATTATATTATTATATTATTTTATATTATATTATTATATTATATTATTATATTATATTATTATATTATATTATTATATTATATTATTATATTATATTTTTATATTATATTATTATATTATTTTATTATATTATATTATTATATTATATTATTATATTATATTATTATATTATATTATTATATTATATTATTATATTATATTATTATATTATATTATTATATTATATTATTATATTATATTATTATATTATTATTATTATTATTATTATTATTATTATTATTATTATTATTATTATTATTATTATTATTATTATTATTATTATTATTATTATTATTATTATTATTATTATTATTATTATTATTATTATTATTATTATTATTATTATTATTATTATTATTATTATTATTATTATTATTATTATTATTATTATTATTATTATTATTATTATTATTATTATTATTATTATTATTATTATTATTATTATTATTATTATTATTATTATTATTATTATTATTATTATTATATTACGTAATGTTATTATTATTATAACATATGTATTATTACTATTACTATTACTATTACTATTACTATTACTATTACTATTACTATTACTATTACTATTACTATTACTATTACTATTACTATTATTACTATTACTATTATATACTATTACTATTACTATACTATTACTATTACTATTACTATTACTATTACTATTACTATTACTATTACTATTACTATTACTATTACTATTACTATTACTATTACTATTACTATTACTATTACTATAACTATAACTATTACTATTACTATTACTATTACTATTACTATTACTATTACTATTACTATTACTATTACTATTACTATTACTATTACTATTACTATTACTATTACTATTACTATTACTATTACTATTACTATTACTAAAGTGCACAATTCTCTCAAATATCAAACAAAATTGATGTAAAAAGAAAGAACACGATGAAAGAGCACGAAGGAGGGAGGAAGGAAGGCAGAGAGGGAGAGAGAGACAGAGGTAAGCTGTTATTTTAATATATGTTAAAGTTGCGCTCTTATTGCAGGTTTGTTTGGGTATGTGTGAGCGTAAGCATGTGTATGTTTGTATGCATGAGTGTTTGTGCCTGTGTGTATTTGTATGTGTTTATGTGTTTGTGTAGGTGTTTGCACATTTGTGATTCTGTATATGGGTGTGTATATGCTTAAATGTTTGTATATTTGTGGAAGTTCCTGTGGGCATGTTTGTATGTATTGGTGTGTATTCATGTACGAGTTTGTGTATTTGTGGGTGTTTGTATACATGTATGCATGTATGTGGTTGGGTATGAATGTGTAAGCATGTATATGTTTGGGTGCTTATATGTTTGGGTTTGAGTATTTGGATGCACATTTGTATGTATTTGTGGATATGCATATGTACGGTTGTATAGCATGTGTATAGGCGCAATGGCAGCATATGTACTAAAATTGCAACTCTCTTGGTAATTGCTTAGATGAGGTTTGTGGATTGCCAAGAGCAGCTTGAATGATAAATTTGCAATTGTTAGGCTACATTGTTGGATAGTTTCAAAGCCTGTATAGACCATATACAAATTTTAGCATGCTGAGACGTGTAGAATAGCAGTGTGTGGGCTAAAATTACCAATCCTCGACTGCTCAGATGCATAGAATTGCAGTGTGTATGCTACAATTACCACTCTTCAAATGCTAAGACGCAAAGAACTGTGGTATGTATGTTAAAATTATCATTCTTCGAATGCTAAGACACAAAGAACCACAGGGGTATGCTAATATTACCATTTTTCGAACGCTAAGACGCAAAGAATTGCGATAGGTATGGTAAAATTACGACTCTTCGACCACTCAGACACAAAGAATCACAGTGTGTATGATAATATTACAATTCTTCGAATGCTAAGACGCATAGAATTCCTGTGTGTATGCTACAGTTACCATACTTCGAATGCTAAGATGCATAGAATTGCTAAAATTACGACTCTTCATCTACTCAAACACATAGAATTGCAGTACATATGCTAACATTCGATTCTTCGAAAGCTAAGATGCAAAGAATTGCAGTACATAATTATGCTAAAATTCGATTCTTCGAATGCTAAGACGGGAGAGAGAAAGACAGACGATGAGAGAGCACGAAGGAAGGAGGAAGGGTGAGAGACAGCACATGCTTCTGTGTTTGCATGCATGCATGCATGGGCATGTTTCTATGTTTGTATATGTTTGTGTATATGTGCAATGGTAGCCTGGTATATGTACTAAAATGGCGACTCTCTTGTTTTGCTAAGACGCATAGAAGGTTAAGACACATGAGATGAGGTTTGTGGATTACCAAGAGCAGCCTGAATGATAAATTTGCAATTGTTAGGTTACATTGTTGGATGGTTTCAATGCTTGTATAGTCCATATACAAATTTTAGCCTGCTGAGACGTGTAGAATAGCAGCATGTATACTAAAATTACCACTCCTCGACGGCTCAGATGCATAGAATTGCTGTGTGTAGTCTACAATTACCACTCTTCAAATGCTAAGATGAATAGAATTGCTAAAATTATCATTCTTCGAATGCTAAGGTGCAAAGAACTGCGGCAGGTATGTTAAAATTACCACTCTTCGAATGCTAAGCCGCAAAGAATTGCAGTATGTATGTTAAAATTACTATTCTTCAATGGCTAAGATGCAAAGAATTGCAGCATATATGTAAAAAAAACACTCGTCGAATGCTAAGATGCAAAGAACTGCGGCAGGTATGTTAAAATTACCACTCTTCGAATGCTAAGCCGCAAAGAATTGCAGTATGTATGTTAAAATTACTATTCTTCAATGGCTAAGATGCAAAGAATTGCAGCATATATGTAAAAAAACCACTCTTCGAATGCTAAGATGCAAAGAACTACGGCAGGTATGTTAAAATTACCACTCTTCGAATGCTAAGCCGCAAAGAATTGCAGTATATATGTTAAAATTACTATTCTTCAACGGCTAAGATGCAAAGAATTGCAGCATATATGTAAAAATCACCACTCTTCCAATGCTAAGATGCATAAAATTGCTAAAATTATGACTCTTCAACCACGCAGCCACATAGAATTGCCATACATATGCTACAATTACAACTCTTTGAATGCTAAGGCACAAAGAATTATTGCGATATGTATGAAATAATTACAAATCCGAAAGCTAAGAATTGTGGTATGTATGAAAAATTGTGACGCTTTGATTGATAAGACGCATGGAACTTGCAGTTTTTATGTTGTGAAGATGCATGAAATGAATACTCGTACACTAAACATAAGACTATTAGTTTGAAAAGATGTGCTAAATGTCGAGTTGTACGACAAATGTGCAACATTTAGATTATGAAGATAGATGGAACGAGTATTTGTATAGTTGACACACGACTTTTAGATTGCTAAGATGCAGAGAATAGATATGTGGATACTAAAATTAACAGACTTAGATTGTTTAGATGCATGGAATATGAATTTTAGATTACAAAGATGCTTGTGAGAGGTAAACTTACACGACAAAAATGCAATGGATAGGTGACAATGTTGGATGGAATGAGTGGTTGTATAGTTCACATACGATGTGTAGAATGGTATCGGATACGCTAGAATTGTGACTCTTAAATAGCAAAGATATATGGATAAGAGAAACTTACGACTTCTATGTAACGATGGCTTATGAAATGGAGACTTGTATAATCAACTGATTCGTGAAACGTCGACTTTCATGGCAAAATTTCGACACTTAGAGTATTGCATTGCTTGGAATTTAAAAAATTATAACTTCACAAACCATACAACTTGACAAACCATAAAACTTGAGAAACTTACAATTGGATAAACACACAACTCTTAGGAAACTTCAAACGTAGAAATTTAGAGCTTGTGACACATGCAAAACTGCAATATTTGGTAAATCTGTGTATTGGAAAACTTAGAATCATTCAAACGCGCAATCTTTGTGAAACTTGGGAGCTTGAAATATTAGAAACACACACACACACACACACACATCTGGTAGACTGTAGAGTTTGTCAAACTTGAAAAACTTACAACTTCAGAAACTTACAACTTGAGAACTTTCCAAGCTGAAAACTTGAGAAACTTACAACTTCAGAAACATCAGACTCTTACAAACTTACAACTGTTAGAAAACTTGAATTTGCGAAACATAAGACTTGAGAAACATACAATTGGATAAACATACAACTTGAGAAACTTAAAATTTGCTAAACTGAGAACTTCCTAAGCTGAAAAACTTGAGAAACCGAAAACTCTTAGAAAATTTGAATCTTTAGAAAGTTTAAACTTTGTGAAACTTGCAGGCTTTGACAAAATTGAGAAACCGAAGACTTGAGAAACTTACAACTCTTAGAAACATACAAATTGAGAAACCTAAAACTTAGGCACATATGATTGTAGTTTGCGGAAAAGCTGTGTACAATACTAAATTTTGCAACATTTGAATGATGAAACAGATAATATGTTTGATTTAGCTAGAGATGTGCGAAGTATGAAACAACAACGTGTGGAAAAGAAGTGTTTCTAACTGAAATGTAGGTAATGTAACAGAATACTTGTATAGCATGGCTTAAGAGCCTCTCAGAATCGCCGCACATGAAAAAGTATGTGAAAAGAGGCACTTTTGAAGATTTCAACTGGTTGAACAGTCGTGTGCGAATGTTCTAAATGGAGAGTTCCTGTGTAAATTGATGAAAATAAGTTTGACTTCGATTGAAGTGCACATGCAGAGTGTGTATAATGTCACATTTTTTCAGAATTCATGTGATTGAACTGTTATTGGCTGTAGTTCTAACAGTAGAGTGATGATTCATGCATGTCCAATTTATGCGAAAAGAGAGGTTTCATATTTAAACATGAAGCATTTTTAGAGAATTTGGGCGATTGAATGACCACAAAAACTTGAGAAACATAAGACTTGCGAAAGTTACAATGCTTAGAAACTTGCAGCTCTTAGAAAACATCAACCGTGCAGAGAACTTAAAACTTTTAGAAAAGTTTCAACTATTAGAAAATTTGAAACTTGAGAAACTTAGAAACTTAAGACTTGTTATATCTAAGCTGTAAAATTTGCGACATTCGAATTCTTTGTGAGACTTGAGAAACCTTAAACTTCAGAAACTTACAAATTTAAAAGCTCTTAAAAATTGAGAAACTTAAGGGACTTAACACTTTTGAAACCTAAAACTTGAGAAACTGAAAACTTTAAAAGAATTATTCAACTTGGTTAAACAGAAAAGTTACGAAAGTGAAGACTTAAGAGACTGAAAACTCAGAAATTCGTTACATACAGAAGTATGTTGAGCATTTACATAGCAGACTTATGGTTTTCTAGGCAGTATAGAGAGTTGCATTGAGTGCTTACTTAGCATACATACGACTGTTGGTTTGCAAAACTCTCGATATAAAGGTTTGTCCAATACAATTACAGTTACATAGAATGCAAATATGGGTGAGATGACAATATGTATACAACAATTATCAATGCATAGATTTCCAATATGGTTTGCATGGTAAAATTTTTGTTTGTTAAGTCAACAATGGCATTGTTGATAGCAAGGTTTCTAGCTAGAAAAGTTGTATTCCAGGGTAAAATGTTATATTTTAAGAATGCATCTTAGGAGTCTAATAGCTGAATTTTAGCATAGACATGGTCATTTCTCACATCTATGTGTCTTTGCATTCTTGAAACCTACAAGTTTGCTGTGACCACATTCTACGCGGAAATGCCTTCCCTCCCTCCCCTCCCTCAGCTCCTTCAACTGAGCACTCGTAGAATGGCTGCAGGTAAAGTGTCAGAAAACACACAACAAAGTCTTATACTATTGCATTTGCAGTTTGCGACGCTTACAAATTTCAGAATATTTTCTAAGCGATTTACAGTTGTAACGACAACCTCTTACGTTTAAAAAAAAATTTAAGCTAACATCTAACGTGGTGTGTTCTGAGTAGAAGATGATGATGATGATTTATGTTTCTCTCATTCATTCTTGGCCACGACTTATAGAGAGCAGACTCATCAAAAATTCTTCAACTGTATAGGTCTACGATTATTAAACAAGCTTGTGGTGTTTCAGAAATAGTATCAAAGCGTTATAATACCTCATTTGACAATGAATTTTAACAGCTCCAATTTCCGTGTGATTGGAGAACACTCTCACTTCTATGCGTCGTGGCCTATGTAATTGTAATTTTAGGTAAGATCGTGCGAGTCTGCTAAACTTTGCTAAAAATTCCTCTGTTAAACAGCCTTATTTTACACGTCTCTCTCTTTCTCCAAAACTAGTTACTGTCCTTCTTGCTAGGCGAAAATAATCATTCCGCTCGTATTCGAGTCGATTAAAATTGAGAATTACAGTGAGTATGTGTCACTCTCACCCTCCCTGCCTCCCAGCCAAAATGCTTAACTGCCTCTCTCTCCATCAGTAAACAACAATTGCTACGCAGAATAAACCGCTTGAAGAAACCTATTCGTTGGAAGGCACAATGTCTGAAATATAAACGATGCAAACTACAAGTTATGAAAAAATTAAAAGTAGCAAAGTACAAGTTAAGAAAAATTTAAAGGATGCAAAGCACGACTTATGAAAAACCACAAGTTAAGAAAAATTTAAAAGTTGCCAAACTCAAGCTATGAAAAACCACAAGTTAAGAAAAATTTAAAAGTTGTAGAACTCAAGATATGAAAAACCACAAGTTATGAAAAATTTAGAAGATGCAGAACTCAAGATATGAAAAACCACAAGTTATGAAAAATTTAAAAGATGCAGAACTCAAGTTACGAAAAACCACAAGTTAAGAAAAATTTAAAGGGTGCAGAGCACAACTTATGAAAAAGCAGAAGTTAAAAATAATTTAAAAGATGCAGAGCTCAAGTTAAGAAAAACCACAAGTTACGAAAAAATTTTAAAGAAGCAAACTGCAGGTTAAGAAAAATTTAAATGATGCAAAGTACAAGATAAGAAAAACCACAAGTTAAGAAAAATTTAAAAGATGTAGAGCTCAAGTTAAGAAAAAGCACAAGTTAAGAAAAAATTTAGAAGAAGCAAACTGCAAGTTAAGAAAAATGTAGCGGATGCAAAGTACAAGATAAGAAAAAGCACAAGTTAAGAAAAATTTAAACGAAGTAGAGCTCAAGTTAAGAAAAATTTAAACGAAGTAGAGCTCAAGTTAAGAAAAATTTAAAAGATGCAGAACTCAAGTTAAGAAAAATTTAAAAGATGCAGAACTCAAGTTAAGAAAAATTTAAAAGATGCAGAACTCAAGTTAAGAAAAATTTAAAAGATGCAGAACTCAAGTTAAGAAACATTTAAAAGATGCAGAACTCAAGTTATGAAAAACCACAAGTTAAGAAAAATTTAACTGATGCAGAGCACAACTTATGAAAAACCACAAGTTAAGAAAAATTTAAAAGATGCAGAACTCAAGATATGAAAAACCACACGAGTTTGATGAGAATGGTACTGAAATTTCTGGTGCACAAAAAGGTTAATGACTAGCTGCTAATTTCAGTATAAGCATCGAATGCATGAGCCGTTGAATATCAAGAGCTCTGTGCCATCTTTCAAAATTGTAAGACGACTCAGCCGCCTCATGTCTAGAGAAAACGCAAGCTGCTAACTTTAATTCTAGATAGTAAAATCGTGTTACTCAAAGGGCTTAGTGAGCATAATAAATAATTGATGTGAACTGAAAAAGGCTTGAGCGCTCTATTTCAGTGCCTTTTTCTATAAGACAAGATAAATACATGGTCTTGGTGCTGTGTATGTGACGTGAAACCCTACTTAGCCCTAATGAGCCCCTCTTTGTATAATTCACAGAGTTGCATGCTCATTGGCTGCAAGTAGAAACTCCAAAAAGTATTGGCCTACACTGTCAACGCCTAAGATTGTCTAAGTGGCTATGTGTGAAAGGCCCAAAACAATATGCAAGTTGGTTGCGTGTATTACAAAAACACTGCAATTTGTGTTTAAGGAATATTCAAAGAGCTTGTGTGCCTTGTAGCGCCAATGAAGTAGAGTAAATTTGATGTAGGCTACCTATTGGCCGGCTGCTCTGGCTTCCACACAAAAACAAGAGTCACCTTGGAAGGGTGAGGTGAAGGGCTGGCACTTGCCCTAAGAAGAGAGAGAGACCCTTGAAATGACCCTCCCACAGCGGTGTCTGTTTCAGGCTGATGTCGTCAGCCGTGCATTGCAGGCTAATAAAGAAATTGGCCTTCACAGCAGCAGTAGGTTTGGATGACGTCATTTGAACTTTGAACTGGTAGGCTGAGAAATAGTCTTCTGGGAGGACCTGATAGGCTGGGCAGCACTCTTCTGGGAGGGCCTGATAGGCTGGGCAACACTCTTCTGGGAGTGCCTGATAGGCTGGGCAACACTCTTCTGGGAGCGCCTGATAGGCTGGGCAACACTCTTCTGGGAGTGCCTGATAGGCTGGGCAACACTCCTTCCACTACTCCTATAATCAATATGAACTCATTTAACTCCGCCACTGATCGTACACTGTCAGTGCCAGTCCCAAGCCTGGATAAAGGAGGAGGGCGACGCTAATGGTGTTTGTTAGCACATAGTGGTCGTTAAGCAGTAAACAAGCAAGCATGAACTCATTCGTTTCCCTAACTTACATTGCCACTAGCATACTTCTCCTTTAGTTACAAACTGGTAGAACTGAGATAATATTTGCTATCTCAACCCTTTTTAATAACTAACTTTCAGAAGGGAGACAATTTTTCCTACATGTTACTTGTAACAAGTTGCAACCTGTCAGCTTCATGTAGAGAATAAACAAATTATTTGATTGATTGGTTAACACGTAGCTAGGAGAATCTCCATTGGACGGTCATCATCATCATCAGGATCCATGGGCCGAAGGCCCGTAGGTGTCCAACGCTTGCATCAGATCCATGGGCCGAGGCCCGTTTGGAGTCCAATGCTTGCATTGGATTTCATACGTATTTTTCTTTACGAACGGAGTATCTGCACCCATCCGTTCGACCTTCGCACTTCTCCCTTAAAGAGAGTTCCAGGCTTAGGACTGGCTCTGATATCCACTATCTTGTGGTATCAGAGGCGGCGATGCCGCCCACGTTTGCCAGCTTTTCAGGGTTCCTGCTGAGCCTGTCCACCTCGCGTAGCGCCCTAGGTGGTACTTCAGCCAAGACCTTCACCACTGATGGCATAGCCTCAGCAGGCACTCCCCTACTGACTGTTGCCACCCCCTCACCACGTTGAGGTATGAGTCGGACTTTGGGAGGGGGACGGTATAGGTTGTCAAATGGCTTATCATTATTTATCCAATCTGGAAATAGCACTCCTGGTAGTCACGTGACCTAAGGTTCCGATGAGGTAGTTTAACTTAGAACCTCGAGAAGAATTTGGGCATTCAGAGTGTAAACAGACTAGATTCAGGAGGTGCGTGGCTGGTGGAGTCTTCACCTTCTTATTAACATTTTTTTTGGTATTTGTAATTAGTAATTTATATAGCGCCGCTCACAGCCGAGGCCATTCAGTAGCGCTCCCAATGCGAGAACCCCGAGAGAAGAAATAGGTTTTAAGGAGAGAGAGAGATGAAGACAATGATCCAGAAAGGAAAGTCTCACGCAAAGTGAAGGGAAGGGCATTCCATAAAGAGGGCCCAATGATGGCAAAGGATCGAGTTTGAGCAATAGTTGTCCTAGCTCGTGGGACAAACAAGTCAGACCGGTCCAGAGATCGGAGAGGCCGATGAGAAGATGCAGAAAGAGGAGGATGAATGACGTCCCTGAGGTATTTTGGAGCAAGTCCCAGTTTGGATTTGAGGACCAAAGCAAGGACTTTTAACTGAATGCGGTCAGAGAGAGGAAGCCAATGCAGTTGTTTGACCATGAAAGATGATATATGGGAGTATTTAGGAAGGTGAGCAATCAATCGAGCAGCAGCCCTGAGAACAGATTGAATAGAGGATAGACGGACCTTGGGAAGACCAATAAGTAGGGAATTGCAATAATCAATTCTGGAACAGACAAATGCATGGACAATGGATGCCATGGTAGAGAGGGGAACAGATCTGCGAATAACTCTGAGACGCCGGAGGTGAAAGTAAGAGGATCGTGTAAGGTTGGTTACATGAGCAGAAAAAGTAAGAGCGCTGTCCAAAGTGACACCTAAGTCACGCACATAAGTAGAGAACGTAAATTTAGGAAAGTTTTCAGAGAGAAGCGAAAAGTCTATTTTCAGAAGTTGTTGGGGTGTGCCAAGCCAAATAAGTTGAGTTTTGGAAGAGTTTAGTGAAAGGCGATTGGAAGACATCCACAAATGCAAGTCATGGGAAAGGGCATCAATACGGCGAGCTAAAGTGAGTTGAGTAGACGCAGGACCATGAACATATGCCTGAACGTCATCAGCAAAAAGGTGACCAGTAGCAGAGTATTTTGTAAACAAAGAGGTAATATCAGCCGTGTACAGAATGAAAAGAAGGGTTCCAAGGACTGATCCCTGAGAAACTCCTAGAAGGACAGGCACCCAGTTAGACCTGGAATTACCAGCTATAACCATTTGGGTGCGACCAGACAGGTAGGATTGAAGCCAGAGAAGAGGGACTCCCTTAAGACCATAGGAGGATTCAAGGCGCTGGAGCAAAATATTGTGATCCACCATGTCGAAGGAATAGGGCCTATATCGTTCAATTATTTCTTCATTGTAAATCCGTTTTATCTGTAATCATTGAATCAGAAGTCATGAACAACGTTCTCTCTTCCTTCTGCTAGATTCAGCTAGTTCCCCAAACTAGTTATAGTTCTTCTATCTGGTTAGGATTATATCATTTGTCGTCCATTCACTGGTTGCCACCTCAAAGCTTTATGGATTTCCATTCCAAGCTGAAGTCCAACCTCTTCAATAAATCTTACTCTGGCCCATAAGCCGCATTCCCATTTCTAATTAGTGTTTTCTTGAAGTGGTGTTATCTAAACTTTATATACGACAACAATGACAATTTTAATCAGCCTAAGCAGTGAGCACAGCACACCGTATCAGCTCCTATGACTCCCTCCCTCGCTATTCTTCTACCAAATAATAATAATAATAATAATAATAATAATAATAATAATAATAATAATAATAATAATAATAATAATAATAATAATAATAATAATAATAATAATAAGATCTTTTCTTTAATTAAGCGCATGACAAACGCACTGCGCTGTACATTTACATATTATGCAATTGAAACAATCTTAACTAGTTAACTACTAACAGAACAGACAGCCTGCAATACACGGCGCTAATAGCGGCCTACAAAGCATATCCGCCCTACGGGGCTCGAACTCGGTACCTCTCACTCTCTACGCCATTTGTTGTCCAACGCGCCACCGGGCCCATCCAAATTAAAATTAAATGGATCTTGAACTTGCTACGATATCTCTGAACAACAACACTGACTTTAGGTAATATTCTTAAAGGGGCGGTTGCTACTTTGAATGAAGGTTCGGCATGATGATCTTTCTTTAGATAGTAAGCCACTGTCCAATTAATAAAATAGTACAAGCCTGACATGCTGAATTTCTTTTATTTCGAAGGAAGCAAGTATTGTTATTCAATTACAAATTTAACGCAAACATCTGAATTATAATATTGATCAAAATTTCGAAACAGACTCTTATTAACAAGAGCCTATTTAGCGATATAATGTTGAAAGTTTAAAGAGAAAAGAAAAGCTTCGACAGTATGCGACAAATGTTTTCTTGCCATCGGATGTAGAGTCAGCAGGGGCCCAACACGATTGTTTGGCCTTACAGAGGTATCGGTAGTGCAGGTAGTGGTAAGGGTATAAGGCCAGTTACTGAATTTAGCAGAGGGCAGTCAATAGCAAGTTCCGGGAGTTGGAGATTGAGGTTAACTTTTGCCTTCACAGAGCAACTGGCCTGAAATACAAAGAACACGCATTCGCTAAGATATTCATAGACTATCTATTGAACGTCACAGACTGTCTGCTACAATAACAGACCGTTTGCAATGATTGCTCCTTTTTGTCTGCCTTCTCAAAGTTTCTTCTCGCTATTGTAAACCCGCGTTTGCAATAGCGAGAAGAAGGTTTTTATGATGACGCTATTGAAACCAGAGGAAAAGACTTTAAACATTGAAATGAAACAGCAGACCACTTTCTTGCCTTTATGGATTACTTAACTGGGTTCAAATCGGACGGTTATCAGCAGTACCACGACTACGAAGCAAAAATCGCTGAGCAATAATACTGGTGATATTTTAATTAGGTGTGAATTTTATATACAAATTAATATAGTGTCTTTGAAGGAACAAACTAATACGGGATGCTTCCAGCGAAACGGCCCCGATGATTGGGTGAGCTTCAAGGCAACGAGTTCAAATGTTCCAACTTTCACAGCCCTTGAGCTTGACTAATACGTGGATGACTGTTCTAAAGTGACATAACCACAA
Source organism: Aporrectodea caliginosa (assembly GCA_020284085.1). Classification (NCBI taxonomy): domain Eukaryota; kingdom Metazoa; phylum Annelida; class Clitellata; order Crassiclitellata; family Lumbricidae; genus Aporrectodea; species Aporrectodea caliginosa. The sequence continues at coordinate 387,078 of JACEVL010000425.1, read as the reverse complement.
CGGCGAAAGTCCTATATTACTGCCTTGTTCCAACCCAAGAGGTGGCGATAGTTACTGTATAATGATGCTTAACATAGATGGTTAGTGTCGCCTTCTTCCTTTATCGAGGCTTGGACCTGGTACCTTCCGAAAACGGTAGAGGTGGAGCAAAATAAGCAAGAGGGAGTAGAGCATAAGATGTGGAGCAGAAAGAGGAAATAGCAGCAGGTGGAAATAGAATCAATTTAGATGATGCTATCGATAATGAAGAGAATGCATGATGAACATTTTTAGAAAATCTAAAATGATTTTTAACGCCAATTCTGCTTCTCTGTAAAATCTACCAAGAAGCATTTAGAATCCGTGACACTCTTAACTGTGCCTTTTGGCTACTCAATATGAATGTCGAGCCTTCTCGGTTGTTGGCCTCTCCACTTGGAATGGGCTCTCGCTTACGTTGCGCTTACTGCCAAGGAATAATTTGCCTGCTTTCTACCAACTGCTAAAGTCCTTTCTGTTTGGCTGTGGCTGGGCTCGGAGCTCCTCTGAGTAGGCTTCTTGAAGGGGCGCTATTTAAATCTCCTGAACGAATTAATGAATGAATGAATGTGGTTTCAAATATATCACTAGTGTCGTATAGAAGTGAAACTGCAAAGACAGCTGATAGATAAGTAGTCAGTGATACCAACCGTAACCGGAAGCCCTCCTGTTAGGGGGAGACAGGTCAGGTCAACCTTTGCATATACTGTTACACCATCAGTAAGTTTCAGAGCCTAAAAGCAAAATAAAACTGAGTCAGATTTTAACATCATATATAATTTGGCAAAACCCAATCAACGAGCACGTCAAATTTGCGCAGTCAGTCATTCGCAGTAGTCCTGTACGAGCCTCAGCTCACATTTTTCGTTCAAACTGAGAATTGCGAATCAAAAAATACCACTCAACAATTGTTTACACTGTGATGAAGTTGTTCATTAATTTTCTTGTACTTTTTGCATATCTTATTTACCTAGTTTACATGTTTCACAACTGGACACTATTCTTAAAATGGAAATTCATTTTTGCTAAAGCTCAGTGTGCTGAGATGCTATCATATTGAGTCATTCAAGTATTACGTCAAAAAAGCGTAACTCTGACTCAGTACTGTATTGAACTTGTTAAAGCGTCCTTGTAACGGCATGTGTAGAAATTGTCGTAGTCATTGATTCATTCATCCCCTAATTACTGACTCTTCCATTCAACTATGCACTAACTAATTGATTGGGTTTTGCCAAGAGTTGGGGAATCTCTTATTTTCGCCTCTGATGCACCTGTAATCAATCTTGGCATAACTTTTCACCCCATCTGCCATTCTCGTTGTCCACTCCAAGCGTTATTATTATAATTCCCTTTCCCTGAATCTTAAATCCACCCAAGTTTAAACGTCTGTATCAAATCCAAAATTCACATGCCGGGGCTGCCCGAACTGTCACCAGGACATCAACCCATCATCATATTGCTTTTCCTCTAATCCCTTCACTGGATTCAAATCCCTAAACACACTCTCCTCAAATTACTATTTCTAATACAGGCATTTTTGCAACACTCTCAACCCAAGTGCCTTCGACAACTCTTCACCAACTAGTCACCCCGGGCATAGCCGATCCTCCTCCAACCATATTGTCCTTCGTTCTTCAGTCACTATTCGTCTCAAGTTCTCTAACAGATCACTGTACAATGCTGCATCTTAATTAATGCAATCTTCCGCTTGAAATCCACAAAGTCTGAGTTCCTTTACCATTCCCACCGCTCATTCATTATCATCTGCACCACACTCGGCTATCCAATGCATCAGGCTTTTTCCACTAACTCTCTGCAAAGTCTCATCCATTCAGGAATTCATACCCTGGTCCATCATTTTCTCCACTTTCAAATCTCTCTCATTATAAACACAAACCATCTCAGCAGCTTCTCCGTCTCCTTCTCTGCCAGGTTTTATGGCGACCAGTTTATTTTATTCTTCACATGGCATATCCGGACAATCTATCGGACTTGACGTAGCATCGTGAACAATCTGATGTGATGCGCTTAGCTACATTGTAATCTAATGACTTTATGACACCGTAATCATAGTATGAAAGTCATCAATCTAAATCTGCTATGCATTGTTTTGATAAATTGTTAGTTGCTAAGATTTGTCGTTAATAAATTGAGTTCGAGTAAATACCTGTTTCCAATCAACCTGCACTGCAAGAACATTGCACTCCCTCGAGGGATAATTATTCTGGAGGACGCTCTGAAGCACAGATTTCAGCAAGTTAGTAATCGCCTGTGTGACCTGGTCCAGGGTTTGCCCAACGGTCTGTAGTATGCTGCCTAGGAGATTGTTCAGAAGATCCAATGATAGGACATCGCCAACAATCGGTAGGCCACCTCCTCCTCCTCCTATTATGCCTCCAAGGAGACCGCCACCGTTGACAACGGATCCCTGCAGGCCGAGAACGACGACGATCACGGCGAGGAAAGCAACCTTCATGACGACGTCTTCTGAATCGAGAGATGAGAACTGTTGAAGAGACTTCTTCTGTCGGAGTCTGGTAAGCTCTTCTGATGATTTCTGCATCTCTCCGGCGACTTTTATAGCCAACTTTCCATCAGTCTGACAACTTGTTGATGCAGCGGTTGATGCGTTTATCGCTGCATGTCAGAGCGCCATCTGTCGTTATTTCTACAAAGAACGCATTTGTTATCGATCGTTTGGGGTAAATTTTTGCGTTGGGATAAGACACGTGATGCGCCACGTCGCGTGTAGGCCTATAACTCTGAACTGACACGCTAGACATTAAAAACTTTTATGTGCATCAATGCGATTGTTTTTGTTCTTCGAAAAGTTAAAATTCAACCAAAATAAACGAGTATGTTTTGGAGACCTTTAAACAGATTTATTTGATCGGAGATGCGCAGATTTTCCTGCATGTACTTTCTAAGATTAATTGCTCTATGATGTTTGAACCTGGTTGCGGTGTTTGAGAATAAATGAATATATTTCTGTGTTCTTCTTTCGTAGGCTTCAAGTCATCCAGGTTTAACTTACCAAAGGATGTAAACTTGAATACGTAGAAAGAATGCATGCATGTTAGTAAGGCCTTTTGCATGCATAAATGTGTATGTAATGTAATGTAATGTAACAAAACATTTATAAAGCGCCACTAAAGAGTCTCTCGCAAGCGCTCAACACGTGGCCATCAAACAGCTGAAAAAATGCGTCTTTAAGAGTTTAGATAAAGCCTCGTGCAGCACGCAGAGACGGCGGAAGAGCGTTCCAGATCCGTGGCGCCGCAATCGAGAAGTCCCGACGAGCACGTATGTACGTTATGTATTATGTTTGCATGCTTGTATGTATACATGCTTTTATGTATATATATTAGGGTGTCCCAGAAAAAACGTTTTGTCGAAAATCTTGGGTCTCACCAGCCAAAAAGTTTCCTTTGTAGATGACAATGTCTGTGGAAAATTTTCAATTTTTTCGGATGCTATTTAGGGGTCCCCAAAGGGTCCTAACTTTAGTCTTCATTTCTATCGTAAAATGCTCGTTATTTGCACGTGTTTCAATCTAGAATATTGCAAGGCTGTTAGGGATGTCCAGAAAAATGATACATCGCAGAAACCAACCATTCCTTATTTTTACCCCATTACTCTATTCATATATTGTCTAGAAATATTTTTTACAGAATTTTAATATGTTATCCTGAGGTCCATCAAAGCCTCCAAACATACCCTACTTAAACTCCCAGCGCTCATGCTTGGATCTTGGAATGTCGGTCCATTGTTGATTTACTCTTATTATCACAACAAATTAAAGAAGAGTCCGATGTGGATGAACTTTCTGTGGTTTGTTTGTCTCGACGAGAGCTACATCAAGGAAAAAATTTAGTATTAAATTCAGGGTTATTCAAGGTCATTTCAGTCATAAAAACGAAATCTATCGAAAAACAACAAAATGATCAGATCTCGGCCAATCATTGTTGAAATTGGTTAACTCTTTCTTGCGTTTCTCGTCATGATAAGGGCTACATGTGATAAGAAACAAGGATACCAAATGTAAGACGATCGAAAGACATTTAAATGACCAAAAGGTCAAGTTCAGAGAAAAATTTGAGGAAATTGCCTTAACTCGGTAAAATGTTGCTCTATTTAAGTTATTCTTTTGCCTGTTTGCTCAGACCGATCAGGGCTAAATTCCAGAAGACAGAGTACTAAAAGCCTAACACAATCCAAGGTTATTTCAAGGTCAAAACGTCAAAATCAAATAAATATGATCGAAGATCAGCCAAATGTTGTTTCGTTAAAGAGGTTCTGAGTTATGGTCATCTTACCTTGATTGTTAAGTTTCGACCTTTAAATAACCTTGGATTGTATTAGTCTTTTAGTACTCTGTCTTCTGGAAGACTAACAAAATCCAAGGTCGTTTAAAGGTCAAAACTTAAAAATCAAGGTCAAATGCCCATAACTCAGAACCCTTTAGCAACATTTTCCTGATCTACGGTCATATTTTCTTGATTTTGACGTTTTGACCTTGAAATAACCTTGGATTGTGTTAGACTTTTAGTAGTCTGTCTTCTGGAATTTAGCCCTGATCGGTCTGAGGAAACAGGCAAAAGAATAACTTAAATAGAGCAACATTTTACCGAGTTAAGGCAATTTCCTCAAATTTTTCTCTGAACTTGACCTTTTGGTCCTTTAAATGTCTTTCGATCGTCTTACATTTGGTATCCTTGTTTCTTATCACATGTAGCCCTTATCATGACGAGAAACGCAAGAAAGAGTTAACCAATTTCAACAATGATTGGCCGAGATCTGATCATTTTTCTTTGTTTTTTGATAGATTTCGCTTTTATGACCTTGAAATGACCTTGAATGACCCTGAATTTAATCCTATATTTTTTTCCTGGATGTAGCTCTCGTCGAGACAAACAAACGATAAAAAGTTCATCCACATCGGACTCTTCTTTAATTTGTTGTGATAATAAGAGTAAATCAACAATGGACCGACATTCCAAGACCCAAGCATGAGCGCTGGGAGTTTAAGTAGGGTATGTTTGGAGGCTTTGATGGACCTCAGGATAACATATTAAAATTCTGTAAACAATATTTCTAGACAATATATTAATAGAATAATGGGGGGAAAATAAGGAATGGTTGGTTTCTGCGATGTATCATTTTTCTGGACATCCCTAACAGCCTTGCAATATTCTAGATTGAAACACGCGCAAACAACAAGCATTTTACGATAGAAATGAAGACTAAAGTTAGGACCCTTTGGGGGACCCCTAAATAGCATCCGAAAAAATTGAAAATTTTCCACAGACATTGTCATCTACAAAGGAAACTTTTTGGCTGGTGAGACCCAAGATTTACGACAAAAAGTTTTTTCTGGGACACCCTATTGTATCAAGGGAGATATGTTTGAATAATATGCATGTACGTAATATGTATGCATGAAAGAATGTATGTATGCTGCAGTATGCATAATATGTATGCATGTTTGTATTTATGTATGTATTTTGGCATGTATATATGTGGTACAATGCATATATGCATGTACGTATGTAAGTCTTAATGCATTTATGTAGGTATGTATTGATACATGTATGCACGATGCGTATATATATATATATATTTATATATAGCCTATCTATAATAGATACCTAAAATAACGGTTATTGTGCCACAAACAAGGAAGACCAGGCTACCCTGGCGGCCCTTGCGCCATTAAGCAAGGGAAGAAACACTGCGGAAAAAAAACAACAAGATAAGAAAAAGACAAAGGCGACATTTCGATCTGTGAATAAGCTGGTTCCCGCGACTTCGCTTTTGTGGGCGCTGTAGTAGTTTCGAGTTTACGATTACGATCTGTATATCTTCAAAAACTGTTTCAGTGTACATAAAATCTAAGAACAGTATATTATAGACAAAATGCAGAATACTGCAACTCGTCGATCTTTTATGCATAATTTAGTTCTAGTCCGTGAACATTATAATATAAATGGCGAGCCCAACAATGTAACCAAGATGGGGAGGGGAGAACACCCAACTCCGCTAAGCGAGCGCTGGAAAAATCCTACCCCAGTCACCTCATGGTGGTTGTGTGGTTGGGTAGTAGGCCGACAACAAACCTGTCTTGGATCCCAGACGTCGACCTTAATGTACTGTGTAGGCTATATATTATGTGCTTTATCTGACACATACTGTTTTAGCATAAATAATCTAAGATAACATAAAGGACTGTATTATAATAGAAAACGACGAATTTTGTATTATGTACATTATTATGTGCTCAGTTTGACGCAAATCGACTCTGATACGAATAATTCGTAAAATAAAGTGTAATAAACGTTAGGCCTATAAGCCTAAAATAGCGCTTAATAAATACCACAGAAAAAACACTGATTAGGTTAGCCTTGGTGTTGATTAAAGTTCATTACGAACTTGACGATATGGTCAAATAAACGAGAGCCAGGGTGAGAATTGTTGGGGGGTTGGGGGTTGAACCCCTAGTCTTTCTTAGGACCCCCTAGTTAAGTCTTCATTGCACACCCCAGGGGGGTTGATTCCAACCCCCAACCCCCCAGTTCTGAGTTGCAATAGTGTGATTTAGCATTATTGACTCTGACAAAGAGAAGAAATTTCCATGGTGCAAATCAGTGGTGTGGTTACTTTGCTCAAAGCCAAATATCCATTGATTAAGAGCTTTCACTGTATGGCCCATTGCCTTGAACTTGCAGTTAAAAATGCAGTAGACGCTGTCAATGTAGCATCTCAATTCCGTATTTTTATGGATGAGTTATACAAAGTGTTTAGCATGTCCCCCAAAACCTGGCTGAATTACAAGCGGTAGCTGATTCATTTGCCATTGAAATTCTGAAGGTTCAAAAAGTATTTGATATTTGTTGGGTGTTTTCATCCTATGTGGCTGTTCGGTCAGTGTTGCATGACTATGCAGCATTAAATCAACATTTTGTAAACAATTGCTCTCAGGAATCAACAAGAACTTCAAAAGAGAAATGCAAATATAACGGTTTACTAAAGAAACTTAATTCGCAGATTTTTGTAGATGAAACTTGCTTACTTAAAGATGGTTTGCGTTGTTTGAAGCAGTGTTGTCTTTGTACTTGCAAAACAATGATTCAAATATCATACATGCGATGGATCATGTAGATAATCTACGAGAGAAAATGCTTGCCTTAAAAGTTAGCAATGGGAGAACTCTTAACAAATTTTTGGAAAGTTTTGCAGTAGGAGGTTGTTACAAGGGGTATCCATAACTAAGAGTGAAAGTGATGATTTAAAATTTGAGGCTTTTCGTTCACAATTTTTTCAAGCACTGCATGACAATGTAGTGCAACGTTTTCCATCCACTGATATCTTGACTGCAGCTCGTGTTTTAAACAAAGCACTGTTGTCAAAGGACCCATTACAGAAAGCTCTGTATGGGTAAAATGAAGTTGCATCTCTTTGTAAAGCTTTCGATCTCGATAAAACATTATCTGCAGACATGAATATGCTTGAATATGCTTTATTCAAACGCACTGAAACTGCAAGGCCAAAATTGAAAATTCTCATGAATCTGCTTGCAGTACTACCTATTTCTTCAGCTGAATGCGAAAGAGGCTTCAGTCAAATGAATTTCTATCACTCAGCTGCTCGAAATAGGCTATTGACAGCCTCAGTTGGTGACAGCATGATGGTCGGAATTAACGGTCCACCGCTGAGCAGTTGGAATGCAACAAAATATGTTGTCAGTTGGTTGAAGTCGGGGAGACATGGGGCTTTAGATAAAACCACCGGTGTTTCCAAAAAACACAATGAAAGGAACATGGTACTAAACTGTTTGATTAATGCATCAGACATCAGCAGCAGTACCTACAGTTGTGTTTAGTTTTGGCAATAACTTATATTAATGCTCAGTACTGGTATTTCATGATTTCCTGCTATTTACTTGCTAGTTGTTCAAAATCAGTAATTATTTTCGGGTTTTCTCTTGCATTGCATTGAATGTGCAATAAAGATAAATGTTGTAAAGTTATAGAATTTCTGGTTTTCATATCGACTATTGTGTATATATTTTAGGATTTTCTGTCACAATTCACTTTGTGGGTTACTAGTAAAGTAATGCTCTGGTTTACTGTGACCAAGTGAATGGTGTACTAATAAATTTCGTGATCATTTTAATTTTTCTATTGCATTTTTGAATAAATTCGTCAACAGAGGACTTGATTTTGATTCGAGTAGGTCTATGACTTACAAACCTGCTACGGTACAGGGCTGTTAAAGGCTTGGTTTTTTGGTTTTTTGTTTTTTTGTTTTTAAAAAACCAAAAATCTGCAAATTTTGGTTTTTTGGTTTTTTACAAATTTCGAAATTATAAATGCCAAAAATGTCGTCTCTTCAAGTCTCTTGGCAATTGTTGTATGGTCTTCGCTTACTTCGTTTTGTGACCTTCTACTGTTCTACTGTTCTAGTTAATTTCATTTATATGCATCTGATTAATTTGAACGGTATTATGCCATTTTATGAGTTTTATGATCCGAAATAGGAAAATCGTAAAAACAAAAAACAAAAAAAAAATAAAACCAAAAAACCAACTTTTCATTTTGAAAAAAGTTTGGTTTTTTGCACCTCTGCTACGGTAGCGTTAAAATCTGCTGCTTTCAAATTAGTAGACATTAGTTTGCAAAATACGGTTAAAATATTCAACTCCACATGGATTAAACGTCCCGCACTGCTTGTTCAAGTTGAAAGGCGCAGGCTATATATGGAGCTCTTCCTGTTGTGAACAGAAACAATCGTTCTGTATGATGACTGATGACGTCATTTAAACTATTATTACATTCTGAACTTTTATTGCCTATTGAGAGTTGATGCTTAAATTAATGGGACTTCTTTGTTATCAAGATTTACGAAACCTTTCAAGCTGATGACTTTTACTTCGATTTTCTCTTTTGATTCGTTGGAACCAACTTTCGCCTTGAGTAAGTTGTTGGAAGCAACTAAATGTAGATAGCGGCGTAAAGTGGGAAGCGTCCATCGCTTTTTGGATGCGTCCATTGAAAAGAAAAAAATGAAGCGACCTGCCATGTTCCATCAAGGGACACGGAATCTTTACGCCCATAATGCAGTTCAGTATAGACTGTGCTCTTCTTACATAATTATATAGCCAATAGGTGAAATGCTGTATTCCTTAACGTTTGGTGTATTTTAGATAAATCAAATGGCTGGCTGTTTGAGCGAACGCTTAGCCTTCCTTTTGTCTATAATATGAGTACACGCGATAGAGAACAGATGGTATCTGATTGATCACGTGACTGGGCTGAGTGGCACCTGGCGTTGTTACTCATCGCTTAACTTTTAGCAAAATAGTTTACAACGGATGAATAACAAATGCATATGACATCAGCTGTGAGTGCTAATATCGATACATCGATGGATGAGTGGGTGGATGAATGGATGAATGGCTGAGTTGCTGGGTGGATGGATGGATGGATGGATGGATGGTGGATGAATGAATGGACTGGATTGACCTATGGATGGATTGGACCTATGGATGTACGGATGGATGGATGGACAAATGGATGGGTGAATGGATGGATAGATGGATGAGTGAATGGATGGATGGATGGATGGATGGATGAATGAATGGATAGATGGATGGACGAATGAATGGATGGATGGATCGATCGATGGATGGATGGATGGATGGATGGATGGATGGATGAGCGTATGGGTTGATGTGGACAGATGTATGGATACATTGATGGATTGATGGATATATGGATTAAAGGATGGATGAATGGATGGATGAGCGCATGGTTTATGCGGACTGATGCATGGATGCATTGATGGATGAAAGGAAGTGCATGTGGATGGAAGGAAGAGCGGTAGTATGGTTGGATAGACGGATGGACTGATGGATAGATGGGTGGATAGATGGGTAAATGGTTAATAATAATAATAATAATATTAATAATAATAATAATAATAATAATAATAATAATAATAATAATAATAATAATAATAATACTCATAATAATAATAATAATAATAATAATAATAATAATAATAATCGTTTATTAAATCAAACTGACAAGTACGCAGTAAGATTACATGATATAATGGTAACAGATGATAACAAGTTTAATAGGAGTCGAATTTAAATGTCAGCCTGCAAGGCGACCATCTGTCCTACTGCTCATTTGACCATCGCCGCCCCCTATGGAGTCAACCTTATGGGCTGGCGTGCATCTAACCCGCGTCCTTCTGATCTTCGTTCCAGTGTATTACCATTCAACCATCTTTCCGCTGAGTAATAGATGATTGGATGAGTGCATGGTTGAATATTGGCACAGTTTTGATTGTGTTGGTAGGAACATGTATATAATTATATGCCTAATAGTATAGGTTAAGGAGAAGGCCGTGTTTTGGACATTTCCTTCGTTCAAGGGCTTTTTCGTGCATCATAAAGAAGCTGTACAAAGTTTGATTCTTTTTCATCAGACTGGAGCCGAATTTGGAATTGATTAATTCCAGTATTGGATCTTCATTTCAATGTTTCGGACACGGGAGTCGATTTCTTATGCAGCATTCGGCTTGTAACTCGGAAGGCAGAAGTTCGTTGGTCCCATTAGCCTATGACTCTGAAAATTCCCTTCAGCATGACCCACCGCTCACAACGGCTTAGCAGTACATCGCTAAGCAGCGCGCTACACGATCAAGATCTGCACTATATTTAATTCCACAACACTACACTTAACTATTATAGCACATTACACTGTAGCAATTTGGTCCAGAAACTCGGAACATCGTCCATGCTATCTGTCACCTGTTGACGGGAATCCGTTGGCTGGCTCCACTTGTGTGCGTGGGTCAGCCATTGGTGACTCATGTTTTAGTGTACGTTGAATTGTTTTGCTACCTGATGTAATTGTCTAGTTGTAGGCGACATCAATCAATCAATCGTTTATTGTAGCCATTTGACATATATACATCACAAGCAGTGAAAACTATCCAAAGAGAGGCAACAAAGGCGTTCCCAAAAGGGATCGAGATCCCGCTAGGTACGGACCCCTTTATGTGGTAAATTTCTAGATAAAGCGCATATATACGGCACAAATTGCTCGATGCCAACAGTAGCGTAAATAGATAGCAACAGCAACTGCAAGCTGTGAAGACATTCAATCATAACTAATCTTAACTAGTAATCAATCTTAACTAATCTTAACTAACAACGTTGGGGTGGATTGCTTAAATTCCAGTAAAATGAGAAGATGAACACTGATGACTACGTTAGGCCATGTAAAGCGACTAATCATAATGCAGTACAATGATTATAGTGTTCTCAAAATTGCTCTTATAATAATCAGAATATTCACAATACCATCTTGTAATTGATAAGTTCGTAACTAATTTAACATTATATACGCTAGCGCAGAGAAAGCCACTTTGTGAGATACTTAAAATGCGCTGTATTAAGTGTCCCAATCCATAGTCAGTATACCACATTACACTGCATTGCAGTATACTTTAACTACACTGCATACATCCACTGCACCGTAAAACAGTAGCATGCATATTATTACATAGCATTGCACCCTGTCGTTTCTGCAGGGAGGCTACACGTCATTGCCGCGTGAGTCACACACGTGGAGTTTTCTTCTTTCTTTGAAGTCATTATTTCCTCACGAGAGACGTAGTACGAGAATGATATATGATGACATTTATGCTTGCAATAAACCTCATCGTCACCAACTTCTTCTCCTCAGTGACCAATCTCAAAACATGTTATTCCTATTGCTACGCATAGATCTCTGGGCTTTTGATAGACTGTGGCTATAATTAAATTGACAACGTTTTGCGTTTTTGAATATTTCTTCTTACTCTTTCAAACATAAGAAAATCAACTTTTAATTTCAGTGCTTCAATTCAATGTATATCGTCAACATAAATAATCACCTATATCATTCTCTTAACAGTTAACTCTCAGGCGTCTAGGGCTATGCGTAGATATGTTACCCTTTCTACAATGGCATCCTTTGTCCATGCATTTGTCTGTTCCAGAATTGATTTTTGCAATTCCTACTTATTTGTCTTTCCAAGGTCCGTCTATCCCATATTCAATCTGTTCTCAGTGCTGCTGCTCGATTGATTGCTCATCTTCCTAAATACTCCCATATATCATCGTTCGTTCTCAACCAACTTCACTGGCGTCCTCTCTCTGATCGCATTTAGTTTAAAGCCCTTGCTTTGGTCCTCAAATCCAAATTGTGTCTTGTCCCAAAATACCTCAAGGATCTCACTCGTCCTCTTTCTGCATCTTCTCATCGGCCTCTCCGATCTCTGGACCGGTCAGACTTGTTTATCCCACGAGCTAGGACCACGATTGTTCAAACTCGATCCTTTGCCATCATTGGGCCCTCTTTATGGAATGCCCTTCTCTTCTCTGCGTGAGACTTTCCTTTCTAGATCATGGTCTTCATTTCTCTCTCTCCTTAAACCTATTTCTTCTGTCGGGGTTTTTGCACTTGGAGCGCTACTGAATGGCCACGACTGTGAGCGGCGCAATATAAATTACTAATAATTACACTACACTACACTACATTATATTACATACAGCTTTCTCAACTGTTGGCCCTATATCTTAGAAACATCTATTCACATTCATCATAGCCCAGTCTTGTACGTTTGATAGACATTTACGATTAAGTGAGACATTTCTTCGGTCGCCTATTCATACATCCAAGAAATAGATTCACAAAACAAATGTCGTCGACCAGACGGGTGATTTATGTATGTGTGCAACAGACGGTAACGACGATCCGACATGCTTACATAACATAACGTAACAAGGCTTTTATGTGTTTCAGAAGACGACGTATAGTCTGTGTTGAAACCACTGCTTCAGTAGACAGGTCTAACGTAATGTCAACAACTGTTGTAAAACTGACGAAAGGTTGATAAAGTGCAACATAAGTTAACGTAAGGTAACGTAGCTTTCCTGTTGGCTTCTTTATATTATATTTATATTACACTACACTGCACTACGCTGCACCATAGCACACGACACTAAACTACACTACATTACACTACACTGCGCTACAATACACTGCACTACATTACACTACACCATAGAACACTACACTGCCTTACTTCGCACTATACAAAACTTCACTTCACGACACTGCACTACACTGCGCCACACTACACTGCACCATAGTACACTACTCTACTCTGCACTATACAGCACTCAGGACACTGCACTACACTACTCTGCAGTACACTACACCACGGTACACAATACAACACTATAGTCTACTAGCCTGTACTGCACCCTTGTTAGTTGCATATTATATAAAGTATTATGTAAAGAGGGGCCTGACGCCCGCCAACAGGACACCACAAAACCCAATACCATGCCACCGCCGAAAACCCCATAACCTCCATCGCATCTGACGGAGCAGCAGTTCAGCGAGTACATACAACAACCTCCGACAGAGGGCGTCTACCGCATTCACTAACTACGTACTCCTTCTAGGCTCGCCTATTGATCGTCGATGTGTCGTGTAACACGTTTTTGCACATTGTATCAAGTAAAGGTTTTGAACTGAAATTTGAATTGATTTATTTGGGAAACCATAAAGATGTTGTTTTTACAATCGAAGGGAGAAGATTGATTGCTCGAGGAGTCAGTTAGTCCGACGCTTTGCAGTAACATAAAATGCGTTTTCGGCAGACGTGATCAGTAAGACGTCAGTACGCAGTCCGTCTCGTTTTTGCGTTCACAACTCACAACATACATTTTCACATTGTCAGCTTCAGGAAGATAAACTGCCAATGAGCATCGTTCTCTGGCTGTACCAGGAAAGTATCAGCTGCGGCCAGGCCTCGACCACGCCTCATTCGTCTCCATTGGCAACGCCCACATTGCAGCCGTCGTAGCTCCTTTAAGAAATAGCGCATGGTTAGCGACACCTGATGACATCCACGTCTAGTGTCTCCTTCACTCTCTTTACGATCATCAGTAGTTCAAAGACTACGAAGCAACACCGACGAGTGATGTCTATTACTGTGCAATGACAATGGTGATATCATGTTAATTTTGTATTATATTTATTAATTTTCTAAGCGGGATTGCCCGGATTCGCACGGGTTATCTCTACCTTTATCAGTACTTTTATTACGCCCGAAGGCAGAAACAAATCAGACGTCACAACATACATGCACAAATCTGAACAAACATAAAGTCAAACGCACAGACTGCGAAAATGTTCGTAAAGGTCATTTATGCAACTAAATTTACCGTTCAAGATGCCGGCAAGTTCAGAGTCACAAAGAAAGTGCTCAACAACGTAACACAAGAAAATATCCTTGAGAAAATTAGACGTCGAATGAACTAGTCGCCTATAGAACATCATGCGACGTTTCTGAATAATGTGATGTAAGTCTAGTCTACCAAGGCCACAAATGAAGCCTTTAACAGATTCCCATTTATTAAATCCAAATAACTTTCTTTATAAACAGAGTTCCAACATGCAACGATTTATTATTGTTCCCGCTTGATTTGCGTGGTTAACTTTGGCTGCTTTGGCTGGAACTCACCGGGTACGCCCGTGTATTTGAAATTGCTCTATCCCAGTGCTTCCCGAACTTTTTAGCCCCGCGACCCAATTTTTTAGAACGACAATCTATCGCGACCCACATAGCTTTACTGGAAAAAAGTTTTAAAGGAAAAAACGATATTTTTATTTATCAATATATATCAATCAATATAATTTTACAAAAACTTCGATCTATTTCTCATAGTGAGGCGTGTATGTAGGGTGCGCTTGTTGCCGGGTTTTTCGAAATTTAGTTTTGATTCCGAAAATTGGAGTGGCTGGTTTTTCAAATCGGGATGCTTCGTTTCAATATGACGACGCAATTTGTTCGGGCACTTGCTCACGTTTGCTAATACTTCACAACAAAAAGGCACTGCGGCCGTGGAACTTCTTCATCTCCATTCCACGAAAATCCGATGTTTAAGTAGTTGGAGTGATACTATTTCATCACATTTCTTCTTTTCTGTTTCTTTGAATTCGTTGTTTAAGGCTCGTCTTCATTGATTGTCTTTGGTTTCTTTGTCAACCAGATGTTGGCTTATTTCAGAGATTTAAATTTCGGCCCAGCACGGGCCTTGCACGTGGACCCTAAATGGCGTGGTGTCCATTGAAACGGGCGAGCGGTGGGGAAGGATCTCACCCGAAAAATTTCATTGCAAAATGAGCAGGGTCGAAGCCATAACGCTCGCTACAGAAAAAAACGAACATCTACACTTGCATTTCTCGAGTTAGATGCGCTTATTGTCGTTAGATGGCAACACTGAGCTGCGGCCGATTGTAGATCCAGTTTTCGAAATGGACGCTATCGAATCCCGAATCCCGAATCTGAGTATATTAAGTGCGTTCATTCTTTTACCATTTTCAAATTTTTCTCGTTTTTTTTCACTTTCCCATTATTTACGATTTTTATATATTTAAAAATCACATTTCAAGAACTTTTCGCGACCCACCAAAAATCGGCTCGCGACCCACCAGTAGTTCGCGACCCACAGTTTGGGAAACGCTGCTCTATCCTATATATCGTTCCAACTTACTGGATTTGTAAATTTAAAATGTAAACCTTCGCTTTTTCTATAACGACCAAATAATAATGGCCTCGACCCTGCTCGTTTTTCAATGAATTGATCGGATGAGTGCCAACCCGTCACCACCGCTCTCCCATCTGAATGGACTTGACGCCATTTAGGATTCCCGTGCAAGAACCGTGCTAGCGCAAGATTATAATTTCTTAAATAAGCCGGTGTCACGAAATAGTTTCCCCCGCCCCCATTAGAATCATATCCCTTAGCGAAATGAAGTATCCGGCCGGATGAATCTGAACGTGAGGGACTATCCCTCCCATGGGCGGAGTTTGGTTTTAGTTCGTGGGGGGGGCTAAAGCATACTTTCGCCTCCCCGGCTGCCAGGGGCGCAATCACGGTCCAGAAGTTGGGGACCTACTAGAATGTCTGAGTGAGGGGGGAGATTGCGAGCGCCGAAGGCGCGAAGCTGCGATTGCCGAAGGCAAGAAGCCCCTAACGACTAGGGGGTATGGGGGAGCGTCGTAAGCTCCCCATCGGGGTCTGGGGCGGAGCCGCAGAAGCCGACGCAATTTTGAGCATATGATGCCAAATGGAGTACATTTTGGGCTTTAATTTACCTCAAATATTTCACCGATGATTTCGATATAAAAGTACCTAAACCATCTAGATCTGTGAAAATGTGACTTTATTATATGAAAAAACTGGACGTGACAAGGGTTTAAGAGAATTGAACGGAAAAGAGTAGAATAAGATAGAACAGTGTTTGTCAAAACTAGGAAAATCGGCAGGGAGGAAGCCTGAACGGGTCAACTTTCTCAGAATAACGTTAGGGCGTTTATGTTCCACTACAGTGGCAAATCCCCACCAAACAGAGGAGGCATAAAGTAGACACCACCTTAACAGCTACTCCCCTGATCCTCTGGAAACCGGACTCGCTTTAGAAGTTTGGAGATTACGATTAGGCTACGATTACAATTAATATAAGGTATGTGAAGAATGATACCTTTTAAGGAAGTCGAAGTTTTCGTAGTGATAAAGGACAACACACTTTTGCGGTGGGCCGCTAGACATTTTAGTGATTTTACTACGACAATCCGATCGATAATCACTTAAACAATTTTAAACTGCTTCAACACACAAGCACACAACACACACGCGCGTGCACGCACACACCCACGCACACACAAACATTCAAAGACTTTAGACCGAATTCCATTCCCCTTCCGTCAGGCGATCCGGGCCTAAGAGGCAGATGCATCAAGGCCTACGCTTAGCTTAGCACATCCTTGCAAGGATCCTAATAGTTTGTCCTGATAAATATAATACGGGCGTTAATGTGGCTGATGAAAGATTAAGGAGAATGAGATCGGAGGATATACATACATATGTATATTTATATTGATATATATATAATATATATGAATAGACATGCAGAGAAAGGGGGAGAGAGATGGTAGAGAGAGACAGATACAAATATAAAGAGACAGACAGACAGAAAGGCAGAAAGTGAGGAGAGAGACACTGTTTCAAATCATCTGATTTGACCTCAATCGACCTGTAACATTATACGCAAGGGAAACCAATTCTTTGGCTCTTTTTCACAAAGTCCATACTATGGTACATGTAATCACTATACACATGTAAAGGGCTAACTACGATATAGAATAGATCTTACACACGTACAAACTTTAATTTTATTCCAGCTATCTTTGTTATCATATCTGTAGACTGTTCACACGTGTAGACTTGTACGTAATACATTTACTGCTCCTTGTATACGGAGAATGGCGATCATTTAGGCGTACAATCGTCGCCAATTGACTGACGTCAGGAACGGATGATGATGACTGCTGATGATAATGATGATGATGATGATGAATGACTATTAAAATTTAGCGCTTAAATCATATTTTTATTGTATTAATGTTACCAAAAATGTTGTGAGAGCATACCCTGCCTCAGCGCCTCAGACCAAAAACTTGTGTGAGCATCTGTGCCTGTAGCGCCATAGGTTCCCGGGGCCCTGCTGTTAATCAGTACTCCCTCCTCGTGCAAAAGTATCCCCCCATGAGTCGTACGAAATCATCCCCATGCAAAAGTATTCTCTGCAACTTAATTGCAAATTGTGCTATCTAAGTCAAGACAGAGTTATAGGCCTAGGGTTGGAACAGTGGCGTCTACGAATGGGTGGAGGTTGGGGGAGAACGATCTCCCACAGTTACCAGAAGTGGGAAGTTTAACGTTTTGGATATAAACTGCGGCTTTCTTGATTTCTGATAATATATCGGCCTGCAATACGAAAATTAATACGATCGACCAAAGCGAGGGTTGTTCTTCTTCCTGTCCACAGATGCACCTCACAACGACGGAGATTCAACAGCGATCTTTTGTTGAACGAGCCTCCTCTTAGCGACGCCCGGCCTGATAAGCTCGCTTTTGTCTCATCATCGAGGATGTTTCGAACTACACGAGTATTCTGTCGAATTTCATTCATTCATTCATTTATTCATTATCTTTTACATAGTGTCTCTCTAAGATAACAACTCAGGGCGCTCCCAGCCCAAACCCGTCTTTCATGGCTTGGGAATTCTCAACCTCTTCGAAGACAGGATTGCTCTCAACTCTGATCTCGGTATCCTGAAGTTTCTTCAAACTGCGGCTATCGACAGCGCTGTATTTAACACGGGCCAGAACGCGAAGCTACCATGTCCCGCCGCCAAGACGAAACACTTACATGAATAGGAATGGGTGACCCGTCACGAGACCGTGTATGAACCAAACTCTTACAGCGCTCCTCAATAAGCTGGTGCCCTGCGCTTAGCTTTCGCGTGGCACTTTAGAAGTTTGAAGGTGACGATAACGATTTCAGACTTGAGGGTGGTACCTCCACCACCCAAAACAAGTTAAGGACAAGCAAGGCAGGCACACACACGACATCCAGCTTATTTAATAGCCCTACAGTATATCCTATGCAGACAGTCGTGCCCAAGTCTCAGCTTCTGACCGAATATGAATAAAAATAATAATTATTTATTCTCTAATGAAGCGCCTGACAAGCGTCCTGCGCTGCACATGTACAATTGTACATGTTTTGACGATTAAACAATTCACAAGAACACAAATTACAGAAGACGTAAATCAACAAAATTGCAGCCATGCATGGCGCAGGCTCATTGTACTTTTGCTGCCACCTAGGGAATGAAGGCATGAGCTAAACTCAAGCGGCCTTACGGGAATCGAATGAAGGACTCGAGTTCGATGATTTTCTGCAGGCGATGGCGATTGGGCTGTGTGGAGACAGTCGGGGTTTGCAGATTTATAGTCCCTCACAATTCGACCCTAAAAACTTCTTCCCCGGAAGATTCGAACCGCGCTTATTTCATTTAAAGAAAAAATCTAATTAATTAGGGCGCTAGATAGACAGAAAAGTCCCGCGTAGTAAAGTGATGAATATGGTATCCTTGGTCATACAGTTAACTCACACAAAACTCTGAATTTTCTGTTATTTCGGTTCCACATTCGACTGATGTAAATTCACTCAGAGGACTTATATAGCGCCCCTCCAAGAAATGCTACTCAGAGGCGCTCCCAGCCCAACTCCGGCGATAAAGAAAAGTTACAAAAGCAACTATTATAATAAAGGAGCTCAGCCCTTCAGATATTATTTAGAGACCAAGTCAAGGTATTATAATCAAATCAATAAACGATAGAAAGTGATTCAAATTCAATATAGAAACGTTTCTCGTTCTATCTAATATAATATTTCCATTTAAAGCCTATGTATTAAAAGGCTTTAAACAAAAACCAAACTATACGAAACACTGGTGATACCGGTCCTCACGTATGCAGAATCTTGGTGCATGAAAAAGGAGGACGAGAGAAGACTCCTGGTGGCGGAGATGGGATGGCTACGAGGACTACTGAATAGATCACGAAGAGAAAAGATACGGAATGAGGTGACACGAGAAGAACTGGGACAGAAGGAAACGATAGTGGAAAGAATAAAGAAACGAAGACTAACATGGTATGGACATGTGATCAGGATGGAGAACGGAAGAATGCCGGCAAAGGCGCTGCACGGAGAGGTGGAGGGAACAAGGAGCAGAGGACGTCAGAAGAAGAGATGGATAGATAACGTACTAGAGGACATAGAAGACAGAGGATGGGACTTAAGAAGGGCAATAGAACTCGCAAGAGACCGACCGAAATGGAGAAGTTTTGTTAGAGCCTCATCGTCAGCGAATACTTGACGGAGGAGAAAGAAAGAAGAAAGCCTATGTATTATTGGTTAGAGAAGAAAATTATTATTCAGAGCAAATTACAAAGATTATTAGGAAACCACGTTGTAGTATAATCGATTCACTAAATTGCAGAAGGTAACGCAATGTAGTACAACTATTATTGTACCAACGCAGTATTTCACAAACTGCCATTTTAAACTATCTCACTTTTCGCCATTTTAGACAAAAATATATTTTTCTTAAATCCAATCGCTAGGTGGCGATACAGAAGCGTAACGTAAGATTTCTCGCTTCTATTGGTATAATTAATCGCCTTTATCAAAGCCACGTATAAATAGTTACAAAAGTAACTATTTTAAAGGAGCTTAACAATTAATAATTTGGAGACCATAATGTTTCAGTATCGAGCTTAAATATTATTAGTTACACAAGAAAATCATAATCTAGAGCAAATCACGAAAAGGTTACTAGGACATCGTGTTGGTGTTGTAAAATCCAGTCCCTAGATGGCCGGAATTAACGCAATGTAATACAACTGCCACTGCAACCATGTAGTGTTTCAATCAATGTAATTGAAAACTATCTCGCATGTCTTAATTTTAGACAGTTATGTTTTACATAAATCCAATCGTTAGGTGGCGATACAGGCACCAGATACCAAATACATATTAAGTCAGCTAGGGGCCGTCCATAAAGTACGTCACGCTTCTAGGGGGATAGTTTGTGACAGGGGGAGGGGGGTCAGGCCATGTGTGACGTCACACATTTTTAAAAAATTTTATTTATAATTTATTTTTTATTTTTTTAGTAAAATTTCATAGCTTTAAAATAATTTTCAAAAATTTTCTGAAACATTTTAATTAGTTTTATGTCAAAATAGCATGAAATGCATATCTCCTGAGTGTGTTGTTCACGATTCCTCTCGCTAGGAGCGCTAGTAATATTGCTGTTGCGAAGCCTTGTTTATGTATAGCCTTGCTTTCGGCTTTCGGAAGTATTAGTGTGACGTACTTTAGGGGGTCCGAGTTTTGTGAAGTTTGTGACAGGGAGGAGGGGGGGTAAGCCACGTACTTTATGGACGGCCCCCTAATAGATACCCACCATCTACCAGCAACCAGTTACTTTCCAGTGTAAGAACTACCAGATACATACAAATAACCTTCCATCTTCCAGCTACCTACCAGGAACAAGTTACCACCTACCAGCTACTAGCTACCAGCCACCTATCAGCTACCAACTATCTACCAGCCACAGCTTCCAGTTACCGACCAGCTGCCAGCTAGCTATCAGCTACCATCGACCATGTACCTACCAGCTCTCAGTTACCAGCTACCAGCTTTCAGTTACCATCTACCAGCAACCGACCAGCTGAGAGCCACCAGCTAGCTGCTACGTAATAGGTACCAGCCACAAGCTATCAGCTACTTGCCAGCTGCCAGCTAAAAAAAATAAACAGCTACAGCTACCAGCTACCTTAGAGCTACCAGATACCAGCATCGTATACCAGTGGCCAGCCACCAGCCAGCACTACCTAGTATCTGCCATCCAGCTAGTAGCTACTAACTACCTACCAGTTGACAGAAACCAGGTATACCTACCGACTACAAAACTACCACCAACCTGCCATCTTCCAGTTACCACCTACCGTCCACCAGCTACTATAGCTAACAGCTACCCTACCAGCTACCATCTATCCGCTACCTAACAGCTACCTACAAACTACCAGCTACCTCCCATCTCCCAGATGCCAGATTCCAACTGCCTACCAGCTACCAGCTTCCAGCAACCTACCAGCTATGGTTTCTAGATACCAGATACCTACCAGATACTAGATACCAGCTGCGAACCAGCTATCTGCTACAGTTACCTACCAGCTACCTGTAACAGCTACATGTACCTTCCAGCGACCAGCTACCGGCTATCAGCAGCCCACCAGCAGCTAACTACTGTATAAGCTTCCATTTACCAGTCACCTACGAGCTACCATTCACCTGCTACCAGCTATCTGACAGCTACCAACTACCTACCAGCTAACAGCTGCCTGTCACCTACCAGCTACCGACTACCTAAAAAAATCCCCCCGATTTAGCGTATACATAATCCCCGCGGACATAATCCCCCCTCTGTGCAATTAGCCTATTTCAGCATGTAATTGATGAACCTTAATTGCCCTGTTTTTGTTCCCTATTCAGGTGATGACCTAAACTTAAGCCTTGCTAGCGTCATTCAGTTCGAAAGTTAAGACTTGTTAGTTTCAAGCGGTTATTCAGTTATAAAGTGAAGACTTGTTATTGTCATTTAGGTTCAAAGTTAAGACGTGTTAATGTCGTTCAGTTCTAAACTGAAAGACTTGTTAATGTCGCTAACTTCTATAATTAAATTTACAATAATTATTCACGAATGACAGTGGTCATCCGATTGACCGTGTATAAGGAAGACTTATAAAATGTAGATCCATGGAAAACGTAGAGCTGTTATATGCCAAATTAATCTTTGTCTACGGTAACGGCCTAGGTTGTCATAAGCTGTCGTTAAAGTGTGGATCCATGTAGATGCCAGAATCCTTAAATTAGTTAGAAATAGTTTCATCAACCAATCGAAATTCCATTTGGGCAGACTAGTATAATAAACTTTGGAATCAAACTATACGATTATATCGTATCCTGGGAGATTATGTCCTAGCTTGGTGGGGAGTTTATCCGGGGGGAGCTTTTGTCCGAGGGGATTATGTCCAGGGGGATTATGTCCAGAGGGGATTACGTCCAGAGGGAAATTATGTCCAGAGGGTATAATGTCCGTTCCCCACCGGCATTGCACCAGTAGCAGCCTTTACACCGGAACGCCGCTTGGGCTTTTATGTGGTTCGGGGCTTCCCAACCGAAGGCCAACCGAAACTCTGACTGCCTCGTCGTCCAGCTTCAGCACGCATTTGGCAACGGGGAGGGCCAGAAGCCAGTCGCCGGCGTGCGAGGCCGCGGTCGACCCGAGACGCGCCCTGTGTCCCGGGTCAGGGAGTGTGGCCCGAGGTCCGAAATGATTCTGTCCAGCAGGGGTCTGTCCCAGGCCGACTGTCTGTGAGCAAGGCCAGTTTTTGGGCTTTGCAGCGACCCAATCTCCTGCCATCGGGCCAGCGCCGTCTTCCATTGTAGATCCGGGAGGCCTTGTCGCTCGGCATGGTGGACTGAAGCCGATCGGTGCCTGCAGCGGGCGAAGCCAAAAAGCAGGAAGTGTCAGCTACGACACTGAACGAATCTTATGTCCGCCCTCCTGGATTGGGAGCGCAGCCTGGAGCCATGTCTCCTCAGTGAGCGGCAGTACAGCCTAAATCAATGCAGTTGAGCAATTCGTAGGACACTAAAGTGGTTCGCTGTCCACGGATTACTGTTTCATCATGAAACTTAACTTAGATCCGTCCACTCACTAATGTTTCATCTTGAAACTTATCTGAATGCTTTAAGTTTAAGCAGTTAAATTTTCAGGGTACGTGTATAGAAATCTGGCTTAATGTGCTATTGTAGGCTAAAGTTTTCAGGGTATGTGTATAGAAATCACATGAAATTTTCAGGGTATATGTATATACCCTGCTTTTTTCAGGGAATGCATACATTCCCCGAGTGAATCAGGGAATATGCATCTACCCTGAAAATTTCAGGGTACATACACATTCCCTGATTATACACATTCCCTGTAACATATACATTAGACCGCTACACTAATATCATATTAATTGCATTGTGTGGCCAATTGATGTAATATAGTCGTTTGTAATGACAGTTAAAATCATAAGGGCTAGCGCAGAGAGCGCCTCTGAGTAGATATCTTGAAGGGGCGCTATATAATTGTTCAGTTACATTACATTGCATTAGATTCATAGCTCACCAATCAATTTTTTAGCTTCCTTGGTTTAACAAACAGTGGCTTCTATCCCCCATAAACAACCGGGCTCAATTCATCCCCTTCCCCCCTCCCCGGCCGGACCTCCCCTCTTTCGCAGATCCCATATTGTCGACATCAGTTTTAGCTCATTTCTGATTATATAAAACTAATGTGTCTGTAATAATATTCATAGGTTTCGTCTGCTAAAATATCATCAATCCAACTTCTATTTATGCGAAGATTTCTTTTATCAATCCAGCTTCCATTCAGGCAAGCAATTATTTTCATCAATCCAGCTTTCATGTTAAATTGACCATATACAATGGATACCAATGCAAAATAATTAAAGCACCTACAATGGAGGATTACCGGTAAAGTTGTTCAATGTTTAACAGATGTGAATTAAGTAGATTAAAATCTCGCATCTGCAATCACTGAGATGCAACAAATTCATCAATCTATTCAACTCGAACCGAGCATTAATGCATTATGGCATGGAGAGGAGAGCATAGTTTTAAGTCGAAACCAATGTGACAGTAGATGTTTATTTTTGTCACTATAACTATGCAGACGATAATGTCGCGCGTTTAAATGCGAGAACTCCATAACACATTAAGAACAGTGTGTTAATAAAATCGAGCGACTTAATTGGACGGTGTCACCGGTTCATACTAATTTATAGAAGAAAAGTGGGTCTTTCACAAAACTGTGAGTGAACTCTTTAACTTGTAGAAAGTGTGATAAAATTGAAAAGAAACACTTCCCCCCTGTTTTTCACTGGTCTTAACTTGCGCCCACCTTGTATAGAGATAGAAGCCCCTGATGACAAATGCTTGAGTGTATGGAATAAGATCCTCTCTTCATCCAACACGTGGCCAATCTGTAATGGTTTATAAAAATGTTACGCATTAACTTGGTAGATGATGTCACTATTAATTAGCCTTATTAATTACTGTTAATCTGCTGGTTAAGTTGTCCCTTTCTCTTTTGTTTGTCTCTTTTCGCTTAATGGTTTCATATTAGTTTTATATTTGATGTACCATAGCAAATTCAAGGTGTTAACCGTTCTGTTATTATGTTAAGCTAATTATTAGCAAATAAATATCCCTGTTATCGGGAGTTTTAAAATCCTTTTTGGGCCTTCCTTGTCACAGTCCTGCTTGATAAACGGAAGTCAATCGGTTAACTGCATCCGTCAGCAAGTCTCCATTACTGACACAGAATGAAACAGATTTATCTCGTAGACGACGTTCTGCTGCATAGGCCTATTCTTTTTTGGTAATTTGATTAATCAAAGCTTCACATTCAAACGTATTAATGAAAATGATTTTGAACAGTTTCACAAAGTAGTACTTATTAACGCAACTTATAGCCAATATATACACTAACCAATACTGAATCCGACCATCTAAGCCTATGCAGAAAAAAAACTTGATCTACGAATAATGATGATGATTGTGTTTAGGGACGTCTTATGACAGCCAAGGTCTTTGACGTCTTCCCTCTGTTGTTTATCTTGTAGTGGTTGTCTTTTTTAGTTTTCCATGATTTAAAGATGAGGAGTCTGGCAGGCATATTACGAGCTGTTATCCCTTTCTCACCTCTAGTCGGGTTCTTTGGCCTCAATAAAACCAGCGGTGAGGCCTTCACCGTTGGTTTTATTGACTTAATCTACAACACTACTACATTATTTGAGTCATTTTCTGCTATAAGATCAATTTCACTTTTGGAGATGCAAGAAAATATTTCTTTAAAATGAATAATTTATTCATCTTATGTTGACCAGTAGTGTATGTAGTTAAGAAATATGGGTGCTGTTGCACACTAATATTCTAGTTTTATCAGTTTTTACAAGTATTTTGACAACACCCAAATTAGCAATGTCCACTCCGTTACCAAACTTTCTGTTCCATAAATTTTAATGAAAACTAAAGCTACACCAAATAACTACATGTTACACTGAAATATATTGTGTTACTTATCTACATTTCTAGTAAACTCAATATCAACTCAGTAACATGCAGCACAGCATTGTCTTGCACTAAAAGAAATGTCCACTCCGTTACCGCCACATTTACTCTACAAATAAATCCACAAAACCTTGTAATTATGCTTCACATGTGTGACGCCAAGGGTCAAAACCCGTCACATGTCGGTTTCTGACCTTTTTATTCAGTCATATTCTACAATTAATTTGCTTCAAAATACTTTTTACAGAATGAAAATATCTTCTTTCTAACTGGAGTTATGCTGTTTGATGCTTTCATTAATGTACAGCGCAGTGCGTTTGTCAGGCGCTTAATAAAGAAAAGATTATTATTATTATTATTATTATTATTATTAGTATAGAGTGAGAAAAACGTACAAAAATTTCAGAATATTCGTGTCATCAATGTTTTCATAATCCATTACTTGATTATTCTGCAATTTTACTGGGCAATAGCGGGCTACATTCTGTATCAAATAAAGCAAACGGCATCAAAATCGGGTTACTACTTTGCAAATTAGGAAAATTAACAGGTAACTGCTGAATTAAAGAAAATTCAATATTTTTGACCCCTCTCGCCTATTTCAGCTTCTAGTTCAATATCTAGGAAGCGACAAGCGATGGGTTTTGACCCCTGGCGTCAAGTGTATAGTTATGAAGATATATAAAAGGAAAGCCCCCTCAAAGACCGACCCACACCTCAGCGTGGTGAGGGGTTGTTAACAACTCAGTAGGGGATTGCCTGCAGAGGCTATGCCATCAGTGGTGAAGGCCAAGCTGAAGTACCACCTAGGGCGCTACGCGAGGTGGAAAGGCTCTGCAGGAACCCTGTAAGGTTGGCTAACGTGGGCGGCAAAGGCCTGGGCAGCAGCAGGTCTTGTATCATGGTAAGGCGGAAAATGAATTGAGGTATCATTAACGGCTTACACATGAAAAGTTCGATCATAGTGAGTTGTCATGATGTTGCTAAACTGTTGCACACCTAATGTATGCCTCCCCTGCCTGGTGGGGATATGCCAGTGAGACTGATAGGAATAAATTACAGAGTATGCTTAATAGGATGAAACGTAGAGGCTTCCTCTTATCTACTACCCCTAGCGTTGTAGATATGTCCCAAGCTGCTGATTCTGGTTTATTTCGGGCTATTTGTGGGGAATCATGTCATGTTCTCCGAGGAATCTTCCCGCCTACACAGCAAATCAAATATAACTTACGACCCAGAATTCATAATTTTAATCTCCCAATCAATGATAAATGTAATTACATACCAAGAATCTTGTTTAAAGATACATATTAATTGTATTATAATTACTTGTATCTGTTTTGAATTATTATCTTTAGCCTGTCTCTATAAGCTAATTGTGTTACTTGTAACCTGTTGCGTTTTGTCAACTGGATTATTTTGAAATTAAACGAATATGATGATGATGATGACAATGATCAACCACTGCGAGGTGGAAAGACGTGGGAACCTACCACCTTACTTTCCCAATCAGCAACATGGACAGTCACACACATCAAATAACATACCGGCTCGGACGACGCCCGGGTGAAAAAGGTCCGCGTACCCTGCCGAGCAACCAGGACAGGATCGAAGAAGACCGAGAATGGGATGGCTTAACAACATCAGCACGTAGATGAATATGCCTTTTCATCGATTGTTGACGGAGACGGAAGATAGAAAAAGGTGGAGAAGACTTGTCCATGGAGCGACCAACCCTCGGATCGAGGATGGTTGAAGACAAGACAAGACATAAAAGGAAAAGTAATTCTATCTTAACACACAAGATTAAAAAATATCTATTGCTGTAATCAAACATATTTTTTGAAGAAATGTCCACTCCGCTAACGTTACATGTTCACTCCTTTACTGCCATTTCCAATACGTTACCGTGTAAGAGGTAACGGAGTGGACAGGTAACGGAGTGGACAATTTCAACATAACATGAAATAAACTTATTATCGCCTACGTTTCGGACCACATTTTCAACATATCAATTTTATTCATTTAGAAGATGACAATCATCTGATAATTGTTGACTACATGAGCATCTTCAATGTAGATTAATTCTTGGTAACGGAATGGACGCCTATTAACCCATTTTGGACCAAAACTTTATTAAGAAATTTTTTTATGATCTGTGATAATTATTGGGGCGTTGATGGCAATGTTTGAACGTATGTATTATGTTTTTTGACTATTCTCAAATAACATATGCAAATTTGCATATGTTCGTTTTACGAACATTGGGCTAATAGGCTACTAACAACATGTGAAATATTGAACATGCATGAAATTACATTGTAACACAATAACGTAATAAAAATGGATAATTGGTGTTAAAACCAGCTTGGATGCGCTTCTTGTCAACACTGAAGCAGCGTTTGGACACAGTTGGACTCACACCGATATGGTCTAATGCTATGAACACTGGCTTGTTGTCTTTCCACAATGCCACCAGGACACTTCCATTGTATTGTCCCAGTGGCAGCAAAAACTGTAGGCCTATCCTCAGTGTTGTGAGGAGTACCATTGAAGTGAAGAAGTTGTCGAAAGTAAGGGTGTGACACTGTCGTCAGAAGCTACCAGACAGCTTGACTACCGAGGCTGTCATCCTCACCACGTGTTGAATCCTGTGTATTGATTGGTACTCCACAGCCATCAATTTAGGGTCCTTTATTGTTTATTACACACACACACACACACGCACACACACACACACACACACTCTCTCTCTCTCTCTCTCTCTCACACACACACACACACACACACACACACACAGACACACACACGCACACACACACAGACGCACACACGCACGCACGAACACGCACGCACACAGACACACACACACAGACACACACGCGCACACACGCACACACACACACACACACATATATATATATATATATATATATATATGATTTGGTTGATGCATGTAGCTCAAGATCAGAAATATGCATATGTAAATCAACGTTGACTTGACTTGACGCGATCAGTAGCGTATTGGACCAATGTTCGTAAAACGAACATGACCCAGATATGAAAATTTTGCGACTCCATTTATTACAATAAAATTACGCAAATGGCATGTGCTTTGTGCTAAATATGTGCACTTGTGAAATACCCATCAGCTCTGCGATATCACACATCGAACCAAAATTACAAATTTTCAAACAAAAGACGGTGAACATACTGGAATTGAGGTATTTAGCATAAGACAAAAACAGTTCAAAACTTTCAAAACAAAATTTTTTTGCGATTTATCCGACAAATCAAACCTTTCGCTTACATAAGAGCACATGAACAGAAAACTAGAGTGATGACCTCAACCAATTTGATGTCGTCAAAAAATGTGTTCGTAAAACGAACATTGGTCCAAAATGGGTTAAACGTATCATGCGTAGATTGCACCTTTCAAACCAAATTATTACCGCATCTATTCGAAAAGTCAGCATATAAACGGAAGTATAAACAAGCACAGACGTCATAAATGGTCTGACTAATTTGCACCACACCCAGATGTTGGTAAGTAACTAGTAGTGCAAAGATTTATGTACGGTAACGGAGTGGACATTATTTCAGGTGACAGCTGAAAATAATTCGTTTAGCCATAATAAGTAGGCCTACTGTTTCATTTAATGACAAAAGTATTAACAGAAAGGCGTTTCAATGCTGTTTACGAATCACATAAAGTTTTTGAAAAACTGTCATTTGATGTCGCATTTCTATAATGTTATTTTCAACGCTGTGTGAAAGTGACGGTAACGGAGTGGACAGTTTTCAAATTCAAACGCAGCGGGTAAAATAAACAGTAAAGCATATAACCAAAATAGCCATGGAAACAATAATCTTCTCAATAGTAAATTTATAGAAATAGTTGATTTGAAATAATTATGGCGAGTTTTATTTTAAAAATCGTCGTGACAACAGAAATGTCTAATTGATCTAATAGCAGAAAATGACTCATTTACATTAATGATAAAAGAATTTTTTGATTGTTTTTTGTATATGTTTTTGGGTTTTCAGTTTTTTTTAAACTACACATGTAAATTCTTATATTATACACAATTTACTTACACAAGGTTACTTTACGAAACATTTCAAATATATGCATGACTATATTTATGCAATAATTCCAAAGTGATATTTGATACATAATACATACTCTTACTGTTTTGATAGAAGAAGAGGAAATCCCCGTCTCCTACAGAATCTTACCATCGGTGATCCTACCAATATAAGTCTTACCACCTCCCTCTGCAGACCCGTGATCTGGAGGATGTTCTTTGTAGTGCAGTCGACTCCGAGTTCTTGGCACTTGTTCCGGAAAGTTCGACTGATGTTCTTCCGTGAGCATTCCAAGAGAAGGTGGTCGATGGTGTCCTGGACGTCGCACTCCTCGCAGTTTCCGTCAGGGTGGATGTTGATCTTGTGAAGCCACTGGTTCAACAGCACTCGACCCAAGCGTAGTCTGGATATCTAGACCTCATCTTCTTGGACCTTGCTGCCATCTTGACTCATTTACATTAATGGTAAAATAAAACTCGCCATAATTATTTCAAATCAACTCTTAGCGGGACTCGTCCCTTTGGGGTGACTATTGCTCCCACATCACCTTACTTTGTTAGCTTTTTTGTAACTCATGTTGACCTACTGTTTAATTGGTTATATTTTTCTTTGATCATTTATCTTCTTCATTACTCAAACATGTTGTACCTTTTAACTATGATAGAGTTGTGTTTAATTGTTTATGTTTGTTATGTTGTCTCTTATCGTTGGGAACAAAAAATTGATTGATTGAATTGATTGATTAATATGTTAAACCATACGTTTGCATTAAAGAATTCATACCTCTTGCTTCCGCGGAGTATCCATGTACTTGATTTTGGTTGACACGAACGGCTCGATCTTCTTGTAGAAGGCTACGAATAATTTATGATGCTCTGCACTTTATAGTCAACCAATTAACTTTGTTCTAGTTTTTGTTACCTCCGTCACTCCGTGGGCAAATTCCTTATTAAGCCCAATAATTCAGTGATTAAAAAATGCTTAGTTGTCTTTATCTTTATCTTTAAAAAGGGATATCGGTACACGGATTACATAATAAACAATCTACGCTTCGCGGACGATGCTGAAATACTAGAGGACTAGAGGACGATGCAGCAGAGTTGGAGCATACAACACAGATGCTGAACGATGAAGCAAGAAAATATGGATTGTTCATGAACTTCGATAAGACTAAAACGATGATATTTGGCGACAATGATGTCACTCAGCGGATTGTTGTGGAAGGAGTATAGCTGGAAAATGAAGAGAGGTTTACTTACCTTGGAAGCAATATGACTTACGACTTAGATTGCAGAAGCAAAATAAAGATACGATTAGCTAAGGGACAGCGTTGTTGAAAGCAATGGACAGTACAATCGGCACGAAACCCAAGATGGGAGTATTAAAGACATGATTAGCAGTATGATGTATGGTTGCGAGACATGGTTGCTAACAAAAGATTCGCTAAGAAGAGTGATAACATTCGAGAGAAAATGCTACAGAAAAATTCTGAGGATAAGATAGACTCAGAAGGTAAGCAACGAAGAGGTATTCAAAAGAGTGGAGATGACCGAGAACCTCATGCAGAAAGTTATTCAGCGAAAACTTGGATTGTTCGGACTATTTGTAGACTGAGAGAGGACAGAAAGATCAAGGCCCTAATGTTTGGAATAATGGAGGGTACGAACAAAAGAAGCAGACCGCATAGAGAATGGACAGATGACATTGAAGAGTGTTGTGGAACAAATCTGCACAAACTGTGTCACGCGGCTCAGTACAGAGTAGAATGGAGAGACATTCTGAAGAAGGCATGGAAGTGATGGAACACCTACGGGCACTGAGCGCATGGTTATTGATGATGATGATGATGATGATGATGATGATGATGATGATGATGATGATGATGATGATGATGATGATGATGATGATGATGATGATGATGATGATGATGATGATGATGATGATGATGATGATGATGATGATGATGATGATGATGATGATGATGATGATGATGATGATGATGATGATGATGATGATGATGATGATGATGATGATGATGATTTGATTAATGATGATGATGTCTCTTTATAGGACTATACTGGCTTCATGGACTACAATGCTTTATTTTCTTTAATTGATTATTGGCCTATCGATACTAAATAGGTTTGGTTTAGCCGTGATTATTTAATGGGTATACGCCTATTGTCCATAATTCTGTGAATGCCTAATCTTCATCAATGAATGCCAGAAAAGCAAAGGGAAGATCAGGAAGCCAGTACTTCATTTACAATCACTGGTTATGACTTTCCTGTTCTAGGTAACAAGGCCGTAGCCAGGATTTTGTTTCGGGGGTGTTTACTCGTTCTTGAACAAGCCGACAAGCAACCATGCACGTCAACCGTCTGTAAGGGGTTTGCAGGAGCGCTGTGAGATCTCAAAGCACTGTAGAGCTGCATCATCTAACTTCACATCACTCGAGTGCTCTTAGTTCTTACACCGTATATGTTAGTAAATGCAATATTTACAGGGCCGGATTAACATTTTGTAGGCCTGGTTCAAAAATTGTATAGTAGGCCCCTGATATATGTTCAACCAGATTTACCAAAACGACAAGTGTTGACGAAATTTAAATTAAAGAACAGATAGTTATGAATTTAAAACTGCTTAGGCTATGACGTACATTGACAATAGAAAAAACTGTCAACAATATCCTGAAAATCTAACTGTTCTACAATTTCACACTCATAAGTGTGTCAGTCTATCTTGTCCGGTTCCCGAAGAAATCTGTCCCTCCAAAGTTACTGTAGGCCTACAGCTTTTCGCCTCTGCGTCACCCTCATTGGCTCCTTCATCACAGCCCGACTTAATTACTGCTGCTCACTCTATGTTGGCCTACCAGCTCAGCGGCTGGGGTGCCTAGACTGGGTCTTACGCTCTCCCGCACGCAGTGTTGTTCAGTAATTGAAATACATGTAATTGAATTACGTAATTGAATTGCAGGTTCTGTAATTGTAATTGTAATTGAATTACATTTTAGGTCCAGTAATTGTAATTGTATTTCAATTACAATATTGCATGTAATTTGTAATTGATTGAAGTGTAAATTACGAATTACTTTCACAAAGTCAGCAAAGATAACAGCCCGCCTCCCGTTTACTGAATAAACTGCTCTGCATTATGTTTGCATGGCAACATAATTGTCAACATTATTCTGTCCTTACACCCCTCTACAATCTTACAGCACTCTTTGATAGAACCCAAGGGCAAGGGCTGACCATCATTATCAGACTATTCATGCAGTTATGCACTCTTTCTTAGCTAACTTACTGCGACTGCCAACAGATAACAGAGCTTCCATCTTCAGTTTCAGTTGAGGGGCTCTTTAGCACTGCTGGACAAATTGACTCACTCAACCAAGCGCGATCAACTAAGTTCTCTCTAACAGACTATCATTTTAAAAACTTGTTTAATGGATCATCATTGTAAATCATATTTCGGATACTTATAATACAACTTAACGTATAGATTACAATTTACAGGTCATTGGCCCATTGGATGTTTTAGTTTAAAATAGAGTATATTAAAAAATTATACAACAAATTCTTAATCTTTTGCCAATTTTAAAGGAATAATTGAAAAGTAATTGGCAATTGAATTACAATCAAAATGTAATTGTAATTGAATTACTTCCAAAATCAAGTAATTGTAATTGTAATTCAATTACATTTACAAGCAAGTAATTGCAATTATAATTGAATTACATTTCCAATGTAATTGATACAACACTGCCTGCACGCCTCATCGGACGCGATAATAATAATCACCACTGCTGGATTAGGACAAATCTCTGGCTGGCGGCTGCATACTAGACGTGCGCTGCACTGGCTCCTCTCCAGCAGCGAAACGCATACCGGATTGCTGCTTTGGTATGGCGGTGCCTGTTGG
This sequence comes from Aporrectodea caliginosa, assembly GCA_020284085.1. Lineage (NCBI taxonomy): Eukaryota > Metazoa > Annelida > Clitellata > Crassiclitellata > Lumbricidae > Aporrectodea > Aporrectodea caliginosa. Next base: position 353,347 of record JACEVL010000425.1, on the reverse strand, counting down.
GTTTTGTCCCAACCTACTTTCGCAAGTTGTGCTGCCCTACCGCAGGCGACCCGTGTCGTCGCTCCCTCCGCTCTAACGAGCGGGATGTGCTTCTCGTCCTTTTCGTCTGTACATCAATCAGCTAGACAGAACCGCGCCTTTTCAATCGTTGGCCCCTCGCTCAGGAGAGCTGCGTTTGCTTCCCAGGGTTTTTGCTGTCAGTTGACAGGTTTTGTTATTTGTTGTCGGATTAGACTTTTTATCATTGAGTTTGTATTTTCAAACAAAATTTATTTTTATTTTTCAGTGTCAGATTTTATTTGTGACAACATGCCCCATCTGCGAGACAACATACCCCGATGTCGGGGCAAGTTGTCACATGTTGGGGCTCATGTTAAAACTATTTTATGAAATAGTGCTTCTTAATATTTGTGATTATTTTGCGTTTTACTTGTTAAGGAATAGTATGCCTTGCCAGTACATTCTTAGGGTTGGTAATAGCTTTATTAACGCGGTGTGCATAAAAAAAGTGAAAATTGAGACAACATGCCCCTTCCTGCGCGCCCTACATACACCACATACAATCTACGAACTCGGTCCCACGGATACAAACTGCCTCCAAAGGATTATAGGAATTTTATTCCCCGACTTCTCTATAAGAATAGGCTATATATATATAGGCCTATATACTGACACTATTGAGTAATTTGAGGAGCTCACGGGGAGGTTTGACTATGCGGGCTATAGCCGCCTCAGAATATGACGCATAATGCACTATTGCTTGTTTAAGTTGCCGCTGTGTCAACTTGATTCTTCTTCTAATAAACGAATATTTTATTAAAATGATGATACATGCACTGAGGTTCTGCGCGCCGTGTGGGGCCCGCCGGCCTGCTAAGCTGGCCTGCTGAAACCTAATGCGACAGCTGACCATGCACACGCGCAGACACGAGCATCCGAATGCATTAGTTCGTGTGCTGGTGTGTAGGCTACAAATTCATGAAATTGGGTTATTCATTGGCAACAGCACTGCCTTACGCAGGAAAGCTTCAGCTCGGCGAGGGTAAGGTTGAGCAAGCGGCTGATGAATGTAGATCTGACGCTGATGGTGATGTGCGTATGAGGCTACAAGCATCCTCAGGCCTCAGCAGTTTAAATTGTCGCGGGAACCCTAACGGCCTGACGGAGCTAACGGAATGCATAAAAATTTTAAGGTAGCATTCTAATGGTAGGCCCCTCATTTGTGAAAGTGTTAGTAGGCCTGGGTCCGTGGACCCACTGGACCCGTGGTTAATCCAGGCCTGAATATTTATATTAGGCCTATATGTTATTTGATTTCGGGGGTGTTTAAACACCCAAAACACCCCCCTAAATACGGCCTTGCTAGGTAATAACCTGACACCAGCTGACAATAACAAACAACTATTTTGCTAACCAGATGAATAACAGAAAATCAAGCGCAAGGTCATATCAGTTGATCGACACCAGTAATGTGAAGGGTAGGCCTATGCCTAATCCGCATCAATAATCGCATAGAAGCCAGTACTATAGCTCGTATTAGGAAGCCAGTACAGTTAAAGTTATTCGCATGCATTGTTTCAGACTACTTGTACAGCTAATAAGCTGGCCTGATACATCTGACGCTAATAATATTGAACGACCAATATCCAACACAATTTCAATGGTAGGTCTAACCATAGAAGAATCATCGTGAATCTAATTAGCGCTAGTTGGCATAAAGAATACAGTATCAATAAACGAATGGTATAGCATTATTGATCACAGAATCTTTTCAGAAACCAGTGCTAACTAGCACCACTAAAAGTCTACTTGTAGAGAGGGTCATTTTCTTAATTATATAACAATGTGTGTTAGCCTATCTTTCCACTGCGTTGTGGTGTGATTAAATGCTGCACTTAGTACAATAGAACATTTTTTCACAATTTTCTTATTTGATTTCATATTTGTTTCGTGTCCAATTCAACTAATAAACTTGAAAGTAATTTATTTAAGAAATGCACATATTAAATATTATTTAAACTTACTGTATATAGAAAAGCAACTGAAAATAGAGAATCGATTTTTTAGGGGGAGACTTTGTATCGTGGAAGGGGCGATATTATTTCAATGGGGGAGACTCTGTTCTGATTCAGAGTCTCCTGGGGAGACATTATTACAGCCAAGGGGAGACTCTGTTTCGGGGGAGACTTAATATCATGACACCAGCAGCGCTGTCACCGATATGTCGAACATTCAAACTGACATGAAACGGTTATGCTATTGACCCGTTGTAATAGACAGGTCTGAGAGGTCTGGTTGGCTGTTTCTGTAATTGTAGTGTCGTGAGTCTTATTAGTATACATGTTCATGATGTTCTGGGTAGCTGATGAGTACTTCCAAATCTTTGAAGATTAGTAAAGTAACTAAAGTTTAACGTTTTAATACTGAATTCTTTTAAATTTGAATATGCTACAACATTATTGGACTATAAGCATTCAATAATAATTTTCTTCGTTATATATATAGGTATATATATATTATATATATGTATATGTAAGTTATGCTGCTTGATGCGACGAACTCAAACATTAATATTATTTATTCGACCTGCTGAATAACTTTCATGACCTCGACGCGACCTGCTGAAATTGTATTGTTGAAGGTGCGCTATGGAAACAAAATTTATTTTCAGAGTTTCTTTAAGAAATAAATCTGTGAGACAATTATTTTGGATCCGCATTTGACAGGCACGAAGGATTTGCCTGAGGGGTTAGCATTTTATCCTATGTGGGAAAATGTCTGCCTTATACTCCAGTTCCTGCTTTACCTGGTCGTTTCTCCGTTCGGTCTTCGGTCTGTGGCCACTTGGTTGTCTCTCGAAAGCTTACCTCCACGGCCCATTCTAGGAGTTTCGCTTCTGTGGGCCTCTCCAGTTGGAACCGACTGCCTCAGTCCCTCGTGGCTCACGTCCTTTCTCTTTCTCTGACCAGTTCCGTAAGCGCCTGCAAATGTCTTTTTTTGTCAGTGAAGACACTGGCCTCGGTTGGAAGAGCCCTTGATTAAAGTGGCGCTTTATAAATTCTCGATTACGATTACGATAATATAGGAAAAATGGCCAGTTTAGCCCATGAAACCCATTATATACAGTATTAGTGGATTAATTTTCTTGCAGTTGAGCTGAGTATGGCTTGGTTTTGGTGAGCCTCGACGTTACAAACAAATATAATAATAATTACTGGCATTTAATGCAACTTGACCAGGTCTAGCCAATCCAGACAGTTCATAATATATTCAACTGGATTATCTCCCTCCTGAGCAATCGTCAGGGATGGGCAGTAATTTAATTGATGTAATTGAAATAACGTAATTTGAATTACAATTGTAATTGGTAATTTGTAATTTGTTGCTCTGGATCAATGTAATTTGTAATTTGTAATTCAATTACATTTTCCAAAGTAATTTGTAATTTGTAATTGAATTACATTTTACTGTGTAATTTGCCCATCCCTGGCAATCGTATACTCATTGCACCAAGTTCCGTGGACTTTTATCTGCACTGGCTGAAATCAATGCCAGCATAATTCAGGGTTCTCGCATGGGTCCTTTAAACTTCCTGGTTGCCATCTCCGGCCTAAAACCTCTCTATAGCTTTAATCGTATTTTCAAGTATGCTGATGACATATTGGACAACAAATTTTAGTGAAAGTCATGCCTCTGATATGAAATTTGAAATTTCTGATTGGTTTCAGTGTGCTTGACACGAATATGACAATGAAATCAAAGAATTGGGTAAAGTTTCTAAGAAATCAGCAATAGTTGCTATTGTCATAGAACAATACGTACATATGACAAGTAGCAGTAAAGGTCCGCTTCTACTTCCGAGGCTGCTTTGCCTGTCTCTTGTATAGCTGCTCAGGATTATCTCTGGCAAGCGTTCAACAGTAGTCAGCCAACATGGAAGTCGACCAGTTTCCCTGATATCGTGTCTCCATAATTGCAATGTCTTGGTGAAACCGATCACCGTGCTCACAACTAACCATGCCGCAGTTGTCGGGGAAAAAATCCAAGTGGGAATGGAGAAAGTGAATTGTTAAGGACATATTGCAGCCAATTTTGTGATACATAGACAACATGTCCTCAACCAATTCCTTGTAGTTTTCTCCTCTGACATTCCCGAGGAAGTTCAATGACACCAGACGAAATGCATCCCAAGCTTTATTCTCGTCACTGTGAAGCAGGTTGTCGAACATCTCATCTCTGAATAGCTGACGGATCTGAGGACCAACAAAAACTCCCTCTTTAATGTTTGCTTCTCTGAGTCGAGGAACTTTTACAGAAAAGTACTTGAAAGCTGATCCAGTCCTGTCCATGGACTTCACGAAGTTTTTCATCGCACCAAGTGTGATTTGTAGCGATGGTAGCAGGATTTTGGGGGTTTCACTAGTGCTAGGCGTTGTACATTATTCTCTCCGACGTTCAGAGATTTCCTCTCAGGCCAGTCTCTCCTCACATAGTGCAAAGCCATCCATACTTGCTGTAATGAATACAGTTCAACAGGTGTTTTAGGTTGTCGTAGTTTCCTTTGTGTGGACAGCGTGTCCGACAGGAATGGATGAAAGTTGGTTTCCATTATGCAGCAACACCGCTTTGAGACTCAATTTCGCAGAGTCCATGAATAGTCGCCATTCTTGAGGGCCATGTTTAATTCCGAGGGCATTAATCAGGCCTTCTACATCGTAGCAGAAGACAAGGTCATCTTCCTTGCTGAAATAATCCTCAAACTGCTCATGACGAGTGCGAAACGAAGTCACTCGGACATTTTCCTGGAGAAGATTCCATTCTTGAAATCTGGATCCTGCATTACAAAGTTTGGTCACATCTCTGCATTTTATGCGTGATGTCCTTCGCTGGCTCCCGGTCCAGCAGCGCATCCATTATAGGGTCTCCTCCATTGTCTGGCACTGTGTTCTGGGCAGAGCACCTGTCTATCTCCTGGAGCTCTTTACTTTAACCTCGGCCTGCTCAGGTCGCCGATCTCTGCGCTCGGCCTCTAGAGGTGACTTCATAGTTCCGCATGCTCGCTCTGCTACTAGACAGCGTCGGGCTTTCTCGATCGTTGGTCTTTCTTTTTGTAATAGCCTCCCGTCTGACCTTCGTTCTCTCCCGCGAAACCTCTCTGGATCTTTCTATAAACTACTTAAGACTTTCCTCTTTGACCGGGCCTGGGTCGGGAGCGCCTCTGAGTAGTTGTCTTGAAGGGGCGCTATATAAATTTCATAGATAGATAGATTGCATCAGACAATGATGCACTGCCTACGGAGGCGTGTGTATGGCTGGCTGATGCAATACGACGCAATATGTTGCAATATGTAGTTTGAAATGCAACGTTGCGAAATGGTTACATATGTACTCAATGCATACTGAGACATTTATACGTAACCATCTCTGTCTCTCCTAAACGAGAGCCAATCGACAAATTTTACTGTCATTTTTGTGCTCAGCACCTCAAAATTAGTAAAGATTTGCTATTTTCATTTAAAAGGCATTTTGTGTACTGTCCAGTGTGACTGCATTCTTGTGATCTTGGCTTCTAACATCTCCACTACAGATGCAGAATTAGATCATGTTAGTACCTGGGTTATAATAATAATAATATAATAACATGGCTTAAAGTGGTTCAGAAGACTGTAAATCTGTGTGAGAACCACCACCGATACATGAATTAATATCCAATCTGCCCAAGCTTGTTCTTGAAATTGTTGATTGTCTCCACCGAAACTGCCTCCTCACTCAGCTCGTTCCAGGCATTTATCACTCTGCTACTAAAAAATCTTTGTTTAATGGCGCCTTCGGACTTCCTGAATATCTTATATTTGTGTCCCCTTAATCCTTCTCTCTCAGCCAACTGAAAGAATCTTGAGTATGGCGTTACTTCTTTGTTAGTCATCAACTTGTATGTCTCTATTAAATCTCCTCTGCATCTTCTCTTCTCTAGTGTTGTCAGTCCACAATTCAGCAATCTCTCTTCATACGTCAGTTTTCCAAATCCTCTGATCATCTTAGTTGCTCTCCGTTGCACCTTTTCCAGCACCTCCTTATCCTTTTTTGTGTACGGACTCCATACTTGAACACAATACTCCAAGTGTGGCCTGACCAGAGTTTTGTACAGGCTTAGAAAGATGTTTTTGTCTCTGCTGATTACAGGGATTCTTAAATGTAATCTCCACCTGAATCACTCAAAATCCTGTGAGATTGTATTTACCAAACCATTTCTGTGTTTGGCGGCCATCCTGGCCGCCATCTTGGAAAGTGGTATTGACAGACAATTCTCACTACAGTAAATGGATTCCTTGACCCCTGAACTATGAAAGTGGATGGTTCATTTGTCATTGTAGCATGCCTATGAGCTGAAATATGCATATTTCTGTGTTTGGCGGCCATCTTGGCCGCCATCTTGGAAAGTGGTATTGACAGTCTATTCTCACTGCGATAAATGGATTCCTTGACCCATGAACTATGAAAGTGGAAGGCTCATTTGTCATTTTAGCATACCTATGTGCTGAAATATGCATATTTCTGTGTTTGGCGGCCATCTTGGCCGCCATCTTGGAAAGTGGTATTGACAGTCTATTCTCACTGCGATAAATGGATTCCTTGACCCATGAACTATGAAAGGTTCATTTGTCATTTTAGCATAGCAATGTGCTGAAATATGCATATTTCTGTGTTTGGCGGCCATCTTGGCCGCCATCTTGGAAAGTGGTATTGACAGATTATTCTCTCTACGATAAATGGATTCCTTGACCTATGAACTATTAGAATTGATACTTCATTTTTTATTGTGCGTTACCTATGAGCTGAGATATTAAAAATAGCTTTGGGGCAAAAAATTACCCCTCTTCGTCCTCCGTGTATCGTAAAATGTCTTCGTCCTGCGAAGGTTAAGCCCAATGGCTTTCCAATCGAAGCTGAAGTCCAACCTCTTCAATAAATCTTACTCTGACCCATCTCATTAGCCGCATTCCCATTTCAAATTAGTGTTTTCTTGAAGTGGCGTTATATAAATTTCAAAATTTCATGTTACAGCAACATTTACAATTTCAATCACCCTGAGCACAGCACACCGTAACAGCTCCTATGACTCCCTCCATCGCTATTCTTCTATGGATACAAAAGGATCTTGAACTTGTTATGATATCTCTGAACAACTCTGACTTTAGGTAATATCCTTAAAGAAGCAGATGTTCCTTTGAATGAAGGTTCAACACAATGATCTTTCTTTAGCTAGTAAGCCGTCTGCCACTGTATAATGAATAAAATATTGCAAACTGACATGCTGAATTTCTTTTATTTCGAAGGAAACACAGTATTGTTAATCAATTACAAATTTTAACGTCAACATCTAAATTATAATATTGATCAACATTTCCAAACAGACTCTTGTTAGTAAGAGTTAATTTAATGATATAATGAAGAAAGTTTAAAGATAAAAGCTAAGCTTCGACAGTATGCGACAAATGTTTCCTTGCCATCGGACGTGTAGTCAGTAGAGGTCCAACACGATTGTTTGGCCTTACTGAGGTTGAGGCTTAGGCAGAGGTACACTTTTAAAGTCCACAGCAGCTGCGCCAGTTAACACAGGGCAGTCAAGAAGAAGTTCCGAGATTTGGAGATTGAGGAAATATTTTGCCTTTACAGAGCAAGTTTTCTGAAATACAAGGAACACGCATTCATTAAGATATCCACACACACTGTTTGTTGAACGTATCAGACTGTCTGCTGCAATGACAGACGGTTTGCAATGATTGCTCCTCTTTGTCTGACTTCTCAAAGTTTCTTCTATCTATTGTAAACCCGCGTAGGCAATAGCGAGAAGATGCCTTTATGATGACGCTATTGAAACACTGAGACACTAATTGGTCTCGGTTGCAAGAGGAAACACGGCTTTAAGCATTCACATACAAACAGCAGACCACTTTCTTGTCTTTACGGATTGCTCAACTGAGTTGAAATCGGAAGGTCGTCAGTAGTACCACGACTACGAAGCCAACTATCGAGCAATAATACTGGTGATAGACTGGTAGTATAATAAGTTTCAATTTTTATACGATTTATAATGCGGTCTCTCTAGGAAGAAACTACTCATGGACACTACCAGCACGACAGCCCCGATGAAATGGTGAGCTTTAAGGCAATGAGTTCAAATGTTCTAACTTTTGACTAGTGCGTGGGTGACTGTTCTAAAATGACGTATACCCTAAACGGCAAAAGCCCTATATTACTGCCTTGTTCCAACCCAAGAGGTGGCGATAGTTACTGTATAATGATGCTTAACATAGATGGTTAGTGTCGCCTCCTCCTTTATCTAGACTTGGGACTGGCACCATCCGAAAACGGCAGTGGCGGAACAAAATAAGCAAGAGGGTATTGCAGTGGTGTATAGTGTGTGGAGCAGAAACCGGAAATAGCAGCAGGTCGAAACAGAAGCAATTGAGATACCGGTGATGCTATCGATAATGAAGAGAATACATGATAGCGAACATTTTTGTAGAAAATCCAAATGACTTTTAGCGCTAATTCTGCTTCTCTGTGAAATCCACCACGAAACACTTAGAATCCGTGATACTTTTAATTGTGCCCCTTGGCTACTCAAAATGAATTTGCTTTAAAGATAAATCCAGTATAGAAGCGAAAATGCAAAGATGGCTGATAGATAAATCATCAGTGATACCAACCCTAGTTGGATAGCCTTCGCCTAGGCCCAGACAGTTCAGGTCAACATGTACACACACTTGTACACCACCGAGATATGTCAGCAACTAAAAGGAAAATCAAACTGAGTCGTCATGTATTTTACATGACAGAGATTATAATGTGACAAGCTGATTTGCAAGCAAGGTAAATTTGCGCAATTATTATTTTGTAGTAGTGCTGAATGAGCCTAAGCTAACATTTTTCTTGAAACTGAATTTTGCGACTTGGAGGAATGATGTTGACCAAGGCGTAAAGCGAATAACAGAAAGGAAATACTTCCTCATTGTGTTGAAGCTGTTCCGTTCTTAATTTTCTTTTACTTTTTGTATTTCGTATATGCCTAGTTGACATGTTTCACAGCTGGACACTATTCTTAAAATGGAAATACATTATTTTTTGCTAAAGATCAGTGTGCTGTTATGCCATCTTTTTAAGTCATTCAAGTCCAGGCTCCAGACATATTACTTCGAAAAAGCGTATCTCTGACTCAGTGTTGAACTTGTTAACGCGGCCTTGTAACGGCATATGCCGTGTTACGGCGCTGTGGAAATTGCCGTAGTCATTCATTCATTCATCCCTAATTACTTACTCTTCCATTCACCTATGCACTAACTCATCATCTCTTATTTTCACCTCTGATTCACCCTTAATCAATTTTGGCATCACTTTCGACCCACATCTGCCATTTTCAAATTACGTTTCAAACTCCTCAGCTATCGCTACCTCCGTTGTCCACTCCAAGCTTCATTATTATAATTCCCTTTCCCTGAACCTTAAATCCACCCAAGTTGAAGAGTCTGTATCTAATCCAAAAGTAATCTGCCGGGCTACCCGAACTGTGACGAGGACAACCACGCAGCATCATATCGCTTTTCCTCAAATCACTTCATTGGATTCAAATCCCTGAACACGATCTCCTCAAATCACTATTTCTAACATAGGCATTTTGCAACACTGTCAACCCAAGTGCCTTCGACAATTCTTCACTCACTAGTCACCTCGGGCACACCCGATCCTCCTCCTACCATACTGTATTTCGTTCTCCAGTCACTATTCGTTTCAAGTTCTCTTACCGATCGTTGTAAAATGCTGCATCTTAATTAATGCAATCTTCCGCTTGAAATCCACAAATTCTGCGTTGCTTTACCAATGCCACCGCTCATTCATCGTCATCTGCGGCAAGCTACGCTATCCACTGCACCATCTCTTCAATAATTCATACCCTGATCCATCATCTTATCCATCATGAAATCTCTCAATAGCCTACAAACACAAACCGTCTTAGCGGCTTCTGTGTCTCCTTCTCTACCAGGTCATATGGCAACCAGATTTATTTTGTTCTTCACTCGGCATATCCGGACAATCTCTCTGACTTGACGTAGCGTGGTGAACAATCTGGTGTGACGCGTTTAGCTACATTGTAATCTAATGACCTTTTGACACCGCAATCATAGTGTGAAAAGCATCAATCTAACTAAATCTACTAAGCATTGTGTTTGATAAATTGTGAGTTGCTAAAAGCATTGTTGTTCATAAATTGTGATTTCGAGTAAATACCTGTTTCCAATCAACGTTCACTCCAACAACATTGCATTCCTTCGCAGAATAATTAGTCCGGAGGGCGATCTGAAGCACATTTGTCAGCAAGATACTAAGCGCCTGCATAACCTGGTCCAGAGTTGCCCCTACGGTCTGGACTATGCCGCCAAGGAGATCGTTCAGAAGTGGTAGGAGTTCGCCTGAAATCGATGAGACTGCTCCTCCTGCTCCTCCTACTCCTCCTACTCCTCCTGCTCCTCCTGCTCCTCCTGCTCCTCCTGCTCCTCCTGGTCCTGCTCCTGCTCCTCCTGGTCCTGCTCCTGCTAATAGGGGACCTAAAATCGGCAGGCTTCTTATAATGTCACCTACAAGCGGTAGGCTTCCTACTATATCGCTTATAATCGGTAAGCCTCCTCCTCCTCCTCCTCCTAATAGGCCACCCACAACCGGTAGGCCTCCTACTACTCCTCCTAATCCTCCTCCTCCTCCTCCTCCTCCTAATAGGCCACCTACAACCGGAAGGCCTCCTACTATTCCTCCTAATCCTCCTCCTCTCCTCCTCCTCCTCCTAATAGGCCACCTACAACCGGAAGGCCTCCTAGTAGTCCTCCTAATCCTCCTGCTCCTCCTCCTCCTCCTAATAGGCTACCTACAACCGGAAGGCCTCCTAGTAATCCTCCTAATCCTCCTCCTCCTCCTCCTCCTCCTCCTCCTCCTAGGCTACCTACAACCGGAAGGCCTCCTGCTATTCCTCCTAATCCTCCCTAATGCTCCTCCTCCTCCTCCTCCTAATAGGCTACCTACAACCGGAAGGCCTCCTGCTATTCCTCCTAATCCTGCTAATGCTCCTCCTCCTCCTCCTCCTAATAGGCTACCTACAACCGGAAGGCCTCCTGCTATTCCTCCTAATCCTGCTAATGCTCCTCCTCCTCCTCCTCCTAATAGGCTACCTACAACCGGAAGGCCTCCTGCTATTCCTCCTAATCCTCCTAATGCTCCTCCTCCTCCTCCTCCTTGTAGGCTACCTATTGAACGCCACCTTGTCCTCCTTGAAGGTAACCTGTATTGAACGCATTGTGGGTAACCGACGTATTGACTAATCCTCCTTGTTGGTAATTTTGACCGCTCTTTGTCCTCCTTGTCCTACATCTTGTGGGTAAACGTATTGAACCGTGGGTAACCGACGTATTGACCGCCACCTTGTCCTCCTTGTTGGTAACCGTTTTGACCGCCACTTTGTCCTCCTTGTTGGTAACCGTTTTGACCGCCACTTTGTCCTCCTTGTTGGTAACCGTTTTGACCGCCACTTTGTCCTCCTTGTTGGTAACCGTATTGACTGACACCTTGTGGGTAAACGTATTGAACGGCACCTTGTGGGTAAGCGTATTGAACGGCACCTTGTGGGTAAGCGTATTGACCGTGGACAACCGATCCCTGCAGGCCGAGGACGACCACGATCACGGCGAGGAAAGCAACCTTCATGACGACGTCTTCTGAATCGAGAGATGAGAACTGCTGAAGAGACTTCTTCTGTCGGAGTCTGGTAGACTCTGATGATTACTGCATCTCTACGGCGACTTTTATAGCCAACTTTCCATCAGTCTGACAGCTTGTTGATGCAACGGTTGATGCGTTTATCGCTGCATGTCAGAGCGCCATCTGTCGTTATTTTCTAGAAAGAACGCATTGTAATCGATCGTTTGGTGTAAAGTTTTGCGTTGGGAAACGACACGTGATGCGCCACGTCTAGGGTATCACTCTGAACTGACAAGTTAGACATAAAAACTTTTATATGCATCAATGCAACTGTTTTTATTCGTTCAGCCGAAATGTCGTGAATGCAACAAAATAAGATTTATTTGATCGGAGATGCGCAGATTTTCTGCTTATGCACTTTATACGTTTAGCTGTTCTGTGATGTTTATACCTCGTAATAATAAACGAATGTGTGTGCGTGTACGTGTGTGTGTGTGTATGCGTGTGTTTGTGTGTTTGTATGAGTGTGTGTGCTTGTGTGTGTATGTGTGTGTGTGTGCTTGTGTGTGTGTGTGTGTGTGTGTGTGTGTGTGTGTGTGTGTGTGTGTGTGTGTGTGTGTGTGTGTGTGTGTGTGTGTGAATGAGTGTGTGTGTCTTCCTTCGTATTCTTCAAATCATCCAGGTTTAACTTATCAATGCATGTAAAGATTGGATACGTAGAAAGAATGTATGCAGGCCTTTTGTTTGTGTATGTGTATGTATGTATGCTTGTATGTTTGTATGTATATAGGCCTATGCTTTATGTATATTTGTATGAATGTATGTGCGGTTGAATATATGCATGAATGTACATGTATATTATTATTATTATTATTATTATTATTATTATTATTATTATTATTATTATTATTATTATTATTATTATTATTATTATTATTATTATTATTATTAAATAAATTTGTAACGCGCGCAAGGTCACACCGAAATGTGAATCTGGTGTGTAGCCTACAATGGTATTTATGCATTTATTAATATATAAATATATGTATGTATGTATGTATTAATGGATTTATGTAGGTATGTGTTGATGCATGTATGCACGATATTTACATATATATGTAAACAAATATATATATATATGTATGTTTATATAATCCTATCTAGTCACCTAAAATAGAGCGTATTAAATACCGCAAAAGTGCACTGATTAGGCTGGCCGTGGTGGTATTAAAGTTCATTACAAACTTGAAGATATTGTCAAGTTAAGAGTCAGCACTTTTAGTTCAAGTTACAATACAATACAACACAATACAACCGCCTTTGATATCGCCCTTCTTCCAAAGGTGGCCCAAAGCTCAGAAGTGCACACGCCTCGGCGGCGCAGAAGCAATTATATTGCAGAGCAATTGTGCGCGAAGGACTTGCCTCAAGGTCCCTACACAGTTAAACCACCCCGGACTAGGGTCGAACCCGTACGTACTCTCGGCGTTACTGGTCAACCGCTCTAACCAGTCGGCCACCATTGCATGGTGTATACGGAACACTTCCTGGTTGTGAACGGAAGCAGCGGTCGTGTATGATAACTGGTAGCGTCAGTTGCACGTAGTAATTATGTAAATAACTAAGTTAACTAAAGTAAAAATATTTAGTTAAACTTTTTCCAACTTTGCAACAAACTTGTTTCGAAAACATTTTCACAATGATGCAGAGCGTCAATGACAATTTCACTTTCACACTATGTACATGTAATGTGTACTAGTACAGATCTACAAAAAGTCATGAAGCAAGTTGGTAATGCAAAAGATGCATCGTGCAATGCAATGCAGTTCACTTGACTTGAGTAATAAAACTTACTCATGACAATCATTGCGGAAGATAGTTGCTGATTTTGTTACTTAGTACAGATCTAAAAATATTAGTTAAACTTTGCAAACCCTTTCCAGCCCAAATTAATTGTAGCGATCCAAAAACATTTTTTTCTATTAAATCTCATCATTCCCACCTAAAATAAGCAAAAACCAAACTTTTTAATTTTTTTCGCATTTTTTCCGCAATGTAAACATAGGACCATTTGGACCCAACTGGCGGACCAGTCCATTTTTTCATAAAAATTTAAGTAAAAACTACAAGGAAATTTTTTTATAACAATATTTCATATAATTGCTGAATGGGTCCAAATGGACCCAATGGGAGTTGCCGGTTCAGTTTACTCGTAAACAACATTGACTTTAGAGCACCTACGTGTGTTTGGGTCCAATTGGACCCGGTTGGCTGGAAAGGGTTAACTCAGCTAATTTTTTTAGTTAAACTTCTGCCTTAACTAAAAAAATTTATTTAAACTAAAAGTTTGCAACTTTTTAGTTAACTTTTGCCCATCACTGCCTATTGGTTAAATGCAGTATTCCTTAGCGTTTCGTATATTTTGCAGAAATGAATTGGCCGTTTTTTTGAGCGAACGCTTAGCCGTATCTCTGGCTGTATGAGTGCAGATAGGCCAGTACACGACATAGAACACTAAGAACAGGTGGTGTAAACGTCACGTGATTCATCACATGACTCTACTGAGTGGCACATGGCGTTGTGACTCATCAGTCAAACAACGAATGAATGACAAATGTATATGACATCAGCTGTTAGTGATAAAATTGATGGATGGTTGGGTGGGTGGGAGGTAGGGTTGATGGATGATCTGATGAAAGGATGGATGGATAAATGGATGGATTGAATGGATCGAAGGATGGGTGGATAGAGGGGTGGGTTGGTGGATGGATGGAAAGATGAATGGATGAGTGGCTTGGTGGATGGATTGATGGATGGATGGATGAATGGATGGGCGCATGGTTTGATGTGGAAAGATGGAGGGATGATTGAGTGTGTGGATGGATGGATGGATGGGTGGACTAATGCATGGATGAATGGATGTATGGATGTATGTAGGGATGGATGGATGGATGATGGATGGATGGATGGACGATGGATGGATGATGGATGGATGGGACGGATGTATGGATGGATGGATGGATGGATGATGGATGATGGATGGATGGATGGATGATGCGCATGCATGCATGGATGGATGCACGGATGGATGGATGGATGATGGATGGATGGATGGATGGATGGATGTATGGATGCATGGATGGATGGATGGATGGATGGATGGATGGATGGATGGATGGATGGATTGACATGGATGGATGGATGGATGGATGGATGGATGATGGATGGATGGATGGATGGATGGATGGATGGATGGATGGATGATGGATGGATGGATGGATGGATGGATGGATGGATGGATGGATGGTGCATGCATGACGAATGGATGGATGAATGGATGAAAGGCTGGTTGGATAAATGGATGGACTGATGGATAGATGGGTAAATGGATGGATAAAAGGAGAATAATAAACGTAATAATAAACATAGGAATAATAATAATAATAATAATTATAATAATAACAATAATAAAGGACTTATTAGGCACCAATACACAATTGACCGGTGAGGATGACCGTTAACTCCGGAACGAAAACGCTCCTCATTATATTTCTTAGAGCCTGAGGGATTATATCTAATAATAAAAAAAAATAATAATAATAATAATAATAGTGATAGATGATATGATGATGATGATGATGATGACGATGATGACGACGATGATGATGATGATGATGATGATGACATGATTATGATGATGATGATGATGATGATGATGATGATGATGATGATGATGATGGTGGTGATGATGATGATGATGATGATGATGATGATGATGATGATGATGATGATGATGATGATGATGATGATGATAATTATAATCTTTTACTAATTCAAACTGACAAATACGCAGTATGGTAAAACGTTTAACAGGAGTTGAATTTAACTTTCTGTCCGACTGCTCGTTTTACCATCGCACCTATGAAGTGGAAGGCTTAGTCAACTTTATGTGGCTAGCGGACATCGAACCCGGGTCCTTCTGATATTTGTGCCAGCGTATTACCTTTCCGCTAGGTAATAGGTGAATGGATGAATATTGGCACGGTTTTGAGAATGGGGGTAGGTCTGCCTAATAGGATAGGTTACAGAGAAGCCTGTGTTTTGGACATTTACTTTTTCAAGGGCTTTCATGCGTTGTGAAGAAGCTGGACACAGTTTGATACATTTTCAGCACGTAGAGCTGATTGTGGAATTGATTAATTCGAGCAGTAGACCTTCATTTCAATGTTTGGGACACGGGAGTCGATTTCCTGTGCAGTATTCGGCTTGTAACTCGGAAAGCATGGGTTTGATCGTCCACTCAGACTATGACTCTGAAAATTCCCATCAGCAAGACCTTCCGCTCACAACAGTTCAGCATGACACCGCTAAGCAGTGCGCTACAAGATCTGCACAATATTTACTTCTACAACACTACACTACATTACACTGTAGCAATTCGATCCAGAAAATCTGAACATCATTCATGCTATTTATCAACGGTTGACGGGAAGCTGTTGGTTGGCTCAACGTGTGTGCGTGGGCCAGCCATTGGTGACTCTTTCAGCTTACTTTGCATTGCTTTGCTACCTGATGTAATAGTCTAGTTGTAACTGACATTTAACAAGATATAAACTGAATTTGTGAGATAATTAAAAATGCGCTATATTAAGTGTCCCGATACATAGTCAGTATATATGCCGCATTATACTGCATTGCAGTACGTTAAATACATTAGCCTACATCCACTGCACCGCAAAGCACTAGCATGCGCATACTATGTAGCATTGCACCCTGTCGTTTCTGCAGGGAGGCTACACGTCATTGCCGCATGAGTCACGCCGTGGAGTGTGCTTCTTTCTTTGAAGTCATTATTGCTGAGCTTTTGATAGACTGTGACTATAATAAAATTGACACCGTTAAACGTTTTTGAATATATCTTCTTACTCTTTCAAATAATTATAAGAATATCAACTTTTAATTTCAATACTTCAATTCAATGTACATCGTCAACATCATCAACTATATCTCTAAACAGTTCTCTCTCTGTCTCTGTCTCTGTCTGTCTCTGTCTGTCTCTGTCTGTCTCTGTCTGTCTGTCTCTCTCAATCTCTGTCTCTCTCTCTCTCTCTCTCTCTCTCTCTCTCTCTCTCTCTCTCTCTCTCTCTCTCTCTCTCTCTCTCTCTCTCTCTCTCTCTCTCTCTCTCTCTCTCTCTCTCTCTCTCTCTCTCTCTCTCTCTCTCTCTCTCTCTCTCTCTCTCTCTCTCTCTCTCTCTCTCTCTCTCTCTCTCTCTCTCTCTCTCTCTCTCTCTCTATCTCTATCTCTCTCTGTCTCTCTCTACTGTATCTATTGTATTAAGACAATTGTATTAATCTAATCGAATGTAATCAGCAATTTCTTAACTTCTGCTCGCTATTAACACGTGCTACGAATAATGTACATGTTCATGCAGTCAAATGCTTATAAGAACAGGCGTCGCTGACCGCCCGCTCAACTAAGACATGTTTTTACATTTATATAAGCAGAGAAAAACTATTCAACTATAATCATGTTTATGCATATATACAGGTGGCCGCCTAAGACGACTCTAACACATTATATATATATACCTCAAAAACACCTGATCATACATATATATATATTTATACCTTAGAAACACCTGTCCATATATATATATATATAGATCCTGAGTGGCCGAGTGGGTTGGTAGCCCGCTCTCCACGCCGGCGGCCCGGGTTCGCTTCCCGGTCGGTCGGTTTATCAGAGATTAATTTCTCGGATCTTCACTGCGGGTGGCTCGGTCGCAATATAAACGTGGAGTACAATACAACACAATACAACACAATATACTGGGGCGCGGTGATATAGGGGTATGTTCGGTGCCTTGCAGCTGGAGGGTTGCGGGTTCGAATCCACCTCAAAGCCGCCGCGTAGGGACCCTGGGCAAGTACTTCACTCGCAATTATTGCTCATGCGCTTCGGCGTGAAACTCCGATTCAGCGTCCGCGTAGTAGTCGGGAGCGCCTCTGAATAGGCAATCTGGTAGGGGCGCTATAACAAGTGTTCAAATACAATACAATACAATACAATATATGTATTTATATATATATCTTAGAAACATCTATTCACACATCATAGATTAATCTTGGGCGTTTAATAGACATTTACGATAAAGTGATTGATTTGTCCTGTCGCCTACTCATATAGGCCTATTCTAAGAAATAGGCTAGATCCAGAAATCAAGTGGTCTTGCCCTGACGGTGATTTATGTATGTGTGCAACAGACGATGACGACGGTCCGACATGCTTCATTAGACAGGTCTAACGTAGCGTCAGTCAGCTGTCAAACTGACGAAAAAAAAGAAAAAAAAAGGTTGGCATAGCGCAACATAAGCTAACAAATATAAGGTAACGTAACATTCCTGTTGGCTTCTTTAAAATGTGTGCATGGCGTATGTATGTTAGTCAGCACAACATTACTCACGACACTACATATTATTCGTGGTTATAATCAATTCAAACGGAGGCATCGCAGAATGATAACAAGTCACAGTTTGAAAGGAGTCGAATTTAAAAAACGCCACCTAGCAAATGAAAGTCTGAGTCGACCTTTGGGAATCATATATCATGAAGTTTATGCATGCAATAAATCTCATCATGTATCAGTCTTGTGCGTTTGAAAGACATTTACGATGAAGTGAGAGATTTATCCTGTCGCCCACTTATACATGCGGGAAATAGATCCATAAATCGTGTCCTCGACCAGACGGGTGATTTATTTATGATTGCATGCAGTAGACATTGACGACGATCCGACATGCTTCATTAGACAGATCTAAAGTAGCGTCAATAAGCTGTCAAACTGACGAACTACATTCAAAGGTTGATATAGCGCAATATAGTTAACGTAAGGTAAGGTAACTTTCCTGTTGGCTTCTTTAGAATGTTTGCATGGCGTACATGTAGATCTATTTTAGTCAGCCTACATTACACACGACACTATATATTCGTGCTTATTGTCAATTGAAACGGATGTATGATTACAAGTCATAGTTTGAAAGGATCATTACAAGTTTTACAGGAGTCGAAATTAACTGTATGGCCTACTGCTCATTTTACCAACGTCTCCTAGCGCTTGAAAGGCTGAGTCAACCTTTGGGATGGTAGAGGGATCGATCCCACGTCCATTTTGATCTTCTGTTCGTTGTGCCGGAGTGTTAGCATCCACCTAAACCCCCCTCCTCTGCTCCCTGCTTCTTGTATTGTACTGTAAGTTCGCAGGTTCGAACATCATATATCATTGTGATCTTCTGCTCTTTGCGCCGGAGATACATGTACTATCCACCTAAACCCCTTTCACTCACATGCGTGATCACTCCCAAGTAGAGAGTGACGCGGGGAGACAATCTCGTCTCCACCCGGCCCCGCAACAAGTAAGTCATCCCCGTCCCCGCTCCATTCCCGCATGGTTTGTCCCCATCCCCGCCCCATCCCGCCCCATCCCCGCAGGTTTTCTCCCATCCCCACCCCAGCCCCGCAGGACGACATCACATTCTCCGCAAAAAGTTTGCATCAATTACAAATATAGAAATAACATTTTTAAGCTTACAAAGCTATTGGTATTGCTGACTGCATTAGTCTGCTATTATCTTATCGACAGTTTGCATTAACCAAGTCCTGACTATTTCTGACTAGTAGGCTTCAGGAAATAAAAAATCTCCTTAGCAGTTCTCAAGTTGTTAGCATCACCCGGGTTTATTGCCGGCACATTCACCATTACTGCGGTATTATCGCGAGAATAAACCCCATTACCGCGGTATTACCGCAATTGTCGTCCCCATTACAGCGGGGATTTACCGCGGTTAGCGCGGTTTTTCCGCGGGGAAATTCCCCATGTCACTCTCTACTACTCCCAAATCCCTTGGTTTGTTGTCAACTTTCAGTACCCATGATCGATTTTGGCATACACATACAACGACCCGGCACAGACGTGTTTCCCCGAACACCCAAAATTAATGGCCGTTTTTACGTCCATAAAAACGTCAAAAACGTCCAGATTTTTCGGTGTGAAAGCCATAAGAAATGAGCTACGTCCAAAAAATTCTAGATCAGGACATAAATACGTCCTCTTTCTAAACTCTAACGGAAACACTGTGCACAGAGCATAAAAACGTCCACAAAAACGTCCAAAATGTCTAGATCTTTCGGTGTGACAGCCATAAGAAATGAGCTACGTCCAAAAAATTCTAGGTCATAACATAAATACGTCCTCTTTTTGAACTCGAACGGAAACACTGGGCACAGCGCCAACCAATCACACTCACCGGCTCCGCCAGTGTTCCATCAGTAGTCTAACTGATGGGACAGTGCGGACGTCTCCATCCGCCAAAGGGCCTCTACCGCATTCACTAACTACGTACTCCTTCTAGGTTCGCCTATTGGTCGTCGATGCGTCATATATAACACGTTATTGCACTTTGTATCAAGTAAAGGTGTTGAACAGAAATTTGAATTGATTTTTTTGGGGGAAACCATAAAGATGTCGTTTTGCGATCGAACGGAGGAGATTGATTGGTCTGTAAGTCAGCCAGTCTGACGCCCTGCAGGAACGCCGCCTTGCGCCTTCTGCAGGCGTGATTAGTAAGATGTCAGTATGCAGTCCATTTCACTTTTGCGTTCACGCCCCTTAACACACCGCATACATTTCATATTGTGGGCTTGAGGAGGGTTAACTCCCAATGAGCATCGTACTCGGGCTGTATCAGGAAAGGTATCTGGCGCGTCCAGGCCTCGACCACGCCTCATTCGTCTCCATTGGCAACGCCCAAATTGTAAACGCCGCAGCTTCATTAAGAAACAGCGAATGGTTAGCGAGCTACGTGATGACAGCAAAGTCCAGCGTCTCCTTCACTCTCTTCACTATAATCAGTAGTACAAAGACTACGAAGCAACACCGATCAGCAGTGTTTCCGTTAACGCCCAAATGGACGTTGTTACGTCCGCAAAAAATTTCCAAAACGTCCATATTTTTCGGTGTGATAGCCGAAAGCAATGACCTACGTTGAAAACAATTCCAGGTCAAGGCGTAAATAGGCCTACGTCCTCTTTTTGGACTCTAACGGAAACACTGCCGATTAGTGATGACTATCATTGTTCAATGACAATGGCAATGGTGACATCATGTTAATTTTTTAATGTATTTATTAATTTATATATCGCGATCTCCATCCCTTCACCAGCCCATCCACGCCTGCGTCAAAGATGTAGGTTTGGAACAGTGGCGTCTACAAATGGGGTGGGGGTTGGGAGAACCATCTCCCTCGGTTGCCAGAATTGGGGAGTTCAACGTTTTAGACATAAACTGAGGGGTTGTTGATTTCTGATAATATATCGGTCTGCAATACAAAAATTAATACGGGGGTTGTTCTTCTGCCTGTCCACAGACGCACCTCACAACGACGGAGACTCAGTAGCTATCTTTTGTTGAAAAAGCCTCCTCTTAGCAACGCCTAATGAGCTCACTTTTGTCACATCATCGAGGATGTTCCGCACAAGACGAGTATTCTGTCGACGTTCATTCATTCAATCATTTCATTCATTCATTCATTCAGAGAAATTATATAGCGCCCCTCCAAGATAACCTTTTCATATCTATTACATAGCTCCTCTCTAAGATAACAACTAAGTGCGCTCCCAGCCAAAAACCCATCTTTCATGTCCTGGTAATTCTCAACCTCTTCGAAGACAGGACTGTTCTCGAACTGTAATGCTGACAATTTGCATCATCATCATTATCGTCATCAAGATCAACATTATCATTATCGTTACTCTGAAGATTGGAGTAAGAGATTTGTTGGCGAAGCGATTCATAAATTCACAGATTTGCAATTTATTTATCTGAAGGATATTAAGTATTCGTAGTATACTATATCTACTTGCAGTGTTAGTTATCAATGATCTCCCTGCAATAATACGTACAACTCGTCTCTGTAATATATATGTAGCCTATTCAGTCGGGAGGAATAATAAGTGACTTGTAACTGGGAAACGCAACTAGAACCTACGACCAAGATGTCAATCTATACAAGACTATCCCAAAAGAATAAGTAAAACACCATCTGATTGATTCGTGGGCTAGATACATGTAGCAACTAATGTTAAAGACTAACTCATCGGCACACACAAACACACACACCTAGAGTAGGCTACTTTCGAAGTAAGCCCCGCCTACATCTTGGATATCTCTAGTCTTAAGAGACTAGATGATGGGCATTCGTAATCGTAATCGTAATCGTAATCGTAAATTTATATAGCGCCACTTCAAGAAATACTCCTCAGAGGCGCTCATGACTAGTTGGCTGTTGTACGTTGCGAAGATCTCCAGAACGGAAGCAAAATCAGCGTGGAAAGCAGATGACGGAGGCGAGGAACCAGGACGGTAGATGGCGAGCAGCGTCAGTGGCCCACGGCATTATCCAGGATGAGATCCCTCTTAGATAAGCTGGTAACTAGAGAGAGAAGAGAGAGAGAGACGAGGGATATAGGAGCCGGACAAGAAAGATCATTGCCATTAGCAGATACATCAGACGATCCGAGCTAATCTCCAATCACGTTCCGGCCTAAGATCATCCGTAAACCGTAGTTGGTATCGTCTACTCGAACATCAGACTAATAATTAATGGTTTGGAACGATTTGGTCAGTAAATATATAATTATCTAATATTTCTATGTCAGCTTGGAAACTACAAATTCGTTGATTGTTTAATTGATTAATTGATCATAAAAGACTCAAATTTAACTCTCTCGTTTCTTGAAAATTAAGGACGCATGCATATACATGTTGCTAGTTCTTCCCAATAGAAATCATCGAGTAATAATAATAATAATAATAATAATTATAATAATAATAATAATAATAATAATAATAATAATAATAATAATAATAATAATAATAATAATAATAATAATAATAATAATAATAATAATAATAGTGATAGTGATGATGATGATGATGATGATGATGATGATGATGATGATGATGATGATGATGATGATGATGATGATGATGATGATGATGATGATGATGATGATGATGATGATGATGATGATGATGATGCAGTGATGTAGTCGAGTCCACCTAAGCCGAGTCCGAGTCAAGTCCGAGTCCACCTAAGCCGCAATTTAATGGCATAGAAAAATAGCAGCACATTAATGCTGAAAGAATTATTATTATTATTATTATTATTGTTATTGTTAATGTGGTTGTTGTTGTTGTTGTTGTTGTTGTTGTTGTTGTTGTTGTTGTTTGTTGTTGTTGTTGTTGTTGTTGTTGTTGTTGTTGTTATTATTACCACCACCACCACCACCACCACATCATCATCATCATCATCATCATCATCATCATCATCATCATCATCATCATCATCATCATCATCATCATCATCATCATCATCATCATCATCATCATCATCATCACAGTGATGTAGTACTCGAGTCCGGCTCGAGACCGATTTTTAGTGGACTCGGACTCGGACTCGGATGGTCACGACTCGGACTTGCACTCGGACTCGAAGACCCTGGACTTGAATTTGACGCGATGACTCGGTTTCCGAGTCACAATTAATTTTGTTGTCTCGCGATAAAAATTAATACGACTTTTATACTTGCTTACTTACGCGTCCAAAATAGGTAGTCTAAACTCTAAACTAAAGAGCCCATTAGATATCAACGAGCTCGCCATAAGTGGAGGGTAATTGTCGTTCAAAGAGGATCGGGTGATCATACCCCACCCAGTCAGAGACGATATTTTTCGGTGCCTGCACACATCGGAGTTAATGAGTACGCCAGACGCGTCCAAGAGGCCCGTTTCTAGATATAGATGTGTTAACAATAAAGCAGTGTTAAAATAATGTACATTTAAGTCTAATCTCATTTATTTAGAAATCAGTTTTTAACAGTACACCTAATTCTTCATATATTGTTGTAATTAAAATTATCGCTGAGGTACAGAAACAAAAGTTGTAGCGGACAAATTACATTACATTAGCCTACATTATCGCTCTTTAAAAATAGCCTTAAGACCCTGTTTAAGATTTATTATGATTAGACTTTCCTTTGATGATGATGATGATGATGATGATGATGATGATGATGATGATGATGATGATGATGATGATGATGAGATGATGATGATGATGATGATGATGATGATGATAACAATAATGATTATAATAATAATAATAAAAATAATAATAATAATAATAATAATAATTAATGTTAATTAATGTTTAAGTCCCTGAGGGATCATGTATACCTCGGGTCATAAAATAATAATAATAATAATAATAATAATAATAATAATAATAATAATAATAATAATAATAATAATAATAATAATAATAATAATAATAATAATAATAATAATAATAATAATAATAATAATAATAATGATAATAATAATACTACTACTAATAATAAATAAAATACTACTACTAATAATAATAATGCAACACGATGGAGACGAGAACCCGTAAAACATAATTACGCTTAGTTTCTTAGAGCCTGAGGGATTCTTTCTACATCGGGCGATAAAATAATAATAATAATAATAATAATAATAATAATAATAATAATAATAATAATAATAATAATAATTTACTAATAATAAGTTACTTTTAATCAGTCTGTACATAAGTTTGTTGGCTTTATGAAGAAATAAAATTTGTTATAATAATAATAATAATGATAATGATAATAATAATAATAATAATAATAATAATAATAATAATAATAATAATAATAATAATAATAATAATAATAATAATAATAATAATGATAATAACTGCCGAGTGAGTTGCCATTCCAGACCACAATCAGTAACATCTCCGGATATTGTTTGGATCGCCTGAGGGATCATTGATACCTCGGGCAAAAAAAAAAATAATAATAATAATAAAAATAATAATAATAACATTTATTCTTTAATGAAGCGCCTGACAAACGCACTGCGCTGTATATGTACATATTATGACGATTAAACAATTCACAAGAACACAAATTACAGAAGACGTAAATCAACAAAGTTGCAGCCATGCACGGCGCAAGCTTATTGCATGAGCTCAACCCAGGGAGCCTTACGGGAATCGAACCGGGTCCGTGAAAACTTCAGGCAAGAGTGTTATCGTTTATACTATCCCCCTCCCCAGCGAAAACGTAATGAAAATTATAATTCATTGGAGTAGCCAGTTTGAAACAGCTAACAACTATTCAACTATAAATTCTATAATGTTAATACAAATATACAGACGTATTGGCCACCTAACACGACTCTAACGCATTATATATATATATATATATCTGAGAAACACCTGTTCATATAAATATTATATATCTTAGAAACATCTGTTCACATTACCTCCTTCCCTTTCTTTGGATTGAGCAAATTAAACTTAAAAATGTGCAAAAATGTCATTTACTAAAATTAATATCCAACTTAATTGTGGATAATGGACAATACAGTATACCTTATACCTCTAATTAGCCATAACAGTATGATCTAGATAGACAATCTACTCCCAACGATTAATCGTCCTTTCTTATAATTAACTTCGACATAAAAAGTGTGCAGTGCCAAAGCCCGACGTACAAGGTTAGTAGACTTAGACATAGACTCGGTCAGATAAGTTAACACAATATAATATATATATATAATTATGCCTTAGAAACACCTGTCTATCTATATATATATATATATATCTTAGAAACACCCCCACAAATATATATATGCCTTAGAAACACCTGTCTATATATATATATATATATATATATATATATATATATATATATATATAAATATATATATTAGGGTGTGTCTAAAAATTGAAGTTTAAAATTTAATATCGGCCAGGTTGTTTTTGTGTTCCACCTTGAGAAACATTGTCATTTGCCAAATTAGATGAAAATCGGAAAAGATTTAGAACTTGCTCAAAGCCCCGGAAGAATGATCACTTATAGACCAACGTGTTACATTGTAATTTTCAAAGATAAAAAACAAATTTCAGCACTTAAACATAAGTTATGAGGTAAAATCAAAGGAAATACTGTCAGTTATTTGTCATTTACTTATTCCCTTTAGTGCTTTTGAGAATTTGTTTCGATGGTACTCGACCATTTGCAGAACAAACTGTTTCTCTTCCTCATTTCTGACCAGGGCTTCATTGAAGGACTGCATGAGAGCCACTCATTTCTCCGCCAAATCGTTCGTCAGTCTTCAAGCGGATATGATGTCTTTTGCATCACTGTATGATTGTTCTGACTCCCACTGTTGCGGGTCTCGATCAAGAAAAGAGTAATCCAAACCGAGGATCTGGAATATTTGAGTGGTTGAAATGGTGAAGAAGTCGGGTAGTGCTTTTGTAGGTAATTATGTATCGGAGGAAGCCTCCTTAGACGTTCATCAGATCCATGATTGTTGCGCATGCTGTAGACCATGCGCTGCTCTTCGTCGACGGTGACTGAATCATCAAAAACGCCGAGGCCAACCAGGGTCTCCCACAAATACCAAAGGTGTCGGGAAAATGCTGTTAGGGTGACCTGTGAGACTTCCTTGTCTTGGTAAGTACATGTATGGATTACCTTCAAGAATTCCACATCGTTCTTTGGGGCTTCATTGGGTGAGGTACAGGTGAACCAGTACTTCACTACAGGTGAACCAGTACTTCACGTAAGTTGTTGTCACAAAAAATGACACTCGAAGTAAATGATTCCACACCTTTTGAGAGCAGGATTGTCGAGATAACCTCTCTGTGCTCTGGTATTGCTGAATGGAAAATTGATCTCTGAAAAGCCACATCTTGATCGCATAGATCGCACACGCCATCCAACGCGCGTGGTGAAATGCCTCTGGGTACCTGAACTTTATTCCTGTTGGTTGAATTCCTCCTGGGAAAATGACTGTTAGCTCTAGTAGCTCTTTGTAGTCGTCTCTGTGATATTCAGTACTCAGTTGCTGCAATGCAAAGGTGATGACATTGTCTCGAATTTGTGTGACACGCTGTGCTGCATCTTTGTCCTCCATTGCTGTGCGATACTTGGCTTGAACGATTTGCGGCCAGAAGTCACGGAAGTGACTAAAGAGTTCCAATTTTGGAGACCTTACAGAAACATCAGTGAAAACACTTTTTCCAGAACGAGAATTCTGGATTTCCAATGCCTAACTTCTGATCTCGGCCAAACATGCATCTGAAATGACGGCAGCAGCTGCTGTCCCGGATTGGAGTTTGGGGATGGCTAATAGCTTGGTCACATCCTTTCCAGATACCATTATTGGAAGGGGATCAACACACCCGCGTCCTGGGTCTGTATCATCTGGCATGATCTTGCCGTCCAAGTGAAGAGTAAGAGGAATCTTCGGATCGAGGGATTCGTGAATCGCTGCTGCTAGGGCTGCACGGTTATCTTTTCTAGCTCGGTGGATCACTGAAGGACTGATAATTAATCAGCGCACCAGCTGGTTCTGCATATAGATTGGATGCTGCGAGAGCAGACATAATGTGAGAGGTCTTTCTGCTGCTAGTTTTGGTGCGATCTAGAGCTGCAGCAACATCACGAGTAACTACAGAGATTGTTCCCATTCGTCGCTTTGGTGGCCAAGCAGACGTCGAAGGTTCTGGCTCTTTTTCTGAGCTATCTGCTGGCGCCTCCTCCTCAGATGACGTTTCCAACAGAAAAACCACCGTACCTATAGCTGTGCTAGCACAATAACGTTCCTCACGCTCTGCAGGTGCTGCTGATCTTGCCAGCACTCTCTCTTCTTGCTTTGCACGTTTGACATCAATGCCTGCCATGAAACCACGCTGTCCTTTTTCACGCTGTGCTTTCAAAACCTGCCGATCCGCTACTGTTTTAATTATGGTCATGGCATTTTTAAGCGCAATGTCAAAGACATCCTGCAGGGAATCCTTGAAAGAATCCCGTTTTCCCTCTTCAGTTTCTGACTTCCTCCAAATATGTTTTAAGGTTTTCCTTATGAAGATGTCGTAGCTGTTCCCAAACATGATTCTTAGCCCTCGTTGGAATCCGTGCTCTTTCCAAAATTGGAAGTACCATATAGCTACCGTTTCTTTCACGCTGTCATCCTGAATCTGATTTCATAGTGTATGGAAATTCAAAAGCACCCTGAGAACCTCTCCTCGTGTAGGTAGTTTCGCGTAACCGAAGTGATCATCAGTACTGTCTATCAAGCAAATTTTAGCCTTTTTCTAGACAATTTTGCCATCTCACCTGCGATTTTATGCATTTTTGAAAACCACCATGACCCGCCATTTGCAACAGTTACATCATCATCATGAATATTTATTAGTTGGAACCGGCCACTAAGAAGGGGTCTAAGGCTGGCATATATTATTGAAATCTGGTATAGAATGCCTACAATCATAATGCAACCGGGTTCCTCTAAGTTCGGTCACCTTGAGCAAGTCCTAAATGTTCAGCTATCATGATTTAATTTCGGATATGGAGTTTATACATCAATTGGCATGATAAATTGACCTGGCCGATAAAAAACCTTTGAGTTGAAAATTTGACATGTACCTTAAAAACACCCTAATATATATATATATCTTAGAAACATCTATTCACACATATCATGGATCAATCTTGTGCGTTTGATAGACATTTACGATAAATTGATTTGTCCTGTTGCCTAGGCCTACTCATACATCTAAGGAATAGGCTAGATCCAGAAATCAAGTGGTCTGGACCTGACTGTGATTTACGTATACTTGTGTGCAACAGACGATGACGACGGTCCGACATGCTTCATTAGACAGGTCTAACGGAGCGTCAATCAGCTGTCACACTGACGAAAAAAAGAAAAAAAGGTTGACATAGCGCAACAAAGGCTAACAAATATAAGGTAACGTAACATTCCTGTTGGCTTCTTTAAAATGTGTGCATGGCGTATGTATGTTAGTCAGCATAACATTACACACGGCACTACATATTATATTCGTGGTTATAATCAGTTCAAACGGAGGCACCGCAGAATGATAACAAGTCATAGTTTGAAAGAAGTCGAATTTTAAAAACTCCACCTAGCAAATGAAAGTCTGAGTCGACCTTTGGGCATCATATATATTATGATGAAGTTTATGCATGCAATAAAGCTCACTATATATAGCAATTTTGTGCGTTTGAAAGACATTTACGATGAAGTGAGAGATTTATCCTGTCGCCCACTTATACATGCGGGAAATAGATCCATAAATCGTGTCCTCGACCAGACGGGTGATTTATGTATGTGTGCAGTAGACATTGACGACGGTCCGACATGCTTCATTAGACAGATCTAAAGTAGCGTCAATAAGCTGTCAAACTGACGAACTACATTCAAAGGTTGATATAGCGCAATATAGTTAACGTAAGGTAAGGTAACTTTCCTGTTGGCTTCTTTAGAATGTGTGTATGGCGTTTGTATGTTAGTCAGCAGGGCCGTAAATCTGTTTCGACAAGTGGGGAGGGAAAATTGCCCCTTCGGAAGTGTGTACATTTCCCCCTCACACAAACACACACACGCACACACACGCGCACGCACACACACACACGCACGCACACACGCTGTCTGTCTGTCTCGATCTCGGTGTCGCTCTCCAGTGGCTCGTAAAGTGTTTAAACGTTTTCAGCCAACCTCAACCAAGTAGGCCTACAGACCTAAGGCGGATAAAATTATAAGTCTTACATTAATCCGATATAATGTATAACAATATTTTTTAATTTTTAATTTTTGATCTTGAATTTTCTTGATCCTCTGCCTATCGGTGTTGTTTATATGTATTTTGTTTTGACTGAGCGCCTGTCAACAAGCTGGTCCCGCGACATAGCTTTTTTAGCACTGGCGTAGAAGATCGAGATTGCATGCGACTACGATTGCGATTACAAGACTACAAACGGCGACCAATAAGGATTTCTTTGTGGAAGAAAATAAAGTTTATACCTATAGGCGTATAGGTACTATGTACTCCAGAGTACGTCCTTACGCGGCGGCTTGAGGTGGATTCGAACCCGCAACCCTCCGGCTGCAAGGCACCAAACATACCCCTTCACCACCGCGCCCCACAAAACGACCACTGTGTGGTAACACTATAAGCGTCGCCCTCCTCCTTTATCCAGGCTTGGGATTGGCACTGTCAGAAAGCGAACAGTGGCGGAGTTTTCAGAGTCTTTAGTTTTTTAAATACACAATTTCTGTGGTCAAACTAGAGTATGCAAAGCTTGAAGTAGTGTGGATCTAGGGTACAAATCACCTAGGTACAGAGAGTACGTTGTACTTACATGTAAGTATAATGTACTCTAGAGTGCGTTGTGCCTAGTTATGATGTACTCTAGAGTACGTGGTGCCTAGGTATTATGTACTCTAGAGTACGTTGTGCCTAGGTATGATCTACTCTAGAGTACGTTGTGCCTAGGTATCATGTACTCTAGAGTACATTGACACTACATTGTGCCTAGGTACTATGTACTCTAGAGTACGTTGTGCCTAGATATGATGTACTCTAGAGTACGTTGTGCCTAGGTATTATGTACTCTAGAGTACGTTGTGCCTAGGTATTATGTACTCTAGAGTACGTTTTGCCTAGGTATGAAGTACTCTAGAGTACGTTGTGCCTATGGTATGATGTACTCTAGAGTACGTTGTGCCTAGGTATGATGTACTCTAGAGTACGTTTTGCCTAGGTATTATGTACTCTAGAGTACGTTGTGTCTAGGTATGATGTACTCTACAGTAGGATTTGATGAAGAATTTGCTTCACCTCCGCTAAATTAAACTATAAAATTTTCATAAAGTATTTGATTGTTTTTTTATATTTAATATTAAAAATGTAGTTACTGTTAATGTCGCTACCATTTTAAAGTCTTTAAATTTTTAAATAGGTAACTTCTATGGCCTAACTAGAGTACGCAATGCCCGTGGTATACAGTGTGGAATCTGTGGTACATGATGTTATCGATAGTATACGTTGAGCCTAGAGTACACCTTACCTGCATAGAGTACGTTATGCCTAGGCATTTCGTACTCTAGAGTCCGCGGTACCTGTAGGCGCGGTGGACTCTAGAGTACGTTGTGCCTAGGTATGATGTACTCTAGAGTACGTTTTAGCCTAGAGTCCACCTTACCTGCCACACCGGCCTAAGATCATCCGTACACCGTAATTGGTATCGTCTACTCGAACATCAGACTAATAATTATAATGGTTGGAAGGATTTGGTCAGTAAAATGTCTAATTATTGAATATTTTCACGTCATATTAGAAACTACAAATTCGCTGATTGTTTAATTGATTAATTGATCATAAAAGACTATCAAATTTAACTCTCTCGTTTTTTGAAAATTAAGGACGCCTACACATACATGTGGCTAGTTCTTCCCAATAGAAATCATCAAGTAATAATAATAATAGTAGTAATAATAATGTATGATAGTAATAATAATAATAATAATAATAATAATAATAATAATAATAATAATAATAATAATAATAATAATAATAATAATAATAATAATAATAATAATAATAATAATAATAATAATAATAATAATAATAATAATAATAATAATAATAATAATAATAATAATAATAATAGTAATAATAGTAGTAATAATAATAGTAATAATAATAATAATAATAATAATAATAATAATAAGTAGTATAATAATAATAATAATAATAATAATAATACTGTTCTTAATTAATGTTTAAGTCCCTGAGGGATCATGTATACCTCGGGGCATAAAAATAATAATAATAATATAATAATAATAATAGTAATATTAATAATAATAGTAATAATAATAATAATAGGCTACTGCATTGTGTGAAAAACACACTTGCAAATGTGGTGCCATAGTAGAATCCAACGGCCGTCATGGATTCTCTTGCATCAAAGGAGCGGGTAGAAAACAACGGCATGGAATGATCAACGACGTGATTTGGCGGGCCTTCACCAGAGCCAAAATACCGGCCATCAAAGAGCCAAATGGCCTCTCCAGATCTGACGGCAAAAGGCCTGACGGAGTCACCATCATACCTTGGCACAGAGGCCGTTGCTTGGCTTGGGATGTTACGGTGCCAGACACTTTCGCTGCATCTTACGAGCATCTAACATCGCTAAACGCAGCTGCGGCAGCGGAAAAGCAGCTCACAATAAGGAATCCAAATATGCTGCTATCTCACAGTCCCATCATTTCGTCCCTGTTGCAGTCGAAACTTCAGGAAGTTGGCATACAGATTCACTGACGTTTTTTCAAGAACTAGGAGGCAGGATCTTTGCAGCGACTGGCGACCAGCGTGAGACCAGTCATCTACTGCAACGCCTATCGGTCGCCCTACAGATCGGAAACTCTCTGTCTGTTTAGCCACCTCGGACTGCAACAGCAGTAGCCCAGGACTGAATGACGGCTTATAAAATTATTGAAACAGCCCTTTTTAATCAGTCTGTAATAAGCTTGTTGGTTTTATGAAGAAATAAATTTGTCTTATAATAATAATAATAATAATAATAATAATAATAATAATAATAATAATAATAATAATAATAATAATAATAAAGGGCACCTTTATGCAACACGATGGAGACGAGAACCCGTAAAACATTATTATGCTTAGTTTCTTAGAACCTGAGGGATTCTTTCTACCTCGGGCGATAAAAAATAATAAAATAATAATAATAATAATAATAATTTACTAATAATAAGTTACTTTTAATCAGTCTGTACATAAATTTGTTGGCTTCATGAAGAAATAAATTTTTATAATAATAATAATAATAATAATAATAATAATAATAATAATAATAATAATAATAATAATAATAATAATAATAATAATAATAATAATAATAATAATAATAATAATAATAATAATAACATTTATTCTTTAATGAAGCGCCTGACAAACGCACTGCGCTGTATATGTACATATTATGACGATTAAACAATTCACAAGAACACAAATTACAGAAGACGTAAATCAGCAAAGTTGCAACCATGCAAAGCGCAAGCTCAGTGCACTTTTACTGCCACCTAGAGAATGAAGGCATCAGCTAAGCCCATGGGCCTTACGGAAATCGAAACCGGTCCGTGAAAACTTCAGGCAAGAGTGTTTTCCTTTATACTTCCCCCCTCCCCAATTAACAACTCTCGTGTTACGTAAATAGCGTACGACAGAACTGTGGCTATCGAGAAGATGTCAAGTTGAGCAGCCTAGGCGCGGCACTTACGTGTACATGAACACGCATAGGAGTGGGCGACCCGTGACTGGACCATGATAATCACCATGGACCCCTGGTACAAAGGCGTAGCCCAGGACACACCGCTGTCTCTTGCCATGTCCAACAGTTGGTCTACTGTATGCAGGAACTGCCAGGAAGTATGTGCCAAGTTGATACTCTCACAGCATTTAAGAAGCCTGGAAAGATTGACTATTAAGCATTTCGATTACGGCCAGGAGGGTGGCAACTCCACCATCAAAACAAGTTTAGATCCAGCAAGGCTGGCACATACGCCATCCAGCTTATTCAATAGACCTAGAGTATACACATAGAACGAGAATTCGTGACTTCAGGCTTTAATATTCGTAAATATTCCGCGAAAATTAGGTCATTTGTATATTCGTAAATATTCGCTGATGACGTCACTGTTTTTGTTTGTCTACAAGTAATTAAAAACATGTGCGGTGGTTTAAGTCGCTATACGGAGGGCTGTGGTCCGTAAGGTGGTACGCTTATGCTTCCTACCCAAATCTTGCCCTACTCTTGAGGAACTGTGTAAAAAAAGCCGACGAGGACCAGGTGGCGCTGAGGCGGGAGCATGCTTACACAACTTTTTGGAAACATTAATACAATAACAAGTATCATTTGCGCCTTAAATTTTAATGGTGATTCATTATCATCATCATCATCGTCATCAGTTCTTGATGCCCGCCATTTGGCGACAATGTGTACGCATAAATGATCGCCATTCTCCGTATACAAGCAGGATGCAGTAAATAATATGGATATCAGGACATCATCTACGTGTGTGAACATTCATTATCACAAAAGTGTCCTCAGACAACTGGCATTACATTTAAGTTTGTACATGTGCAAGATCAATTCTATAATATTATAGTGTTTATATCAAGTGATTAGCCTACATGGACATAATGATTTCATGTATAACAGATTTGCCTTTGTGAAACAGCCAGAGAAATGATACACCTTGTGAGTTCAACTCAAGTGAACCGATTCAGAGTGAGAGTCAGAGTCAGAGTCTCTCTCGCTCTGTGTCTGTCTCTGTCTGTCTCTGTCTCTGTCTGTCTCTCTCTCTCTCTCTGTCTCTCTCTCTCCCTCTCCCGCTCCCGCTCCCGCTCCCGCTCCCGCTCCCTCGCCCTCTCCCACTCCCTATTATGTACTCTAGAGTACATCATACCTAGGCACAACGTACTCTAGAGTACATAATACCTAGGCACAACGTACTCTAGAGTACATAATACCTAGGCACAAAGTACTCTAGAGTACATTATACTTAGGTACAACGTACTCTCTGTAGGTGATTTGTATCCTAGGGACCACACTATTTAAAGCATTGCATACTCTAGTTTGGCCATAGAAATTATGTATTTAAAAAATTAAGACTCTAAAATGGAAGCGAAATTAACAGCAGCTGTATTTTTTAATAACAAATATACAAGACATCAATTAAATACCTTATGAAACTTTTTAGTTTAATTTATCGGAAGTTAATCAATTATGCATCTAATCATAGAGTAGAAGCTAAATTGGTCCTAGACACAACGTCCTTTAGAAAGGTAATTTGTACCCTAGATTCCACACTAGCCCAGACATTGCGTACTCTAGTTTCCGTAGAACGTTTGTTATTGCCAACTTCCGATTTAGCTAGTTCCGGTTTAGAGTTTGCTTCTGCATTAAACGTCAATACAATTTTAATTTCATATTAAATATAAACTAACATATTATGCACAATTGATAATGCTCACAATTCGAAACACGACATGCAACACTTATTAGCAGCAGGATTTAAGATTAGCCTCGGCCTCTTCAGCAATCTGCCTCCTTATCAACCAGCATCCTTAGCAACCCGTCTCCTTAGCAACCAATGTTCTAAACAACCAATCTTGCCAACAACAAGCTTCAAGGTCAACCTCAGCATCATTAACAACCAACGTCTTGGGAAACCGCACAACGTAGCAACCAATCTTCTTAGTAACCAATCTTCTTAGCCACCAAGTTTATTAGCAACAGGCCTTCAGCAACCAAAGTTCTTAGCAACCAATCTCCCTAGCAATTAGTGTCAAGGTGAGCCCAACATCGTTAGCTACAGAACGGTTGCTAAAGAGACTGAGGCTGGTTGCCAAAAATGCCTAGACTTACATTGAAGGTGGTTGCTAAAGAGGTTGAGGCTAACCTTGAGACTGGTTGTTGAGAAGTTTGGCTGTTAAGAAGGGTGGTTGCTAAAAAAAAGACGGTTGCTAAGAAAGTTGCTACAGAGGCCGGTTGTTAATGGGCTGGTTGGTAAAGAGAATGAGTCTGACTTTGAAACTGGGTGCTAAAGAGGTTGAGGACGACGTCGAGGCTGCTTTGTATAAAGGTTGGTTGCTAAGAAGAATGGTTAAGAAGGTCAAATGCTACGGAAGTTTGTTGCTAAGTAGGCTGGTTGCTAAGGTGGCCGAGGCTGATCTTGAGGAGGGTTGCTAAATGAGGCTCTACTTGTTCAATGGTATGTTCGATAAATAAGCGTCACGCGTCCTGCTCGTGCTATAAAAAGTTTATAAAATGTTTTTTAAGACTATCGTTTCTTCTTGTACCTTCCAATCCTCCACCTAACAGACACCCACCTTGACATCTACTGTGCCCTCTCTGATCCTCTGGAAACCGGACTCGGGCCTCCCTTGGACGTTTGCACAACCCCTCTGACTAGACGCAGCGCTCGTGTATAAGCTGGTGTCCTGCGCTTGGCTTTCGAGTGGCGCTTTAGAAGTTTGGAGATTACGATTACGGTTACGATTAATTTAATTTAATTGCACTCTAGAGTCCACCGTGCCTACAGGTATCTCGGACTCTAGAGTACAAATGTGCCTAAAATCCACCTTGCCTCCTACTGTCGTGTTTGGGGATCCACGGTGCCTATAGGTATTTCGGACTCTAGAGTAGGGGAGACCGGGGTTGGTTGCAACAAATTTCATATTTTCATGTGCCATCCTTTTATTTTTGGAAAAACCTAAAAATTGTTTAGCCCATATATAGGCCTATCCTTTATATCTCAGCACCAAAACAAGCTATAGTGACGATCGCAGTGACCAAAGGTGTAGCCACAATAGCTAACTGAACAGAGGGCTTCAAAGTGTTGCAACCAACCCCGGTCCGGGGTTGGTTGCAACGACCCTGGGGGATGGTTGCATCA